>OY728145.1:743015857-743615857 GCA_963277665.1 Viscum album | reverse complement strand
TTGGTTGGTCAAGAATATTGAATGATTTTATATAGGAATTCCAAATTCAAACTACATTAACGTGCAATTCCTTGATCTGTTGAATGGACCCCCCAATCCTAAAATCCTTAAATTGGATTTCCTCAATCTTTGCCTCTTAGTTACACCAAGTCCTACTTTGGCATTCAATCCTTGATTTGAACCAAGTTATGTCAACATAAACATCATGCTTTAATTCCACAATAATTGAAATAACCCCAATATTGGTTGGTCAATCACTTTGAACTATGGTTTGATTTTAACTGAAGTAGTGGAAGGATATACCGACTTGATATATATTACTGAAGTATTTTATCTTTTTATGCATAAATTTCCAATTATTATCCTTATTTAATGATTTTTAATATTAATTGGATTTAAATAAGTGATTAACCATGCCTTAGATAATATATATATATATAATCCAAATTATTTTAACTCTGTCTTGCATGCTTATTAATTCATTAATTCATGTGATCGTGATAAAATGTCTATAATGAAATAACCATGAAACTTGACCAAAATAAAATAATAAATCATTATAATCATGAGATTTTACTAATAGTTAGTTTTTGTATCATATGTTAAAATAACTAAAAAACTAGAGTAAAGACACATTGAGATAATTAAGGTTCATGTTATAGCTTTCCAACTATCCACCTATGTATCTCTCTTGGATTGGTTTCACCCAATCTCCAAACCTGAGCCGCCACCACTTACATGGGATCTGCATCAATTATATATGCTTTTACTCAAACCCAAGTGAGGGGAAGTGGTTTACATAAAAGAAACCATGGGTATGCATGCCCTTACATAATAAGAGGAGATATTCCATACAGGACAACAATTTATTTAATAATAAATAAAATGAAACCAATCACATATAATGGTCTGGTATAGGCTCATGATCATACACATATTTTCAATGAATTACACAATAAAATTAAAATTAAATTATTAATCATTCTTTTTAAGGAAAATTATGCATGAATCAGTTAATTATCTTCTTTAATTAATCAATTATTTTATCTTAATTATTATCCAAATTTCATTGATATTATAATCAAACGTAATTTTAAACAAGATAAATAAATTTATTTAAAATTAATTTTCTACACAGATGTACCTTGGGGTAACATGGTGAATAGCCATATGAATCCACCCAAAATTTATTATAATCATATACTATTTACTCTTGTGACATATGGAATACACAACTTATCACATACTTTCATGATGTGTATTATAAACTTTTTTATAACATGAGTTGCATGATTTTTCTATCATGTGTGATGCTTCAATTCATGTAGAGTAATAATCTTAATATGACTCAAACATAATATGCAGATCTGAATAGTACATATAAATTAGTTAAACATTTATATACTTATTTAAACTCATCACATGTCGTGTCCTATTAACTTAATAACCACACACAAGCACATGTTGATAAGTTTAAGATAGTTTAATAAATTTATTTTAATTCTATATTATTTTGGTATAAGTAGAAAGCATGTACAAATGAGTTAAAAGTCGTTTATATTTCTCACCATCTATCTGAGGAACATGCCAAGGGACTCAGTGTGTAAACCATGCCTCAAAAAAATAGAGTACATGGTGTATACAAGGGATATGCAGCGTGTGGTCTCCAAGTTACATGGTCATAAATGAGTTAGGCCATGTAAACTAATACATTACCCTTGTGTGACTATAGTACTACACGTTGTGTACATGGGAAACATGAGTGTACTTTGACAGACTGTATGCTAGGCTGGCTTGATCAACACATGTTGTGTAGTTAAATTCACCGCCTATATTCAATGAACACTATTTGAATTAATTATGAATTAATTCTTGGTGTGTTGAACACTATTACATGGTATGCACCTAAGGATATGTGACGTTTACTCTTGTGTTATCTATCTAGAATCCTTTTCACCTATTTATGAGTTCTTGGATTTTATTTCATTCATAAAAGTAATCTATTTGATTATATATATGAGTTTATAAAGGGGAAGAAGCAGATATCACAATTCAATTCAAAGAAAGACTAAACTTGAATTGAAAAATTAATGAAAAATGAGTCAACAAATAAATCATATTTAAATAATTATAAATAATTATGTGAAAATTATGATACCTCTTATAGGTTCTGAGCGTAGTGAAAGCGTGTGATAGGTCGTTCCCAACTTTTCCTTTTATCATGATCGATGATCAATATGATATTTAAAAAATGATAAACATTGTGATCAATGAAATTAAATCAATGAAAAATAGATAAATGATAGAACGTTGGAATCAAGTGTAGGATAATCACATATTATTTATAATTAAATTAATTAAATAAGAATTACCTTGTGAGAAGTCTTTATTCATTGATGAATCTGAAAATAGATCTTCATGGCACCATCATTGTGTTGTATGAATAAATAAAATATTCCTTATAGTGGTGATCCACACGTGTTCAACAAATCTCTGAATATAGTTATAATAATCTACTAGTGCAAGCATGGAAAATCCTATCACATGAGTAATTCAACTTTGATGTAAATGAAAAACACTTCCAAATTATTCTCCTTAGTCTCTCTAGACTTGGGAGTGGTATTTTGAGGAAGACCACTCTCCATTTTTTGGAGTGTTCTTGGAAAGGGAGCTCTCTATGGATTCATAGGATTCTATCTAGATATCATTGTGCATAACACAAAATAAATAGGCTCAATGTAAAAATAATGTAATTTGGTTCAAATACTACTAGAGTTTAGAAATAAATATTTTCACAATTTCTATTTAATATTTATTTAATCCATTGCGGAACTCGATTTCATAATATTATTATTATAATTATTATTTCATCAATTTGTTTTTAACAATCAAATTAAACAGAAGATTATTTAATCGAATAATATTCAATATATGTTATTGCTCACTATAACTAAAAACTCAGTCCTCCATTCCTCCATAATATTTATCGGACCATGAATAATGAATATTTATTTAATAAATAAGCATCACAACATTTTCACCAATAAATAAATAAATATTATATTCATTGAATAGAAAAAATATTTATTAAATATTCCGCTTTCATAATATTATCTTGAATAAATTGTGTCAGAATATACATAATAAATCATACATGAACAATTACTAAACCACTTATCGGAATAATATTTATTCAACTTGATAAATGATAAATTATAATATATTATTTAACTATGATTCTTGGTACACTTAGTGTGTGGACCTCTAGACCTATTTCTTAGTGGCACTAGGGGAAGTAGCATATAGTCCAAGGTTAGAATCTAGAAACACACTAAGGAACTCATAGATAAAGAGGTTGATACTGAAATGACATAATACTGCATATGGATGCTTATAATGTAATATAATCCCTTTATCTTGATATCTCTATTCAAGCAGGTTGCAAATTGGTGCCATCAACCTATATTCTTGAGGCCTCTTTTTTCTTTTTTAAAATCAAAATTGTCTATAAAACACCATGGCCATGGATTTATTTAGGCTATATCATTTCTATCAAATTGATTAAGATATAAACTTCCATTAAAGAACATAAGGGATAAATCATTTCTCACATTATTCATTAATGAAATATTACTTGTGACGTACCCAATGTATCCTACCTCATCGTGAACATATGTCATCATAGTTTTCATCAATACATAAAAGTAAGTGACTTAGAATACTCATAAATAATAATATTAATTTATAATGATCAATACACTTGTTTGTAGATTGGAAAATCCAATGAAACATATAAATGTGGATTTAATACTAGCAATCATCTTTCTCATAATATCCTACACTGGATATTACCAAGGGCGTACAACATGAGAGGGTGCCTCAATGTCCAATGAGTCTCCACCCCAAATAGAATGTATCATTTTTTCCTTCATATGATATCATTCAGCTATAGAACATATATTAAAGAATAATTTCAAGGCACTTCTAGGTTCTCATCTTAGCAGGGAACTACTATGACCTTTTAGTATGGTAGATGCTCTTAGAACATTACACATAATATGTTACATAAAATAAAAATCATGATGTGATAATAAGTTTATTAATATTCAAAACAATGAAAATAAGAAATAATAAATTATATATAATATGGTTATAGGGCACCAAATTCAACATTTGACTATCATCAATACATATATTTTTTCAAATATGAGATATCATGACGTGATGGTGAATGATCATGACCTTATTTACCATTTATTTGACCTTTTTAGGTCCCAATAGCTTCCATTAACAAATTAAACCCAAAACATAGGTGTCCTACATATCTTTCCATGGAGGGATTTATATGGATCCATTTGAATGGTTATGTGGAAGCTATTATTGTTTGAGAAATCAACTAAATTAATGTATTGATCTCATCCTACTTTAATGTCTATTGAGCATGATATCAAAATTATCTCATGTTTTTTAATATTCCACTTATATTGGCCAACAATTTGGTAGATATACGTCATTATAAACTTTACCCCAATGTCTAGATCTTGTTAGATACTTTTTCTAAATATGGAGGTAAACCACAGATCTCGACCATATATAATTGATAATGGGTTTCCCTTAATCTTTTATACTTATCTAATGTATATATATGAAATTTTATTGAGTGAGAAGACCTCTATAATTAAAATTAAGTGAGTATCCTTTATAATATTATCTTTTACAACCTATTTGGAATTAATTTTTTTTTTATGTCTTTAGAAGACCTGTGGAAAAATTCATGGTGATTTTTTTCCATTTCCATGTAGGTATGGGTAATTGTTTCATCATATAATTGGCCTTTTTCATTTATATATTAAATTTATGACATACTAGACACTTTAATTTATATTATATGATCTTTTTCTTCATATTATCCCACCAATAGTTCGCTTTGAGATATTTATACATCTTCATACTTTACCAGTGGATAGAGAATGTTGAGATATGTGAAACATTCAATAACTCATTTATCATAGGAATTGATTATATGCATAGTCATGACCCAAATATTATAACCCCTTATTTATAAATTTTGAATTCTGAGCATTACCCTTTTCATATAACTTTCAAATTCATATGTATTTCTACACTATCCCTTTTATGAACCTTAAAAGTATCTATAATGGATGGTTAAATAATTAGTTTTTCTTGGTAGGATGTATTTCCTACCATTATGAATTCCATTACCACCCTCTGAAAGTATAATAAGACTAAATCCTTCTCAATTATCATCATTGATAAGGATATGGAATCTTTTCTAGTTACATCACACACCACTTTATTCTCCTTCTCTTGGAAATAATGGATTAAAAAGTTATATAACTTGATTTGTTCTAATAACATTTTTATGGAATATTAATCTCTTTCAATGTGAATTTATACTTATGTACCTTATGATCTGTATACATTTCAAAATTTACCCTTTATAGATAATTTCACCAAATGTTTAATGTGAAAATCACTACAGCTAAGTCCATATCATTAATTGGATAGTTTATATCATGAATGTTTGAATACCTTGAGGTGTATGATGTCAATTTATCATTTTTCCTCAGAATATAACCCAAAACCTTCTTTGGATAATCACTATATACCTTGAAAAGTTCCTTACTTTAGTGTAGTGTGAGTACTGGTGTAGTGATAAGGCTATTTTTAAATTTCTTAAATCTATCTCCAGATTCTTTATTCTATACAAACTTACCTCCCTTAAAATTTAGATTAGTCAATGGTTTTGAAAATAAAGATAATTTCCTCAAAAATTATTGATAGTAGCCAGTTAGTCCAAGGAAACTATGGATATCTATTACAGATGTTGGTATAGTCCACTCATCAATCTCATTTGTCTTCCAAGGATAAACATATATCCCTTTTTGTTGATAATATACTAAAAGAATGATACTTTCACCATTCCAAAATAATATTACCTCACTTTTCATATTAATTATCCGTTCATAATGTCTTTATCACAATAATAAAATTATTTTTCTGATCCACATTTCTTTTTGAATATTTCAAAATACCATTTATAAATACTGCCATATATTTATTGAGGTGTTCTTTAATGACTCTATTCATTAATTCCATAAATAATTTTAGAGAATTAGTGAGTCTGAAGGGAATAAATTTTAATTCATAGTTTAAATACCATATTTAAACTGAAGACTTGGGGCTATCTTCATTATTCATATTTAATTGGTGATTTCCTAACCAAAGGAACACCATAGAGAAGTATTGGTTCCCACATAGATTATTTAATAAGTAATAAATTTGTGTTAGGAGAAACTTGTTCTTTATCATGATTTTATTATGTTTAAGATAATTAAGGTAGAGGTTCATTAACCCATACTTCTTTTAGATGAGGAGTATTAAATCACCCCAAAGTAAATAACTCAGGTGTATAAAACCCATGTGTATATTCTCTTGTAACTACTTTATTAGTTCTTCCAATTTGATGGTATCTATTCTAAAGGGAGTCTTTGATATGGGTAGAGATCCAGGTATAAGTTCAATTGAGAACTTAACATCTTAGTATGGAGGAAGACTATGAATCTCTTTAGGGGAATACATTCGTATAGTCCCTCATAATGGTCATGTATTGAAGGAAAAGTCTCTCATTTATCTCAATAATTTTAGGTAGATATTTTTTCTCATATAGAAAAAATATCAATGATTGAGAAGAACATTCCAAATGATATTCTTTCTCCTCCTTACACTTGTATAGAATCATAGGATGACTTGAGATATGGATAGTAATTTCCCTCTTTATAATTTGATGTTGGACTTATATGGACAACCTATCGATTCATAACATATAAAAAAATTATACTAAAGGGAATATGACAAGATATATTGGGAGGACCAATCCACAAATATTTTCATAAGAGGAGTTATATAATTGATAAGAAATAATTTACCCCTTTTCCATTTTCAAATATAACATAGTCTCTATATTTTGATGTGGTTTTTTAATAGTTATAATAAACCTACATGATATGAAATAATATATAGAACCAAAAGAAAATAATATGTTCTAAATTATTTAATGAATAACTAGCCTACCTATCACAAATTCATTATAAGTTTCCACCTCAGTAATAGTGATAAAAAAACCTTTTATACTCTCTATACATTAGATGTTTTTTATTATTATATCAGAAATATTTTGTTTTAGAGTATTGTATTTCAAATTTTATATGATCCTTTAGGTTACAACAATAGACTACATGCCTAGTGTTAATCAAAACATTACTTTATTCTAACATTTTAGTTGGATTCTTCATCTCCCTTCACCATCGATTAGCTTGATTCCACAATTTTGAACATGTAAAGAATCTCCCCATTCCTTTGGGATAGTTCCCAACATGATTCTTAAAACACTTTTTAGAAGTGGGCAGTTGTATTTCCTTTCCTCAATGAGATTTATCCATTGGTACTCTTGAATTAACCTCAAGTTTTATCTTAAACCCATTGAGACCACTAAGAATCACCAATATCTATCTTAACCTTAAGAGAACATCAATCTCTTTATATTTTTTTAATGTATTAAATCACTAATTTTTTTTATTGAATTGATATTAATCCAATAATAAGTGGTACATATTAATTTCAATGCCACTGATAAATCTATAAGCATTATATGAAGTCCTTGTGATGGTTCCCTCATAAGCCCTAATAGACTCGTCTTCCTTTTTTTATTCCAAGGTACTCCATATCTATTTTAAGATGGGGATTTTAGAGAAAATATTATTCAAAAATATTTTTTGAATCATTCCCATTCCATGGATTATATTACCTTACTAGGCTTTGTGTTCTTAAATAGTATGCACAACTAATTGTATTCTCCTTATAAGAAATATCCATCTATTACAACTTACTATTGTTCATAGCATTAGAGGATATATAATATATTCTAAATGGAATTAATCTACTATTCCATGATAAGGGGATGAGAAGATCTACAAAATTTAGGTGATATTTGTCTCATAAAGTACTTAATTACATGGTACTATTTCTTAGGAAAAACATAGGGGATTTCATATGATTCAAGTTATTATTCATAACTAGAGTATGTTGACCTAGTAATTCTAAGAGTTTATCGGATCCTACTTTTATAAGGTTACAAATATCATTAGGGAAATCATTATATTACCTATAACATTGGTTTTTGGCATGATTCCTCATATTTCCCACTATTAAGAAAAATAATAGAAAATTAGGGCATCAGGTTTTTGGTTTGAGGTTAATGGTTTATGGATTAATTTCTCAATAACTTACGATACACATAAGGATGAGCCTAAATGAATAGAAATATATTATATTATTATAATCCATCCTTTAAACGGGAGTAATTAATAGGAAAAAATCACATTTTAAAAATTATGTATCATGTTTTTAGATTAATTAAATATATTTATAAATAACTATATCATTTTTAGTGAATTCATTATATTCTTAAAAATAGTTTTTTCATCAAAAAATGGTTTTTTCTTTTTTGAGAAAATAACATAATTAATGTTTTATAATTTTTTAAAATTTATTTCAAAATTTTAATTTAATTTTTGAAATCATCATAATAAAATTATCATAGAGTTAATTTTTGCGAATTTTTTGAAAAGATTGATTTTTCGAGGATTAGTGAAAAATACCAATTTTAATTAAAAACTATATTTTTGTCTAAAGGATTTAAGAAGATAAATATTTTTCAAATGGTTTTAATGTAAAATTATGTCTATCATATTATTAACAATATAATTAACTTCAACGGAATCAAAGTAATGGATGAATTTTGTATAAAAACATTTGTATACTTAAGATGATTTTTTTTAAAACTAATTTCATTAAATTTTTTATTTTATATTAAATTAATATCTTTCACTTATTGAAATTTAATATTATTAAATTTATTTTATATTTGGGATCATTATTTCTATATTTTTTAAATATTCCCCTTTTATTTTTGGAAAATGTGATTAGCAACTATAGCTAAATTGTGTTACCAATCTTAAGGTAAAATGGGTTAGTTTAGGTTTAAACTAATGTGATAAGACATAAAATTCATTAAAAAACATGACTTTATTTCATTTTATGATTCTATTTCATCTATAATCACATAAAAATCAAGAATATGACATTTTTCCAATTAATATCGGTTCTTATGTTTATTGTATTTAATTAAAAGAAAAAGTAAAAAATGTATCTTTATTACGTCAAATATCTATTATATTTTTTGAGATATATAAAAACAATTTTTTTTCTAAATTTTTATTTTAAAGATAATTTTTTTATAATGGTTACCTTAAATGTTTACGCAACACTCATAGAGCTCTTGTACAAGTAGTAGAAAAATCAAGTAAATAATTTTAAAAACTCAAAATGTAATTTATTTTATTTATTTATATTGTAGCATGAATTTTACACACAATTATAACATATTAGAGATATTTTAAAGGTTTATATTAGAATTAATTTTTTGTGATGTTGCTTTCAAAATGAAATTAAATGAATACTAAGAAAAATGATATTAGTGACATTTTAAAATAAAAAATATTTTATTAACTAATTTAATATTGATTAAAACCCTATAATCATTCATTTAAATGTGATATAGTTGAATCTATCAACCATGTTCTATTTATGAGTTAATTTTACATTTATTTTATCATTCTTAACACTTAATGAGTATAAAACTTTGATATTGTAGTAATCATCAAAAGGGTTAAAACGGTATTAAAACGAAGTGATAAGAGTGAAAACATCACCTAAACATGTCGAATTATTATTTTATGAGATTATTTTGAATAAAAATCATTCAAATAATGAATTATTTCAATTTTTATTTATTTATCAATAAAAATTAATTTATATTACTTTAATACTTTATGTAATTCCAAGTGTGCCCCTCTCCTCACTTACAAAAGGGAACCTCCTATCCTTCATTATTTACAATGTTTTAGCCCTATATCTCAACAAAATACTTTCCAATTATCTTATTCACTTCCATATAAATTAATTAGAGGTTATTTTCTTCTTAAAATTTAATTCCAAGGGTCCTTATGAATGGATCAAAAGGGGGCCTACTGAAGAAGATATAATAGTCATACCTGACCTCTTTCAATTTATTTCTACTTATAAATCATCTAAATATATGGTATCCATTATAAAATAATGATTGATATATCTTAAAAATATTTAATATTTATTATGGTTATTTAAAGACCATTATACAGCTTCTTATTCGTTGAAAAATGATAGTATTGCACATGCCTACGTGTGGACTGCCACTCCCATGAAGCAATGTGATTTTTTTTACTTCCACATTAGATGGATAAAAATAAGTATAGGTTTAATGTATATATATTTTATTCATGATATAATTATGATTCTATAATGGTGAATTATTATTTACCTTTATTTCATTCCATTCGTTGAAAATTGAAAATAATTTTCACGCACACGTATGGGCTACCCTCTCCATGAACGATGTAAATCATTTTCCAGTCTCTACCTTTTATATGTAAATATAAATAGAAATATAATAAATATATATTATATTTATATCATGATTAATATTGTATTGTTTATGGAAATGTGATCAATGTTCAATTACTGAAACTACTAATGTAAAACTATCATTAAAAACAAAATAGTTAACACTCAGAAATGATAATTTTAGTAAGGAATTGTTTATAAATGGATGTTGACATATTTTAATAGTATTATATATGTTATTATAAGTTTTTAAATTATTATTAAAAATTATTATAATATATTTAAATTCATTATATAGGGGGTTAGATCACTTTTGAAGCAATTTTAACTTGAGGCAAGGGTTTTTTATTTTAATCTCATTGTTTACCCAGATTGTTTATGATTAAATCCACAATAATAAATTTCATGATCTATCTCTCAATATTATCATAAATTTTATTCAAATATAATTATTTTTAGACATTACAAGTTTTTTTCTTTCATTTTCTTCTCTTTATGAACTCAATAGATAGAAAAAATATATTTTTAAGGAAAACTGGATTTATTTCCCTCTTCGGTCAAAATTCACTTTACTTACATATCTATGTTCTCTAAAAATATATTAAAGAATTTTTATAATATTATCTTATGATTTTTTAAATTAATTTTTACCCGTGATTAAATTTATTTAACAAATTTTAGAAGGAATACTCTTTTCATTTTTTGAATGAGGTACTTTTGACTTTTTTCAGAAAATGTGAATGGAATCCTTATTTTAATGAATAATGCATGAAGATAATTTCCTACCATTAAGACTGATACATGATTTAAATATTCCATTATAAGTTTCCAAGGATATTTTATATAAAATTTTCTCCTCTATATTTGGTAAATTTTAAGATTTTAATTAAGTGAATACAGAATGAATAGTGTATTTTCCTCAAAAAATGTTCCAAGTTATATTTTAAAGGAATTTTTGATTTAATATAACATACTTTGATGTTACTTATACTTTATTGGGGATATAATACAATTATATAATCCTTATCCATTCTCTAATTTCTCTATTATTATAATGGTGATATTTCTATGAAATCCATTTATTTTCCATGGGTTATGATATGATGAAATGTTGAAATGTTTATAAAACCCTTCTCCTTTCTTGGGGTTATGATTTAAGAGAAATGATTTATGACCTTATGGAACACATATGAATCGATTATGATTGTGTGATCAGTATATCCAAATTAAATATCCCTCCAATGAATTGGGAAAATATGGATATCTCATTATTGAATATAGACTAGAGTAAGGAGTGAACCCAGTTCAGTAAGGGACATTATCCACTATGATAGTCTTTGGATTGAACAGTGAATGAGGATATGATGAAATGGAAAGTTAAACCAATACACTATGATAGTCTTGATGGTAATTATTTACCGAGGAGATAACTTTATATGATTATGTGTACAGCAAAAATTATCTCTTATGCCAATGTTATTCTCCTATAGCCCATGCTCTTCAATTCCATTATGATATATATCTTATGATATGCTAAGATTTATTCCATAATTCAAGATTATGATATATGTTATTTTGTGTATATATTTTGAAATGTTATCCTATTATTCTTAATACCTTTTTCTCATTTTATGTTTAGGTGATCATTGATATCACCCTTGTTTACCCTTACTCTACATTGGAGATCTCCATTTAATTTTTTTCCTTTCCCCATGTAATGAAGAAAGGTTTCAAGTATCATATGTCTAAGAAGGGTATTATCTTTGAAAAAGTTAATGGGATATGATGTACATATCTTATGAACAAGTTCTTTATATATAAAATTTTACAAATACCATAAACCAATATGATTCTGTCATGGATCACAATGTTATGTAATAAATATTAACATATAAATATGTAATATCCATGTATGAAAAGTATGGGTTATTATAGTTGGTATCAAAGAAATATTTAATTACCTTTGGAAACTAGGATGATAAAACATTAGTGACAACCCATAGAATAATAAAATATATAGTATAACATCTTATTTTATAATATTTAATAGACTGTGTTTTCCTAGAAAAGCATTCCTTTTGGATATTAAAAGCGTACATGGTTTTGGAATAGATGCATCTAGGTTTAATTACCTCAAATAGAGATGGTTGAGTATATCTTGACCATCATTATGGCGTATAGTTAGAGTGTCTGTATTGCACAGTTGGTTTGAGACTCTTAAGGGATATTATTGGGTTAAATAATATTTTATTTATGACCCATTATAAAGGATTTAAATAGATAATAACCTTGAATGGCCTAGGTTAAACCTAAGGTGTAATTGATTCAAAATATGGTTTTGTGATTTAGACATACTATAAATTATTTTTCCTGAATACGTGGTTTCCCAGTATGATGATTATTTCTCACAATATGTTTTTTTCTTTTACTCAATGGTTGCACCTACGAGGATTCATGTTAATGATGATTGTAATAGAAAATACAAGGATTGTCCTCCTGATAAACCAAAATTTATGGGGAAAGGAATGTAAAATCCAATGTCAACACTTATAAAAAAAATTCAATCTATGAATTATTTCAAGATTCAAAATAGTTAATGGAGGGAATAAATTTTTTTGACTCCAAGTGGAAAATTAAAATCATAATTTTTTAAAAGTAAAAACTATGTTTGATAGCATAGAAGATACGCAACACCGATCTTAAGAAAACAACTAAATATTATTATCATGTGATCATTATAACCTATCCATTAAATTGGAAAAAATGAATAGTATTATATGAATTATGAAACATAAAATAGTTCTATTCAATAATAATTTATTAATTAATTCATATAAAATTAGGCACTTAAGTTTAGAAAATTCATTTTATTTTTCAAATACACTTTCTTCAAGAATGATTTTTATTAATTTTATGAGAGAACAAAATAATTAATTTCTAGATATTTTATAAATTTAATTTAATGAAATAAATATAATTTTTAAAATCATCAAAAAAAATTTCTTATGGAGAAACTTTTATAATTTTATGAAAATATTGATTTTTTCAAGGAATAGTGAAAAATAATGCTTTTTATTGAAAATTGTATTTTATTTTAAAAGTTTTAAAATTAAAAAAATGGGTTATTTTTATATTATAATTAGTTAAATTTTATTTAACATAATAAAATTATGGTTTTTTGAAATATATTATATACTTGAATTTAGTATAAAACATTTTATGATTAAAGAGGGAATTTTTTCAAAAAAACTATTTTTCATTGCATTTTTCCAATTTAATGTTAAATTTCATATTGCAACTTCCATATTTTGAATTTTATAAAATGGATTAAATATTTGGAATCATTAGGATAAAATTTAGTAAATAGGTCACTTCTATTTTGGGAAAATATGAATAGTAACCTTAGTAATTTTTTGCACCATGATAAAGGGTAAATCAGGTAATTAAGGGTAAAAACAAAAATGATAAGGTCTAGAAAATGACCCTAACACTTGAACCAATGTTATTTTATGATTAATATTCATCCTTAATAATTCAAGGTTTGGTTATATGACCATTTATGTCCACATGGAATATATTATGACCCTTATAATATTTTATTTAAGGAAAAGTCAATGATGTAAAATTCATTATTTTAATAAATATAAAATTTTTAATATAGTGGTATCTAGAATATTTCATTGTTGATAAATATATTTTTGAAATCTAAATTAATTTTATACATCATGTATTTTTTTTAGAATTTTAGTGAAGAAATAATTAACTTACATTCATGAAAAACACTACTGGAGTAATTATTTAATTAATGACAAATAAAATAAATGATATTAAAAATATTAAAATAAATATAATATGGGAGAATTAATTTAAAAAGTGAAATTTATATATTTATTTTAAATTATAGGTATTAATTAAAATATGTTTTTTTATGTTATCTTTTTGTATTGATATTTTTCAAAGTCAATGTAATGAATAGTGTCAAAATTGACATTAATGGTATTTTAAAATACATAATATTTTATTAATTGATATAAAACTACTAAAAAAATAAATTAGGAACAATTATTTGTATAAGGTTTAAAAGTTCATTAATGATCCATTTATGGGTCTTTTTTCATGTTATTGTAAATATATTAACTCTCAAAAATAAAAAATCCATGTTGTCATGGTAAGAGTTAATGGGGTTAAATAATGGTTAAAACCAAAATATATGTGTAGAAATTTAGTCAAAATATATAAATTTTTTATTTTATTAAATTATTTTTACCCACACTCATAATAACTTCTTAATAAACAACTTTAGAGATTTTTTTAATTGAAAATTAATTTAAATTAATCTAAAATTTTGAGAAATTCCAAGAGTGCCCTCCCCTCTCTTATAAAAGTGAAACTCTTATTCTCCTTTATTCACAATATAAAACCTAGTTTTTAATCCAATACCAACCCAAATACATCCCTATAATCCCTCTATTTCTAGAGGTATGTTTTAGGTAGAACAAAAACCTTAGTGTTCTTAAGGTTTCAAGCCAAGGAAATTATCCAAAAAAGAGGTATTATTTTTAATAAAGCATTTTTGTATTATTTATTCTTACACCCCCTTAAAAATTATTTAAACTATGCTAAAATAATAACTCAAATATCCCCCAAATACTGGGATGTATTTATTTTAGTTTAATGACCAAAATCCATTCCACTTCCATCAAATGGGAAAATAATTTATTATTCGTGTGTATGGTGGACTACTGCCTTGAAAATCGATGCAATTCATTTTCCATCACCATATCTCAAGAATGATTATAATAATGGAATAAATGTTTATATATTATATTCATGTCATATTTATCATTCAGTAAAATTAATCAATCAATTATGTTCTTTCTTTTCCATTCACTGAAAATGATAACGTTGTTAGTTCATACCTGTGGACTACGACCTCTACGAGGCGATGCGATTCCTTTTTAATCACCACATCACATGTAATGATATATATATAAGTAAATTTAAATATATAATATGATATTTATGATATTATGACCATTTTGTAATGATAAAATAATAATTACCTTTTTCATATTGATCATTGAAATACTAAAATGGTACTCTTACGTATATACGACCCACCATCTCTGTGATTATAATATAATTCATTTTTCATATCCATATTTAATAGGTGGATATAAATGTATAATTGATATATAAAAATTATAATTATTTCATTATTATTATTTTTTATGTGATTGACTAATATCCACTTTGACTATATACATTATAAAAAAAGTCATTTTTGATTTAGGTATTGAACATCATCAAAGTGTCTACCATGAAATAAAATAATTAAATAACTGTTATAACATGGTAATAAGTGATATAAATGGAATAATAAACATGAAAAATTTTATAAAAAAATTATAAATTAACCTAATTTTATTATTCAGTAAGTTAAATGACATACACGACAATTCAGACTCAAGGTAAGGGACATTATTTTAAAAAAATCACTTTTAATATTCTTCTTTCAACTCTTTTTAAAAAATTCAAAAGGATTGTTTTTTTAACTTATAAATCATGATATAATTTTCCCACTTACATTATGCCTTAATTATTTTAAACATTATTTACAATATTATAAGGTTACTTTTAGTGAAAAAATTTTCATTTATAAGTGCACAACTTGTTCCAAAAAAATATGTTTTTTCAAAATAAAATTTTTATTTTCTTCAAAAATGTTCTAATGGCATTTTCTTATTTTAAAAACCTACTTTAATTTTTTCTAGTTATTTTATATTTAAATTATTTTTTAAAATAGAAGTGTATTTTGATATCCCAAAGTGTTTTTCATATGGTATTTAAAGAGTTTTTCATTGGTTTAATGATGAGAAGTGAAAGTATAAAGAAAATTATTCAAGATATGGTACTTGACCATTATATGAAATGGGTGAGCCTGATATAGATTATATGAATGGTTTATCCCCATTATATCTCATAGGTGAGCCCAATATACCATATTTGAAAGTTTTATCCACATTATAACTTGTTAAAATTGGTTGAGCCTGCTATATATTATATGAAGTGTGATCCCCATTATATCTCTCCAATGCATTGGTAATGATTTTTTCTCAGGGGAATTATATAGGAAGTTGGCCATATGGTTATTCAAATTTTAATTTTTTTGAAAGTTTGTTATAAATCTGATGATCTAAGTTACCAAAAGGGGGTTTTATTTTCTTCTTATGGGTTTTAAATGTTTTATTTTGAGTAAAATGTGTGCGTGTTTTTCTGGTTGGAGTTATTTGATTCATTCGCTCAAAGAACATTAAATGAGTTTTCATGTTTTCCAATCTACTAACTATTTTCTTTATTTATGTCTCTTAATAATATTTTTGTGCTCACCCCGCATTTTAAAATGATTTTCATATGATCTTAAGGAATATTAGGGACAAGTTTGACATCAAGATCAAAATTGTAAAGATGATTCAATGAAAATAAAACTTGTTATATTTTAAAATGGTTTCCTTAGGTGGAAGAATAGATACTGAGTATAGGTTTCCATTTTTAATGTGTGGATTTAATATATAAGATTTTTAACCTAATTATATAAAACATTAAACCTAAAATATATTGGTAAAATAAATTTATTTCTGGTTTTAATATAACTAGAATATGTATTGTTTAAGGTCGGGTCCTTACAACTGGTATCCGATCAGGGTTTATATAACATTGTATATTATGATGTTTTCAAGAGATTTTGTCTTAATAGTTATAGATTACATCATGGTTTTTTAATTTTAAGGTTTTTAAAATGATAAATGTATTATAAATTCATTTTAAGGATTTATGTTATTAAATTTTAAGGTGAATAATGATATTTTTGAGACATTTATTTTGAGTTAATTGTGGGTTATTGCATGTTAGGATGAAAAATAAAATGTATGAGATAACCATTGAAGTTAATAAATATATTTAATGTTGAATATTTAAGTTTATTTTGGTGATTTTTTATTATTTTTTAAAATTTTATAAGAATTATATAGTTTTTGAAGAAGGAAAACATATAGACCTTGTGAGAACCGGTCGCCTCTAGCAAGGCCGCATGGATTGACCCCTCAACCGAATTGTGACAAAGGTGCATCATCTACAACTGGACTATGTAAATTTCTCATTACTATTTCATTTTCTTTTTAGTTAAACTATTTTATGGATGAATAATGAGTTTATTTTTTGGAACAAATGTATTATTGTATAGAATATCATGGAATTGAAAATTGATTTGGTGATTAAGTGATTTATGTTATTTTGGAAGAATATCACAATAATTTTTGAAATAATTACAGTATTAAACTAAGAAATAATACATTGAGGTTTTATTTAAGTAATAAAGGTTGAATTATTATTTTTTGGCTCTTTTATGTATATAAATGATTAACATATCATAGATATTACAAGATTTGGGTATAAATGTTTTGGTGTGAGAGTAATTGATGTTATATGGAGACAAATATTAAAATTATCTTGGGTGACTATGTGATCAAATATTTTTGAATTTTGGATTTCAATCTTAGTTTGGACTATATTGAGGAATTTTAAGGATAGTTATTTATCAAATGATCTATGTTGAAATTTGGGTATTATAGCTGAATTTTGGAGATTAAAGTAGTTTTTCATCATATAATGGTTTATTATTTTTGGTTAATTATCTTATATAGTCCAAAAAAGTTTAGTTTTTTTTAATTACTAAATATAGAAGGAATATATTATCATCCTTTTCTGAATTTATTGATATTTAAAAGTTTGTTTTAATGTTTTAGGCATGATTAATTTATCCTATATACCCATTGTTTAGCAAAAAAGATGAGATTATGGTAGAAATTGATTAAATAATGAAAATATACTTGTCAATTATGGATCTTTACTCATGTTCATAGATATGGAATTAAATTAATTCCTAAAATATATGAAATAGATATTGAAATAATTAAATTACCAGTTTACTTTTCTTATTGGGTAACCAATGACCTTTTAAACCATCATAGATTTATAGTTTTGTGATTTTCCACTTTCTCATGACCATATTCTCTATAACTCTCTATTAGTAAATGGGTGTTATATTTCTTCTTCCATGTCCATGTTTTCATACATGGAAACCTAGTTATGTTTTATTCTAGATTACTTCATAATTCCCTTCGTTTCTTTTAATGAGATGTTTTATTAATCCTTTTTTCGATGTGGGATTTCAAAAAAGGTTTTTAGAAGATTCAATCTTTTTTTATCGAGCCCACGTTCAAAAATTTCTAGGATTAAATTACCAATGATGTTGTTAGAATGTAACATCTCAATTTTCTAAATGGGAATACTATGTAAGATAGCATACAAGATACACAACACTATGCTTAAACAAACAACTAAATATTGTTATTATTTGAGCATTATAAACCATCCATTAAATTTGTGGGAATGAATAATATTAAATAAATTATTAAATATAAAATGGTATTATTAATTAATAATGTATTTATAAATTTTTATAAAATTAAGAACATAATTTTAGTAAAGTTATATTATTCTTTAAGTAGACTTTCTTCCAAAATGATTTGTACTGCTTTTATGAGCAAACAAGATAATTAATTCATGGAACTTTTAGAAATTTTATTTAATGAAATAAATATAAATTTTGAAATAATCATATCAAAATTATCTTATAGATAAATTTTGAATTTATTTTGAAAAAATTTATTTTTCAAGGAATAGTGATAATACATATTTTTATTGATAAAAGTATTATATTTTTAAAGTTTTAAAAATAAAAAAATAATGTTTTGGGTAAGTTATAAATTTTAATAAGTTTAATTTTATTTAAAAAAAATCTAATTATGGTTTTTGAAATATATTTTATACTTGAATTTAATATGAAAATATTTTATCTTTAAAAAATGGGCTTTTTGAAAAAAATGCTTTTCATTTCATTTTTCAGATATAATTTTAAATTAAATATTGAATCTTATGTGTTTTAAATTTTAAAAAATGTATTAAACATTTTAAATAAATATTTATATAATTATTAAATAGTTTAATTTTATTTTTGGACAATATGTATAGTAACATTAGTAATTTTTGTTACCACGTTAATGGTAAATCTCGTAATTTAGGGTAAAATTAAAATGATAAGGACTATAAAATGGCCCTAAAACATTCACCAATTTTATTGGATGAGTAATCTTTGTCTCAAAACATTAATTTCTATATTATATGAAAATTTATGGCCAATTGGATTAGATTATGAATGTTATAATATTTTATTTAAAAAAAGTCAAATATGTCACATTCATGATTTTAATAACTATAAATTTTTAATATGGTGTTATGTAGAAGATATATTCAAAAATAAATAGTATTATGAAATATATAGGAATTATATTTATTAAGGTAATTTATTATTTAATTTTTATTCTATAAACAATTAACTTAAATTCTTGTACAACACTGATGCAATAATTATTTAATTAATAGAAAAATAAAATAAATGATATTAAAAATATTAAAATAACTATAATATGAGATAAATAATATAGAAAAAAAATTTATAGATTAATTTTATATGTTATGGATTTATTAAAATATTTTTTTTTTATCATGTTGAATTGATATTTTTGAAAGTCAAAGTATTGAATAGTGTCAAAATCGACATTAATGATATTTTTAAATAACCAATATTTTATTAAATGATATAAGATTCTTAAAAATCATATATTCATCCAATTATTTGGTATAATTGATTAAATTTCATCCATTTTCCATTTATGGGTAATTTTTTATTACATATTAGCTATATTAACCCTCAGAGAGTAAAAATCAATCTTATTATGGTTAGAGTTAAACACATTAAATAAGGGTTAAAATCAAAAAATGAGGTTAGATATTTAGTCAAAACATGTCTAATTTTTATTTTATGAGATTATTCCAACCAATAATCATATTATATTCAAAATAACTTACTTTTTATGATTTTTTAAATGAAAATTAATTTATATTAATTTAATATTTTGAGAAATCAGAAGAGTTCCCTCCACTCTCCTATAAAAAAGAACCTATTATTATTATTTATTCACACTTAAAAATCCATTTTTATTGGACAATACCTAACCTAATACATTCTTAAATTCCCTCTCTTCTATTCTATCAGTATTTTTTTGGCAGAACACCAACCTTAGTTTTGTAAATGTGTTAAGAAAATGATATTTTCTAAAGAAGTGGTATTTTTTTAATAAAACATTTTTGTTTTAATTATTTTTACAAAAACTTAATACCTTATTAAAATATGATAAAATAATAACTACAGTATCCTATATATACATAGATGTTATTAATTTATTTTTATGAACTAAATTCATCTCCACTTCCATTAAATGTGAAAAGAATTTAACATTCGTGTGTACGGTGGACTACTGTCTCGTGAACTGATGTAATTCATTTTCCATCACCATATCTCAAGACAGGTTATAATTATGGAAATGATGTTTATATTTTATATTAATGACATATTTACCATTCTGAAAAGTTAATCTATCATTTACGTTCTTACTTTTCCATGAAATGAAAATGATAACTTCTTTTATTTGTACTTGTGGACTACCGCCTCCACGAGGTGATATGATTCATTTTTCCTCACCAAATAACATTTAATGATTTATATAAGTAAATTTAATGATGTAACAATATATTTATGATATTATTATAATTATTTAATTATATACTTACCTTCTTTCCACAATGATCATTGAAAAATGAAAACATTACTCATGTATATGTACGGCCTACCATTTCCATTATTGTAACATAGTTCATTTTTAATATCCATATTTAATAGATGGATTTAAAAATATAATGTATGTATAAAAATAATAATTATGTCATGCTTATTATTAGGTAGATGATGGAATAATGGCCACTTTGATTATAGACATTATACCGAAGTCATTTTGGGCTTAGGTACTAAATATTGTCAAAACGTCTGGTATGAAATTAAATAATTAAGTGATTGTTATAACATGGTAATAAGTGATATAAAAGTAATAATAAACATTAAAATGGTCATAAATAAAGTTTAAATTAACTTACATTTATTATTCAGTAATATTGAGGACAAACATGACAAACCAGACTTGAGGTAAGGATCGTTCTTTTAAAAATTATCTTTTAAAATTCCTCTTTCAACTCTTTTTACAAAAGTCAAAAGTAATGTTTTTCTAACTTATACGTCACAAGAGACATTTAACTCTTTCCTAATTCATTAATATTTTTAATATATTTTTACAAGATTAAATGGTTATTTTCAATGAAATTTTTTTTCATTTATAAGAGTGGGTCTTTTTTTAAATAATTTTTTTCAAAATGAAAATTTTATTTTTATTAAAAATGTTTTTAATGATATTTTCTTCAATGAAATATCTTCTTTACATTGTTATGGGTATTTTTTTATTTAAAATTAGTTTTTAAAAGAGAATGGTATTTTTATATCTGAAGGTTATTTTCATATGTTATTTAAAGGGTTTTTTAAAGGTCTTATAATGAAAAGTGCAAGTAAAAATATTATTTATAATATATCACTTGTGAATTTTAAGAAACAGGTGTGCCCGATATAGGTTATACAAAGGGTTGATCCTTATTAGGGCTCATGGTTGAGCCTTATATATAATATATGAAGGGTTGAGTCCCATTATATCTCATGAAAAATTAGTGATCTTGATATATCTTATAAAAAGGGTGAGTCCCATTATACCTCTCCAATGCTTTGGTAAAGATTTTGTTCTCTAGATAACTATATATGAATTTGGCTATATGGTTATTCCAAATTCATGGGTTTTGAAATATATCAATGAATTTGATGCTCTAAATTAAAAAAATGGTATTCATATTCTTGTTATGGGTTTTAATGGTTTTATTTTAACAAAAAGTGTGTGTGTTTTTCAAGTGGAAATGATTTCTTTCATTCACCCAAAGAACATTAAATGGGTATTCATGTTTTTCAATATACTAACAGTTTTCATTATTTATGTCCCTTACTGAGTTTTTTTTACTCATACCATGTTTTAAAATTATTTTCAAATGATTTTAATGATGGGTGGGAACAATGTTTATGTAATGTTCAAAATTGCAAAGATGGTTCAATGAAAAGAAAACATGTTTTATTGCAAAAGTGTTTCCTTTGGTGGAAAAATGGACACTAAATATAAGTTTCCATTTATAATGTATGGGTTTAATATATAAGTGTTTTTCCTTGTTCTCTAAACCACTAAACCAAAAAGGCCTTGGGAAAAGAATGTAATTTCTCATTTTATAATAAAAAAAATATGTATTGTTTAAGGTCAGGTCCATACAGGAAACATCCACAATATTTTAGTGGTTTTACTAATATAATATATGTTAATAAATAGATAAATACCACTAAAATGTTATTTTACCTTATCTAATGTTTATAACATAAAAATTTTATTTTGTCTATTTATCATTTGGATGGTGAAGCAATTTTATGGTGGACTATTATTAAGAATATAGGGAAATAGGAAGAAATTGGATCCATGGAATGGTATTTGTTTATGAGATTTTTTTAATAATTAGTTTCATTATAATATTCATATGAAAATTTAAAAGGAATTCCATGAGTTAAAGAAAATTGATGATGAATCCATTAGTACCGGTAAGAAAAATTTTACAAGACTTACATGGTATGCTTCTCGTATTATCACCCAAACGAAAAATAAGATTGATTGATTATTCAGTGGCTTAAATAAAATCTATGAATAGACTTATCAATAATGGACTTCATTATAAATGAATAATTATTTCAATGTTATATCAAGGTGGGAATATAGATTGATGTTACCCATCAATCTTATTCTTTTGATAAGAAAATAAATATGCATGTAACACCCCGAGATTTTATGAAAAATATTCTTTTTAATTTCATTAATGTATTGTGTTGTACGCTACACCAAAAGGAGCTTGCACAACACGGATCCCTGACTTGGATTGCATTACACGCAATAAAGACCTTCCTCGATAGCGTGTGTAGTACGCAATACCGAGTTTCACTAAACGAGATATTATTATAATATTATTATGAACTAGCCGTTATGAATAGTAATACCCACTTTTTGAAATTTTATAAATTTTATCTTTCAAAATGGACTTCATTTTTGGATTCCGAATATCGAAATTAGCTTAGGGTGAAATTTTTGTACTTTTCAGATAACTTTCATATTCTGATGAATAGTGAAAATTACTAAATTTTAATTAAAAACAACTTTTTTAATCGAAATAATTAATAGTGATAAATTATTAATTTGAGTGGTTTTAAAGTATATTTATAATTTATTTTTACAATTTAATACAATTTTGGTCATTGGATGTAATTTCACATTTAAACCAGACATAAACAAGTGTCAATCTTTTAATAGTTATTATCTCTTAAAAACACGCTATTTGTTTTGACGACGGAAATTAATTTTTAAATGAGTTAATGTAACTGATATTTTTTGAATTTGGTAAAATAGACATCATTTTTGAATTCATAATATCAAATATATCTTAGGCCTAATTTTTGGTATTTTTCTGGAAACTTTCATTTCTTGATGAATAGTGAAACCACTAAGTGGTAGTTAAAAAACTGAATTTTTAATAAAACTTAATTTTACCGCTTCTGTGAGTGGAATTTCGAAAATCTGAGAGACATGGTTAATATCAAGGACTAAAATGTGGTTCAATGAGATGAAAATAATTTTTGGTGAATAGTAACTTTTTTTTACCACGGTTAAAAGTAAATAGGGTAATTAAGGGTAAAAGTGTTATTATTATTACCCTAACACATGTCATAATTCTATTGAATAAGTTTAATTCGACCAAAAACAACCTTAGAAATAAAATATGACCATTTAGCCTCACTTGGATTAGATTAGGACATTTATTATTAGTTTATTTAAAGAAGGGTTAAAATAGTTAAAATCAAAGTTTAATAAATAAATAATTTTTAATATAGGGTTATACATAATATAAATTAGACTATAAATATTCATTAGAAAGATAAAACTATTTCCTACATAATGGTATTTTATTTGTAATTTTTAGACTTAAAATAATGTAATTTATTTATGACACAATGATGATGCAATAATTATCTTATTAATGAAATACTGACATAATTGATGTTATAAATACCCAAATAAATGTAATTTGAGACTTTTTATGAATTCCAATAATTTTCTATATTAATATGACATGTTAGTATTGACTTAATTAACTTTTTTCGAACTAATCACTCTGTTATAATTTTCACAAAAATCAATTACCAAATAGTGTCAAAATTGACATAAAATAGTTTTTAAAACAAATATTATATTATTAATTGTTATTATATTATTAAAAATATATGGTTCGGCCAAGATACTTATATAATTATAGGTTTATCATTAATGGACCCCTTGGGTGTCGGTTGGATGTATATGGTAAGTTTATTAACTATATAATATAAAAATACAAAGTGACATGGTAAATGTCAATCTAATTAACTAAGAGTTAAAACTAAAAGATAAGGTTAATATAATGACCTAAACTTGTCTAAATTCTATTGGATGAGAGGATTTCGACCCATACCCACCTTAGATTCGAAATATATCAATTTTGAGCTATTAAAAACCGAATATGAATTTATAATAAAATAATATTTTTAGTTATTCCAAAGGTGACCCTCTCCTCCCTTATAAAAGGGCACCTCCTCCCTCTCTTCCTCACACCACTTTGACCCTTCAAGATTGTCCAACCTCTGCCAAATTCTCTTCTCCACTTCCCTAAAATCATCCTAGAGGTCCTGGTATTCTTCAAAGACTAATTTTAGTGCCCTAAGAGGAGGTCTCAAAGAGGCGCTTCAAAGAAGAGGTAATGTCCGTTACCGATTCTTTCAACTTTATTTCTTCTTCCACTTATTCTTCTTAGGTTGTTTCATTATGAAGTAATAACATAAGTATCAATCATATACTGATATGTTATTATAAGTATGAAACAACCATATTTCACCATCTATCCATCCTACGGAAAATGAAATCACCGCGCGTGCGTACGTACGGAATATCGTCTCCACGTCGTGGTGTAATCTATTTTCCACCACCACCTTACTTGGATGGGTATAATGGTGTAAATAATAACTATATATGATTATTTTAAAGTGATATTTATTCTTTAATAGTATACATACACTCCAATAAAATTCCACGATCATGGGAGTGATATCATCGCTCGTGCGTACGTACGGAATACCGTCTCCACGACGCGATGAGATTCATTCTCTATGATTAACCATTCATGAATGATTATAAAGTATATATAATAAGTAATAATGAAATATATGACATTATAATGACACTGTATTAATGTATATATATATATATGTATGTCATCCAATTAATTCCATTCAATTCAATGAGGAAACGAAAACAACGTTCAGGCGTACGTATGGCCTATTGTCTCCATGAACGGTGTATTTCTTTCCATTTATCGATCTATTATATATATTTATATTCTGAATATATATTATATATAAATCCTGTTTTATATTCTGGAATTAAGTAATCATGATCTAAGTAATCATATGAATAATTACAAGTCAAAACACGGACGACAAATGAAACGATTTTACCCAAAACGCTCTTTAACATGGAATTTACAAAAGAACGGGTAATATAAAGACATAAGTGAACCATATATGATATCATAACAATGAATATGATTCTGTAATAAGTAAATGACATTATTTAAATCATTATACAGGATTTTCGGATACGTACAAAGCATATCTGACCTAAGGTAAGGGATAATTGTGCAAATCTCATTTTTATCCGAGATTGCTTATTCGTAAGTATTTACTGGGGTTATTGCTATCATCCATGTACATGATTTATAAAAGTTTATTCATGTATGTTTAAAGTCATTTTTACCCATTTTTACTTTTATCTCATGGTATGGAAGGATTATTTCTTTTATTTACCCTACAAGGTACTTTTTGACTTTTCCGATAAAAGTACGAGAAGAATGTTTTTTTTAACGTATACGGCATGAAAGGATTTTTACGGTTTTATAAAGCCTTATTTTCATGAAGCTTCCTCCAAAATATTTCATGAATATTTTCAACAAAACCCTTTTCTTTTAAAATTGCATGACATTTTGTGAAAACAAAATGATTTTGAAGAAAAAGGGATATTTTCCTCAAGAATTCATTTCAAGTGTTTTATCAAAACCATTTTCATCTAAGATGACATTATTTCACATGTGTATGTTTAAAGTATCATGTCTCTATGATTTACATGGTTTCACTTTTCTTATGATGAAATGTCCATTAGTTTTATATGTATTATGAAATGATGGGATGATGTTTATGAAACCCATTTTATTCTTTGGGTTATGATGAATGTTATATGTTTATTTTGTGGCACAAGTAAGAATGATTTAATTATGAGATGGATGGGACCTATATCACCCTCCAATGCATTGGTTAAATATTTATATCTCATGATATAGACATGGCTGGAATGGCAAGTTAAACCGGTTCAGTAATACAGGACTGGAACGAGGAGTGAACTCAATTCAGAAAGGGACTTTGTCCACTAAGATGGTCTTGGCAGCAATGCCTTGGCTACTATGGAAATCATATAATGTGCTTAATGGTTTCCATAATTACATGTTTTATCCCCATGATATTTTATCATGATTGATGTTCCCTTATGATATATGCCTTACGTACTTCCAAGATTCATGTCTTTGCTCAAGATTTTGATGTTTAGATTTTATGTTCAGTTTTGGCATTCAAATGTTTATGGATTGTTTTATGTTCTCTATGTTTACCCTTACTGGGCATTTGAGCTCACCCATTTTATATTTTCTTTTCCCCAGGATATAAAGAAAGGTTTTAGGTAAGAAAAAAAAGGGGTAATATCTTTATTTGGAGATATTGAAGATCTTTCACCACGATTAGAAGATTTTATTCCGAGTTTCCAAAGACACTAAACTATTATGATCCTTGTGTAGTTTTTTTTGTTATGTATTAAGTATTCCGCAAATTTAATGTAATATCTATGTACGTTAAGCTTCGGGTCTCTACAGTTGGTATCAAAGAAAAGGTTTAGTCAACCTTTGGAAACTAGGATGTGAAAATGTTAGTGAGATCCCTAGAGATATTTCTAAGGTATGTCTAGGGATATACCTAAGGATAAGTATACGTATAGGTTATAGTCCTATAATTATGGTAACGATATTAGATTAAACCTAAGATGTTATCTATTGAAGTTACTCCCCCTTTATTATGATTTTTTCCACTCACACTATTCTTTTTGGGTTTTAGAAAATGGATGGAAACAAGATGATTCACGATAATGGAGGATATGATGGACAATGGAATGATATTCTTCATGAGAAACCAAATGAAATGGGATTTGGAAGTCCAAACATAATTATTATTCCGAATCAGCAATCTCATAATATGATCAATAAACTCAAATTTGGTATGTTTCCTGACTCGACTAATAAGAGAAAGATGGAGTTTCATTATGATCATAGAGAAAAGAAAGTTCAATTTCCCCTATGTAAATCATGTGGGAAGAGGTATCAAGGAGAATTTTTCAAAGGAACTGGAAGATGCTTTGGGTGTGGAAAAGAAGGACACAAATCTAATAAGTGCAAAGGAAAAGGTTCTGTTAACACCATGGATGAGGATAATGGTATTGCTACGACATCAACAATGGTTAAATATTTTAAATGTGGAATGTACGGGCATTATGCAAACCATTTCCCTAAGGGAAAGTCTCATGAAGAGAATCAGTATGGTCGTATGGGTAGTATTTATGATGATGATGATGAAGAGACTACAAATGATATGTGAGATGAAAGAATTATTGAAGCTCGGTCAATGGTTTAAGAAGGTAGTGGAATGATTACATGTTTATCAAGTGTAATGTTGTATAAGTAATATCATGGTACTATGGAATAAAGAGACATCTAAGGATTATTACACTGTTGTATTTCCTTAATTTTTAAAAGTGTATGATGAATGGTACCAGAAACCATGGAAGGTTATTCAAGTATTTTTGGAAAGTAGATGATATGCGCATAATGAATAAAGAGAAAATTAAATGTTTGATAGTATTCATGAGCTCATGACTGATATAAAGAGAAGGTTATATCGTGGTTTGAGTATATAAAATTTTTGGATTTTGGTATGTGGAAAGAGTTAACTTTGGACAGCATTCATGTTTTCACTAAGGTTTAATGGGTATTCATTTTTCAAGAGAATACATGATTAAGGTGTTCACATGATTGGAATGTGACCAACAAGATATATGGGGGATAAATTATGGTTGGTTGATGACATTTCAAGTAATATTTTTCTTTATACTATGAGCTTGGACCGAAGTATTTTAGATAAAGATTGGAATGGATTATGTTGGACATAAGTTAGTATTGTTTAAGGATAGAACTTTTTTTGATATTATTAATGGGATTTTATAGTAATGTAGTTTTAGAAAAAGGACAACCTGCAGGATGGGCGACAGCCCATCGCGTCGGACAAGGCTATGGGAATCGAACCCACAACCGAAGTGCGACTGGCCTTTATTACCTACCACTGGCCTACAGGAAGTCCCTGTTTAGTAGAAACTAGTTTTATTATATTAAGCAGTATGATATATGAAGTATAAGTCCATTTTAGGAACTATATAGGATTAATCTCACTATAGATGGACTTGTGTATTTTTTTATAACTTTTCTAACCTTTTGTTTGAGAAAGATGGAAGGACCCATCATTTTATCACATGATCTGCTAACACTTCACTAATGACAAATTCAACTTCATTTAATTAAGAGATGAAGTGGAAATTGTCCAAAGAACGACCAACGGTGAGACTGTACCAAAATCAAGAAAGTATTTCTTCTATTTCCAATTTCATCAACTTTAGGGAAATGATCTTGAAAACCAAAAAATGTTGTCCTAGTGCTCTTATATCCGATGAATCAGATGGTACCTTAGATCATCACAAATTTATGGCTTTGTGATTGTTGGATTTTTCAAAGCCATGTTCTCTACCACTCTCTATCAGAACTCGATGGTTAGATTTTTCTTCCATATCCATATTTTCACCTATGTTCTCCTACGTGAAAACCCAGTGATGAGTTAATTTGGGTAACCGTTACGTTTTATAATTTAGTTTTTTAATCCAAGTTTTGGTATTCCTTTTTACGATGCAGGTTTCTATTAAAGAAACTTTCGAGTAGTAAACCATTTATAACCACGACGAATTTCGAGGGCAAAATTCATTTTAAGGGGGGTAGAATGTAACACCCTGAGATTTTATGAAAAATATTATTTTTAATTTCATTAATGTCTTGTGTTGTATGCTACACCAAAAGGAGCTTGCACAACACGGATCCCTGACTTGTCTTGCATTACACGCAATAAAGACCTTCCTCGATAGCGTGTGTAGTACGCAATACCGAGTTTCACTAAACGAGATATTATTATAATATTATTATGAACTAGCCGTTATGAATAGTAATACCCACTTTTTGAAATTTTAAAAATTTTATCTTTCAAAATGGACTTCATTTTTGGATTCAGAATATCGAAATTAGCTTAGGGTGAAATTTTGGTACTTTTCAGATAACTTTCATATTCTGATGAATATGAAAATTACTAAATTTTAATTAAAAACAACTTTTTTAATCGAAATAATTAATAGTGATAAATTATTAATTTGAGTGGTTTTAAAGTATATTTAGAATTTATTTTTACAATTTAATACAATTTTGATCATTGGATGTAATTTCACATTTAAACCAGACATAAACAAGTGTCAATCTTTTGATAGTTATTATCTCTTAAAAACACGCTATTTGTTTTGACGACGGGAATTAATTTTTAAATGAGTTAATGTAACTGATATGTTTTGAATTTGGTAAAATAGAAATTATTTTTGAATTCATAATATCAAATATATCTGAGGCCTAATTTTTTGTATTTTTTTGGAAAGTTTCATTTTTTGATGAATAGTGAAACCACTAAGTGGTAGTTAAAAAACTGAATTTTTCATAAAACTTAATTTTACCGCTTCTGTGAGTGGAATTTCGAAAATCCGAGAAACATGGTTAATATCAAGGACTAAAATGTGGTTCAATGAGATGAAAATAATTTTTGGTGAATAGTAACTTTTTATTTTTTTTACCACGGTTAAAATAAAATAGGGTAATTAAGGGTAAAAGTGTTATTATTATTACCCTAACACATGACATAATTCTATTGGATAAGTGTAATTTGACCAAAAACAACCTTATGAATAAAATATGACCATTTAGGACCACTTGGATTAGATTAGGACATTTATTATTAGTTTATTTAAAGAAGGGTTAAAATAGTCAAAATCAAAGTTTAATAACTAAATCATTTTTAATATAGGGTTATACATAATATAAATTAGACTATAAATATTCATTAGAAATATAAAACGCTTTCCTACATAATGGTATTTTATTTGTAATTTTTAGACTTAAAATAATGTACTTTATTTATGACACAATGATGATGCAGTAATTATCTTATTAATGAAATACTGACATAATTGATGTTATAAATACCCAAATAAATGTAATTTGAGACTTTTTATGAATTAAAATAATTTTCTATGTTAATATGACATGTTAGTATTGATTTAATTAACCTTTTTCGAACTAATCATTCTGTTATGATTTTCACAAAAATCAATTACCAAATAGTGTCAAAATTGACATAAAATAGTTTTTAAAACAAATATTATATTATTAATTGTTATTATATTCCTAAAAATCTAAGGTTCAGCCAAGATACTTATATCATGATAGTGGTATCATTAATAGACCACTTGGGGGTCTCTTGGATGTATATGGTAAGTTTATTAACTATATAATATAAAAATACAAACTGACATGGTAAATGTCAATCTAATTAACTAAGAGTTAAAACTAAAAGATAAGGTTAATATAATAACCTAAACTTGTCTAAATTCTCTTGGATGATAGTATTTCGACCCATACCCACCTTAGATTCTAAATATATCAATTTGGAGCTATTAAAAACTGAATATGAATTTATAATAAAATAATATTTTTAGTTATTCCAAAGGTGCCCCTCTCCTCCCTTATAAAAGGGAACCTCCTCCCTCTCTTCCTCACACCACTTTGAGCCTTCAAGCTTGGCCAACCCCTGCCAAATTCTCTTCTCCACTTCCTTAAAATAATCCTAGAGGTCCTGGTCTTATTCAAAGACCAATTTTAGTGCCCTAAGAGGAGGTCTCAAAGAGGCGCTTCAAAGAAGAGGTAATGTCCATTACCGATTATTTCAACATTATTTCTTCTTCCACTTATTATTCTTAGATTTTTTCATTATGAAGTAATAACATCAGTATCACTCATATACTGATATGTTATTATAAGTATGAAACAACCCTATTTCACCATCTATCCATCCTACGGAAAATGAAATCACCGCGTGTGCGTACGTACGGAATACCGTCTCCACGCCGTGGTGTAATCTATTTTCCACCACCACCTTAATTGGATGGGTATAATGGTGTAAATAATAAATATATATGATTATTGTAAAGTGATATTGATTTTTTAATAGTATACATACACTCCAATAAAATTCCACGATCATGGGAACGATATCATCGCTCGTGCGTACGTACGGAATACCGTCTCCACGACGCGATGAGATTCATTCTCTATGATTAACCATTCATGAATGATTATAAAGTATATATAATAAGTAATCATGAAATATATGACATAATAATGAGACTGTATTTTTGTATATATATATATGTATGTCATCCAATTAATTCCATTCAATTCAATGAGGAAACGAAAACAACGTTCATGCGTACGTACGGCCTACTATCTCCATGAACGGTGTATTTCTTTCCATTTATCAATCTATTATATATATTTATATTATGAATATATATTATATATAAATCATGTTTTATATTCTTTAATTAATTAATCATGATCTAAGTAATCATATGAATAATTACAAGTCAAAACACAGACGACAAATGAAACGATTTTACCCAAAATGCTCTTTAACATGGAATTTACAAAAGAACGGGTAATATAAAGTCATAAGTGAACCATATATGATATCATAACAATGAATATGATTCTTTAATAAGTCAATGACATTATTTGAATCATTATACAGTAGTTTCGAATATGTACGAATCATATTTGACCTAAGGTAAGGGATAATTGTGCAAATCTCATTTTTATCCGAGATTGCTTATTCGTAAGTATTTACCGGGGTTATTGCTATCATCCATGTCCATGTTTTATAAAATTGTATTCATGTATTTTTAAAGTCATTTTTACCCCTTTTGAATTTTACCCCATGGTATGGAAGTAATCTTTCTTTTATTTACCCAACAAGGTACTTTTTGACTTTTCCGACAAAAGTACGAGAAAAATTTTTTTTTAACGTATACGGCATGAAAGGATTTTTACGGTTTTATAAATACTTATTTTCATGAAGCTTCCTCCAAAATATTTCATGACTATTTTCAACAAAACCCTTTTATTTTAAAATTTCATGACATTTTGTGAAAAGAAAATGATTTGAAGAAAAAAGGATATTTTCCTCAAGAATTCATTTCAAGTGTTTTATCAAAACCATTTTCATCTAAGATAACATTATTTCACATTTGTATGTTTCAAGTATCATGTCTCTATGATTTACATGGTTTCACTTTTCTTATGATGAAATGTCCATTTGTTTTATATGTATTATGAAATGATGGGATGATGTTTATGAAACCCATTTTATTCTTTGGGTTATGATGAATGTTATATGTTTATTTTGTGGCACAAGTAAGAATGATTTAATTATGAGATGGGTGGGACCTATATATCCCTCCAATGCATTGGGTAAAGATTTATATCTCATGAGATAGACATGGCTAGAACGACAAGTTAAACAGGTTCAGTAATACAGGACTGGAATGAGGAGTGAACTCGATTCAGAAAGGGACGTTGTCCACTAAGATGGTCTTCGCAGCAATGCCTTGGCTACTATGGAAATCATATAATATGCTTAATGGTTTCCAAAATTACATGTTTTATCCCCATGCTATTTTATCATGATTGATGTTCCCTTATGATATATTCCTTACGTACTTCCAAGATTCATGTCTTTGCTCAAGATTTTGATGTTTAGATTTTATGTTCAAGTTTTTGCATTAAAATGTTTATAGATTGTTTTATGTTCTCTATGTTTACCCTTACTGGGAATTTGAGCTCACCCCTTTTATGTTTTATTTTCCCCAGGATATAAAGAAAGGTTTTAGGTAAGAAAAAAAATGGTGAATATCTTTATTTAGAGATATTGAAGATCTTTCACCACGATTAGAAGATTTTATTCCAAGTTTCCAAAGACACTAAACTATTACGATCCTTGTGTGGTTGTTTTTGTTATGTATTAAGTATTCTGCAAATGTAATGTAACATCTATGTACGTCAAGCTTCGGGTCTCTACATTTGGTATCAGAGGAAAGGTTTAGTCAACCTTTGGAAACTAGGATGTGAAAACGTTAGTGAGATCCCTAGAGATATTTCTAAGGTATGTCTAGGGATATCCCTAAGGATAAGTATATGTATAGGTTATAGTCCTATAATTATGGTAACAATATTAGATTAACCCTAAGATGTTATCTATTGAAGTTACTTCCCCTTTATTATGATTTTTTCCTCCCACACTATTCTTTTTGGGTTTTAGAAAATGGATGGAAACAAGATGATTCACGATAATGGAGGATATGATGGACAATGGAATGATATTCTTCATGAGCAACCAAATGAAATGGGATTTGGAAGTCCAAACATCATTATTATTCCGAATCAGAAATCTCATAATATGATCAATAAACTAAAATTTGGTAAGTTTTCTGACTCGGCTAATAAGAGAAAGATGGAGTTTCATGATGATCATAGAGAAAAGAAAGTTCAATTTCCCCTATGTAAATCATGTGGGAAGAGGCATCAAGGAGAATGTTTCAAAGGAACTGGAAAATGCTTTGGGTGTGGAAAAGAAGGACACAAAGCCAGTAAGTGAAAAGGAAAAGGTTCAGTTAACACCATGGATGAGGATAATGGTATTGCTACGACATCAACAATGGTTAAATGTTTTAAATGTGGAATGTACGGGCATTATGAAAACCAATGCCCTAAGGGAAAGTCTCATGAAGAGAATCAGTATGGTCGTATGGGTAGTATTTATGATGATGATGATGAAGAGACTATAAATGATATGTGAGATGAAAGAATTGTTGAAGCTCGGTCAATGGTTTAAGAAGGTAGTGGAATGATTACATGTTTATCAAGTGTAATGTTGTATAAGTAATCTCATGGTACTATGGAATAAAGAGACATATAAGGATTGTTACACTGTTGTCTTTCATTAAGTTTTGAAAGTGTATGATGAATGGTACCAATAAACATGAAAGGTTATTCAGATATTTTTGGAAAGTAGATGATATTTTCATAATGAATAAAGATAAAATTAAATGTTCGATAGTATTCATGAGCTCATGACTGATATAAGGAGAAGGTTATATCATGGTTTGAGTATATAGAATTTTTGGTTTTTGGTATGTGGAAAGAGTTAACTTTTGACAGCATTCATGTTTTTACTATGGTTTAATGGGTATTCATTTTTCAAGAGAATACATGATTAAGGTATTCACATGATTGGAATGTGACCAACAAGATATATGGGGGATAAATGATGGTTGGTTGATGACATTTCAAGTAATCGTTTTCTTTGTACTATGAGCTTGGACCGAAGTATTTTAGATAAATATTGTAATGGATTATATTGGACATAAGTTATTATTGTTTAAGGATAGAACTTTTTTTGATATTATTGATGGGATTTTATAGTAATGTAGTTTTAGAAAAAGGACAACCTGCAGGACGGGCGACAACCCATCACGTCGGACAAGGCTGTGGGAATCGAACCCACAACCGAAGTGCGACTGGCCTTTATCGCCTACCACTAGCCTACAAGAAGTCCCTGTTTAGTAGAAACTAGTTTTATTATATTAAGCAGTATGATATATGAAGTATAAGTCTATTTGAGGAACCATATATGATTAATCTAACTATAGATGGACTTGTGTATTTTTTGATAACTTTTCTAACCTTTTGTTTGAGACAGATGGAATGACCCATAATTCTATCACATGATCTGCTAACACTTCACTAATGACAAATTCAACTTCATTTCTTTAATAGATGAAGTGGAAATTGTCCAAAGAATGACCAACGGTGAGACTGTACCAGAATCACGAAAGTATTTCTTCTATTTCCAATTTCATCAACTTTAGGGAAATGATCTTGAAAACCAAAAAATGTTGTCCTAGTGCTCTTATATCCGATGAATCAGATGGTACCTTAGATCGTCACAAATTTATGGATTTTTTATTGTTGGCTTTTTCATAGCCATGTTCTCTTCCACTCTCCATCAGAACTTGATGGTTAGATTTTTCTTCCATATCTATATTTTCACCTATGTTCTCCTACGTGAAAACCCAGTGATGAGTTAATTTGGGTAACCGTTACGTTTTATACTTTAGTTTTTAAAAGGAAAGTTTTGGTATTCCTTTTTACAATGTGGGTTTATATTAAAGAAACTTTCAAGTAGTAACCCATTTATAACCACGACGAATTTCGAGGGCGAAATTCATTTTAAGGGGGGTAGAATGTAACACCCCGAGATTTTATGAAAAATATTCTTTTTAATTTCATTAATGTCTTGTGTTGTACGCTACACCAAAAGGATCTTGCACAACACGGATCCCTGACTTGGCTTGCATTACACGCAATAAAGACCTTCCTCGATAGCGTGTGTAGTACGCAATACTGAGTTTCACTAAACGAGATATTATTATAAAATTATTATGAACTAGCCATTATGAATAGTAATACACACTTTTTGAAATTTTTTAAATTTTATCTTTCAAAATGGACTTCATTTTTGGATTCGTAATATCGAAATTATCTTAGGGTGAAATTTTGGTACTTTTCAGATAACTTTCATATTCTGATGAATAGTAAAAATTACTAAATTTTAATTAAAAACCACTTTTTTAATCAAAATAATTAATAATGATAAATTATTGATTTTAGTGGTTTTAAAGTATATTTATAATATATTTTTACAATTTAATACAATGTTGGTCATTGGATATAATTTCAAATTTAAACCATACATAAACAAGTGTCAATCTTTTGATAGTTATTATCTCTTAAAAACACGCTATTTGTTTTGACGACGGGAATTAATTTTTAAATGAGTTAATGTAACTGATATGTTTTGAATTTGGTAAAATAGACATCATTTTTGAATTCATAATATCAAATATAGCTTAGTCCTAATTTTTGGTATTTTTCTGGAAACTTTGATTTTTTGATGAATAGTGAAACCACTAAGTGGTAGTTAAAAAACTGAATTTTTCATAAAACTTAATTTTACCACTTCTGTGAGTGGAATTTCGAAAATCCGAGAGACACGGTTAATATCAAGGACTAAAATGTGGTTCAATGAGATGAAAATAATTTTTGGTAAATAGTAACTTTTTATTTTTTTTACCACGGTTAAAAGTAAATAGGGTAATTAAGGGTAAAAGTGTTATTATTATTACCCTAACACATGTCATAATTCTATTGGATAATTTTAATTCGACCAAAAACAACCTTAGGAATAAAATATGACCATTTAGTCCCACTAGGATTAGATTAGGACATTTATTATTAGTTTATTTAAAGAAGGGTTAAAATAGTTAAAATCAAAGTTTAATAACTAAATCATTTTTAATATATGGTTATACATAATATAAATTCGACTATAAATATTCATTAGAAAACTAAAACTATTTCCTACATAATGGTAGTTTATTTGTAATTTTGAGACTTAAAATAATGTAATATATTTATGACACAATGATGATGGAGTAATTATCTTATTAATGAAATACTGACATAATTGATGTTATAAATACCCAAATAAATGTAATTGGATACTTTTTATGAATTAAAATAATTTTAAATATTAATATGACATATTATTATTTATTTAATTAACTGTTTTCGAACTAATCATTCTGTTATGATTTTCACAAAAATCAATTACCAAATAGTGTCAAAATTGACATAAAATAGTTTTTAAAAGAAATATTATATTATTAATTGTTATTATATTCCTAAAAATCTAAGGTTTGGTCATGATACTTATATCATGATAGGTGTATCATTAATGTACCACTTGTGGGTCTCTTGGATGTATATGGTAAGTTTATTAACTCTATAATATAAAAATACAAAGTGACATGGTAAATGTCAATCTAATTAACTAAGAGTTAAAACTAAAAGATAAGGTTAATATAATGACCTAAACTTGTCTAAATTCTATTGTATGAGAGGGTTTAGACCCATCCCCACCTTATATTCTAAATATATCAATTTGGAGCTATTAAAAACCGAATATGAATTTATAATAAAATAATATTTTTAGTTATTCCAAAGGTGCCCCTCTCCTCCCTTATAAAAGGGCACCTCCTCCCTCTCTTCCTCACACCACTTTGAGCCTTCAAGATCGTCCAACCCCTGACAAATTCTCTTTTACACTTCCCTATAATCATCCTAAAGTTCCTGGTCTTCTTCAAAGATGAATTTTAGTGCCCTAAGAGGAGGTCTCAAAGAGGCGCTTCAAAGAAGAGGTAATGTCCGTTACCGATTCTTTCAACTTTATTTCTTCTTCCACTTCTTCTTATTAGGTTGTTTCATTATGAAGTAATAACATCAGTATCACTCATATACTGATATGGTATTATAATTATTTAACAACCCTATTTTATCATCTATCCATCCTACGGAAAATGAAATCATTGCGCGTGCGTACGTACGGAATACCGTCTCCACGCCGTGGTGTAATCTATTTTCCACCACCCCCTTACTTGGATGGGTATAATGGTGTAAATAATAACTATATATGATTATTGTAAAGTTATATTTATTCTTTAATAGTATACATACACTCCAATAAAATTCCACGATTATGGGAACGATATCATCGCTCATGCGTACGTACGGAATACCGTCTCCACGACGTGATGAGATTCATTCTCTATGATTAACCATTCATGAATGATTATAAAGTATATATAATAAGTAATAATGAAATATATGACATAATAATTATACTGTATTTATGTATATATATATTTATTTCAACCAATTAATTCCATTCAATTCAATGAGGAAACGAAAACAACGTTCATTCGTACGTACGGCCTACTGTCTCCATGAACGGTGTATTTCTTTCCATTTATCGATATATTATATATATTTATATTATGAATATATATTATATATAAATCATGTTTTATATTCTGTAATTAAGTAATCATTATCTAAGTAATCAAATGAATAATTACATGTCAAAACATGGACGACAAATGAAACGATTTTACCCAAAACGCTCTTTAACATGGAATTTACAAAAGAACGGGTAATATAAAGTCATAAGTGAACCATATATGATATCATAACAATGAATATGATTCTATAATAAGTCAATGAAATTATTTAAATCATTATACAGGAGGTTCGGATACGTACGAAGCATATCGGACCTAAGGTAAGGTATAATTGTGCAAATCTCATTTTTATGCGAGATTGCTTATTCGAAAGTATTTACTGGGGTTATTGCTATAATCCATGTCCATGTTTTATAAAAGTGTATTCATGTATGTTTAAATTCCTTTTTACCCCTTTTGACTTTTACCCCATGTTATGGAAGGAATCTTTCTTTTATTTACCCTACAAGGTATTTTTTGACTTTTCCGACAAAAGTACGAGAAGAATGTTTTTTTAACGTATACGGCATGAAAGGATTTTTACGGTTTTATAAAGCCTTATTTTCATAAAGCTTCATCCAAAATATTTCATGACTATTTTCAACAAAACCCTTTTCTTTTAAAATTTCATGACATTTTGTGAAAAGAAAATGATTTTTAAGAAAAAAGGATATTTTCCTCACGAATTCATTTCAAGTGTTTTATCAAAACCATTTTCATTTAAGATGACATTATTTCACATGTGTATGTTTCAAGTATCATGTCTCTATGATTTAAATGGTTTCACTTTTCTTATGATGAAATTTCCATTTGTTTTATATGTATTATGAAATGATGGGATGATGTTTATGAAACCCATTTTATTCTTCGGGTTATGATGAATGTTATATGTTTATTTTGTGGCACAAGTAAGAATGATTTCATTATGAGACTGGTGGGACCTATATCTCCCTCCAATGCATTGGGTAAAGATTTATATATCATGAGATATGCATGGATGGAATGGAAATTTAAACCGGTTCAGTAATACAGGACTAGAACGAGGAGTGAACTCGATTCAGAAAGGGACTTTGTCCACTAAGATGGTCTTGGCAGTAATGTTTTGGCTACTATGGAAATCATATAATATGCTTAATGGTTTCCAAATTACATGTTTTATCCCCATTCTATTTTATCATGATTGATTTTCCCTTATGATATATGCCTTACGTACTTCCAAGATTCATGTCTTTGCTCAAGATTTTGATGTTTAGATTTTATGTTCAAGTTTTTGCATTCAAATGTTTATGGATTGTTTTATGTTCTCTATGTTTACCCTTACTGGGAATTTGAGCTCACCCCTTTTATGTTTTATTTTCCCCAGGATATAAAGAAAGGTTTTAGGTAAGAAAAAAATGGGGAATATCTTTATTTGGAGATATTGAAGATCTTTCACCATAATTAGAAGATTTTATTCCGAGTTTCCAAAGACACTAAACTATTACGATCCTTGTGTGGTTGTTTTTGTTATGTATTAAGTATTCTGCAAATGTAATGTAATATCTATATATGTCAAGATTCGGGTCTCTACAATGCATCTCAATAGAAATTCTTATAATAAAACCATGTATAGAAGAAGATGTAAATTCAATTATTATCAAGGTGTGGAAGGGAACATGGAGGAAATTTTCCCAAATAGATAGGTAAATTTTTTAAGTGTGTAAAGTAAGGTCATCAAATAATGATTTTTAGAGTGATGGGATTAATAAGTTATCCATTTATGGAGAGAAATCACCATAGAATTCAACACCCAAACTCTAGTGTTTAAAATTCATGGAGTATTGTAATTATGCCTACCAGTTCTCAAATATGATGATTAGTTTTGATGAGTAATGATAAAAAAATTAAGCCCAAAGACAAAGGAAAATCTCATGTGATCATTTTTTCTAAAGTGTGGTAAGATAATGAAGTTGTGGAATATAAGGCCCCAGCCTTAAACCTTACTTAATCATGAGTTATTACAAGATTACACATTGAGGATCTTTTCGGGTTTAGAGTTTTAGAGAATTAGATCATAAAACTTGCATTACATTCCACATATAAACAAAGTGGTTACATAAAGATAGTATTCTTCATTCCCATCAATGGAAACACATTTAAAATAAAACATGGATTATTTCTTGACACATCCTTGACTCTATCATCTTATCATGTACCTTTCCCTTGACCTGTGAAAAACATTTCAAAAACTTGGGATGAGCATAAAAACTCAGTATGGGTTATAAAAAAAACATGGAAAGGAAACATGAGTTCATATATACATAAGAATGAAATCATACTTTACCCATAAAACATAGGCACTTTAACATACCTCATAAAATCATGAATAAATCATAGAAATCATAAGACATAAAGGTAACTTGAGGCATTCATAACATTCTTACGTAGGGAGTAACCCTCTTGGTTACGTTTGGAATACCCATCACAGTATATTCCCTAAAATCTCTTCGGAGAAACCTTAACATTTCACTCCTTCGTGTTACCCAATGCATTGGAGAGCTATAACGGGCTCACCCACCCTTAGTTTATCACGGAACCACCCGTCTTCATAATAATGCCCAAGAACCATAACATAATCATATCACATAAAACATGCATAAAGGTAACATAAAATTTCCACATTTCAATCACGAGATATCAATACAACACATTGATATAAAAACATTATGAAAACCATTTTCAATACTAAAATAAAATAAAAGTAAAACATGGTATTTATTTTTCTTTTAAAAAGAAGGTATGGCTTGTAGAGGAAGCCGAAACTCAAATAATGGTCACGACGGTGGAGAAGTCGTTGTCGCCGCATACGTACGACAAAAACATTCCCTTTTGTCGTTTAGTAAACGCTTCGTATAAAAAATATTCCTTTTGAATAAACGTGAAATTCAAAGGGGTTTATACACCGTATAAAAGAAAGTTGTGTATAAAATAAAATATGCCTCAATGAAAGGAGATTGAGACGAAGTCCCATACCTCGTATCCGACTTGACCCGACCGTTCTTTAATCTCCTGAATAATAAACTTGAGTTAATCTATACTTGCTTAAGAACCTTTTTCAAGTTCATTATTCCTTTTATACCATGTTATGAACATCATGTAATCAGTTAAGTTAATAATGTTCATTTTGTCGGTATTTGGTTCTTAAGTCAAAAATAGACTTCTTACACTTACATGTTGTTAATTTGGTCAAAGGTTCATTATATCCAGAATGGTATTCATTATGTAGATATCATATATTTCATATATATCCAGTACATACATGCATTTATAATATTACATAATCATTTAGAGGTAAGAAATGAAATGCACCGTTCATGGAGACGGTAAGTCGTACGTACGCATGAACGCTACTTTCATTTCTATTTCGTATTTTATAGAATGGAATCATAATGATATAAAGGTATATTATAATTACAGTATAATATCATATATAATATCATAGTTCCATCCTTTATATGTCCCACATATGGTATTTAACGAATCAAATCACTTTGAGGGGGCGGTAGTCCGCACTTCCTAAAATGAAGATATCGTGTTTACCCATAATGGAAACCATAAAGGTATGCCCAAAATGAAAAAAACAGAAACTTAAGGAAAACATAAACATATTATATATCATATATAAAAATAGTTACATCATAATGGCCACCTTTGAAGGTGTTAAATGAGTATTGAACAATCATCATTTCGGGAGGCAGAATTTCGCCATCCACGGAAACCGTATGTTCTTTAACCATTTGATGCAGTTGTATGAGAGTGTAGCTCAAATAAATCTTATAACAACATCCTAGTATATTTAATATACTGGTTTTGTTACAAAAAAATTAAATAAAAATAGTTTAGTGGGTTGGAGAAGCAAAATAAAACAAATGAACATGAGAGAATGAATTACCTTAAAAAGTGTAACTCCTTTTGATTTGAGCCTAAAGGCTTCCTTTGAAAGGATTCTTCCCAAAGGGAATCCTATAGGATGAGGATAGGGATGTGTAGAGAGTAAATGGTCAGGGGTTGGCCAAGCCAAAGGCTTGAGTAGTGTGTGAAATGAGGTAGAGGTGGGGGCCTTTTATAAGAGGAGAGGAGGGGCACTTTTGGAAAGTAAAGAAATATTACTTTATTTGAAAATGTTTTTCGGTTTTAAAAGGTCCCACATTGATATAATTCGTGGATAAGGTTATAAGGGTTCTAAATCCACTCATCCAATTGGTTTTGGCCATGTGTAGTTCATAGAGTTTACATTTTCTTTCCATTTTATTTAAATCGTCAAATAATGATGTCATCACTGCATCATTATTATGTCATAAATAATTTAATTTATTTAATGTCTAAAAATTATAAAAAAAATACTATGATGTAGAAAATATTTTTATCTTTCCTATGAATATTTATAATCAAATATCTGATCTTTATAACCCCATGTAAAAATTGTTTTTGTGAAACATATTATGTTTGTGTCATTTTTACTTTTACATTAAATAAAAAGTTATTTATGTCATTTCCCCACCAAAATGTCTCCATGGGATCCCCAAGTTGACACATGGATTGTATTGGTCGGCCATGACACAACCAATAAGGTTGGGACATGTGTCTAGGTCATTTCATATTATTAAAGCATTATTTATACCTTAAACTACACTAATTACCACTAATCGCGATTAAAAACTTAATAAGTTACTATTCACCAAAAAATTATTTTAATCTCATTGAACCACATTTTACTTCTTAATGACAACCATGTATGTTGGGTTTTCAAAATTCAATACACATTAGTGGTAAACTTTCATTTAACTGAAAAATCAGTTTGCTTGATTACCACTTAGTGGTTTCACTATTCATCAAAAATTGAAGTTTTTCAGAAAATTACCAAAAATTCACCCTAAGCTATATTTGATATTCTGAATTCTAAAATGAAGTCTATCTTACAAAATTCAAATCATATAATTCACATTAATTAATTTAATAATTAATTCCCGCTGCCAGAGCAAAAAGCGTATTTTTACAAAACAATAAGTATCAAAAGATTGACACCAGTTTAAGTCTAATTTCAAAGTGAAATTGATTCCAATGACCACCATTGGATAAAATGGTAAAAATATATTCTAATTTCACTTCAAAACCAATTCAAAACATAATCTAATCATATAAATAAATTAGGTTAAAAAGCAGTTTTGATGTAAAATGCAGTATTTTTCACTATTCCTTAAAAAAATGAATATTGTCAGAAAAATACCAAAAATTCACACAAGGTAAATTTTGATGTCCCAATCATAAAGAATAAGTTTATTTTGACAAACATAGTTTATAAAATTGTCAAAATATAGATTCAAAAATGGTTTGCCATCAAAAGGCACTAAAACAATCTTTTAAGAATATTAGTGTATTCCATGGATAAGATTGTATTTATTTTCATTTTAAGCCTCTATAACACTATCTTAATCATTAGTAGACATAGATAAAAATATCTATTATTCATTACTTACTTGGGATGTTACATCCTTCCCCCCTTTAGAAAATTGTGTCCCCGCAATTTATTTACTTATCGAATAAATGGGGGTACTTATCCCTCATTGCATTTTCAGATTCCCATGTTGCCTCTTCAATCATGTGGTTTTTCCACAAAACCTTTACCTGGTGAATCACCTTATTCTGTAACACTTGCTCACTGTGGTCAAAAATCTGTACCGGTTGTTCCTCATAAGATAGGTTCTCTTCCAGCTGAACTACCTCTGGACTCAAAACATGAGATGGATCTGGCATATACTTTCTCAACATCAAAACGTGAAAAACATTGTGTACCTGAGATAAACTCGGAGTTAAAGCCACTCGGTATGCAACTCATCCAACTCTCTCCAGAATTTTGTATGGTCCAACAAACCTTGGACTCAACTTTCCTTTCTTACCAAATCTCATCACGCTTTTCCAAGGAGAAACCATGAGAAAAACATGATCACCTACCTCGAAAGATAGATCCTTCCTCCGGTTATCCGCATAACTCTTCTGCCTGCTCTGAGCTGTTCTCATGTGTTTCTGAATCAGCTGAACTTTTTCTGCCATCTCTTCTACCAATTCTGGTCCCATCAACTTCCTTTCACCCACTTCATCCCAGAAATCTGGAGTTCGACACCGCTTCCCATATAATGCCTGAAATGGTGCCATCTGTATACTGGAATGAAAACTGTTATTATATGAAAACTCAACCAAAGAAAGATGTTGGTCCCAACTTCCCTGATAATCCATAGAACAAGCTCGTAGCATATCCTCCAATGTTTGAATTGTTCGTTCTGACTACCCATCTGATTGAGGATGGAAAGCTGTACTAAAATTTAATTCAGTACCCAACGACTTATGAAGGCCTTTCCAAAAGTTAGAAGTAAACCTGGGATCACGATCCGATACAATGGAGAGAGGAAGTCCATGTAACCTGACTATATCTTTAAGATACAAACGGGAAAGTTGATCAAGAGAGAAAGTATCTCGTATATCAAGGAAATGAGAAGATTTGGTCAAGCGATCAATAATAACCCAGATTGCATTATTACCTCGAGATGTCTTCGTTAATCCAACAACAAAGTCCATGGATATATTCTCCCATTTCCACTCTGGCACTGGTAAAGGTTGAAGCATCCCTTTCAGTAACTGCCTCTCTGCTTTAACCTGCTGACAAGTCAAACACTTCACAGTAAAATCAGCAATATCTCTTTTCATTCCATCCCACCAGTAATACTCCCGCAGATCTCTATACATCTTAGTACTGCCCGGATGAACTGAAAACGGAGAACTATGAGCTTCACATAACAAATCTCTCTTCAACTGTGAATCACAAGGCACACACAATCTCTTCCCAAATCTCAAAACGCAATCATTATCAATGTTGAATTCAGGAAACTTACCTTTCTGAACCAGCTCTACCTTTTTTTGCAACTCACTATCTTGCTTCTGTGCTTGCTTGATTCTATCTGATAGAGATGATCTCACTAATACCTGAAACAAAACAGAAGGACTCCCTGCACCAACAACTTCTATGCCAAAGTTCATCAAATCCTTAACCAAAGGATCACGTTCCAAACGCAACATTGTTAATGAAGCATTACTTTTTCGACTCAAAGCATCAGCCACTTTATTTGATTTTCCCGGATGGTAATGAATTGTACAATCATAATCTTTGATTAATTCCAGCCATCTCCTTTGTCTCATGTTTAACTCTTTCTGAGTGAATATATACTTTAAAATTTTGTGATCGGTATATATTTCACACTTTACTCCATACAAATGATGCCTCCAAATTTTTAAAGCAAAAACAACAACATCTAATTCCAAATCATGTGTAGGGTAATTTACCTCATGAGTTTTCAACTGTCGTGAAGCATAAGCAATTACCTGATCATTCTGCATTAGGACGCAACCAAGTCCTTTCAATGAAGCATCACTGTATATAACAAACTCACCATTCCTGGAAGGTAGTGCCAAAACAGGAGCATTCACCAATCTTCTTTTCAATTCCTGAAAACAATCATCACATTCTTTTGTCCAGATAAACTTAACACCCTTCCGAGTTAGATTAGTCATTGGACTAGATAACCGTGAAAAATTTCTAACAAACCTTCGGTAATAGCCCGCCAAACCAAGGAAGCTACGAATCTCGGTTACATTTGTGGGTCTTGGCCATTCTTCCACAACTTTTGTTTTTGCAGGATCAACAGTTATTCCATCTTTAGAAACAATGTGACCAAGGAAAAAAATTTGTTGCAACCAAAACTCACACTTGCCGAATTTCCCATACAATTTCTTTTCTTTTAAGGTTTGCAAGATAACCCTTAAATGTTTTTCATGATCCTCTTTACTTTTAGAAAACACCAAAATATCATCAATGAAAACCACCACAGACTTATCCAAGAACTCATGGAAAATTCTATTCATTAAGTCCATGAATACAGCAGGTGCATTGGTTAGCCCAAAAGGCATTACTACAAATTCATAATGGCCATATCTCGTACGGAACGCGGTCTTCGGAATATCTGCCTCCTTTACCTTCAGCTGATGGTACCCCGATCTCAAGTCAATCTTTGAAAAAAACTGAGCTCCCTGGAGCTGATCAAACAAATCATCGATATGAGGCAAAGGATATTTGTTCTTAACAGTGATATTATTCAAGGCTCTATAATCAATGCAAAGTCTCATAGAACCATCTTTCTTTTTAACAAATAAAACAGGGGCACCCCATGGTGATGTGCTAGGTCTAATGAAACCTTTCTCTAATAAATCTTGCAATTGCTCCTTCAACTCTAAAAGTTCAATTTGTGCCATTCGATAAGGGGGTTTTGAAATTGGCTTAGCATCAGGAACTAAGTCAACAGTAAACTCAACTTCCCGATCTGGTATTATTCCAGGCAACTCATCAGGAAAAACATCAGGATACTCATTTACCACTGGCACATCATTAATCTGAACAGTTCCTTTATTTTCAACGACGTGTGCAAGGTAACATTCATTTCCATCTTTTACAAGTTTCTCGGCCTCTTGATATGTTATCAAAAGTAAGGGTTCATTCCTGTAAACAAACTGAAAGTCTTTCTGAAAAGAAACTTCTTTAGCTCTACAGTCAATCTTAGCATGGTAAATAGAGAGCCAATCCATACCCAGGATAACATCAAACTCTACTAGAGGTAGAAAAATAAGGTTTGCAAGTAGGTTATTTCCACAGATAAGGATAGGAAGATTCTTATAAATTCTTTTTTCCTCGACACTTCCCCCAGGTGTTTTTACCAAAAGTTCAGGAGTCATTTCTTGAGATGGTATTCCCATTTTACTAGAAAAGGTTTCAGAGATGAAAGAATGTGTAGACCCCGAATCAAACAACACACTGGCATAATCTGAAAAAACAAACAAAGTACCTGATACAACTTCATTTGATGGCCCGACATCTGCTGAAGTAGTTGCAAAGGATTTCACCACCCCTTTCTGCTTGTAGTCTAACTGCTTCCCATCACTCAAGCTCCTTATCGGACACTCGTTTGCATAGTGACCCATCTCATTGCACTTATAACATTTCACTAACTATAAATAAAATTTGTTCTTACCTCCACCTTGATCCTTTTCAGTGCAATCACGAGCCTTATGTCCCATCTTACCACATCGGTAGCACTTCCCAGAATTCAGAAGACATTCCCCAGCATGCCTTTTGCCACATTTATCACAAACTGGAAACTTAGTTCTCTTACCATCAGACTTTTTTGAAGAATTCTTACCTTTCTCCTGCCACCTCGGTCTCTTCTTCTGCTGGTTGTTATAGAAAACTTGGTCATCGGCAAACTCCATTTCCACCTTCTCAGCACATCAAACAAGCTTTTCATAACTTTTAAACTCACGAGAAGCTAATGCCCTTCGATACTTTGGCTTTAATCCTGAGTAAAAACGATTGATTTTACTATCAAGGTCCCGGATAAAATTTGGAGCATACCTTGCCAATCGAGTGAACCTTTCTTCATAGGCAGCCATTGAGTCTTCCTCTTGCCTCAACTCCAAGAATTGATTTTCCATCCTAAGTCGAACAGCCTTAGGAAAATACTTCTCAAGAAACATACCTTTGAATTCATCCCAGTCAAGAGCATCAATCTCATCGGCGTCCCTGATATTTTTAACCATAGACCACCACTGATCTGCTTCACCCTCCAAACGGTAAATAGCAAGACTAACCTTTTGATTGTCTGAACACCCCATGACATCAAAAATCTTCTCCAGTGCTTTAATCCACCCTTCAGCTAGCACAGGGTCAGATGATCCTCTGAATGATAGTGGATATTGCCTCATGAAATGTTCCACCACTGACATGTTCCTCTGCGGTTGTTCTGGCTGATCTCGTGCATGGATACCACCGCCATTTATCGCTTGATTCAACTGCGCCATTACTGCAACAAACTGTTCAGTTAAAATTCCAACCATTTCTGGATGCTGATTCGGAAGGTTATTTCCTTCTGTATTCCTTCCTAGCACTGCTTCCCTGTTTCCTCTGTGGAAAACCATTCTGACCAAACATGTCTTAGATGAAGCAACATGGTAATCTTTAAATGCTATATCATTTCAAAAAAAATATTTTTGGATAATCATTTAATAGAATTATAACTCCTAAAGTTATCTAAACAGACCTTTGATACCAACTATAAGGCCCCAGCCTTAAACCTTACTTAATCTTGAGTTATTACAAGATTACACATTGAGGATCTTTTCGGGTTTAAAGTTTTAGAGAATTAGATCATAAAACTTGCATTACATTCCACATATAAACAAAGTGGTTACATAAAGATAGTATTCTTCATTCCCATCAATGGAAACACATTTAAAATAAAACATGGATTATTTCTTGACACATCCTTGACTCTATCATCTTATCATGTACCTTTCCCTTGACATGTGAAAAACATTTCAAAAACTTGGGATGAGCATAAAAACTCAGTATGGGTTATAAAAAAAACATGGAAAGGAAACATGAGTTCATATATACATAATAATGAAATCATACTTTACCCATAAAACATAGGCACTTTAACATACCTCATAAAATCATGAATAAATCATAGAAATCATAAGACATAAAGGTAACTTGAGGCATTCATAACATTCTTACGTAGGGAGTAACCCTCTTGGTTACGTTTGGAATACCCATCACAGTATATTCCCTAAAATCTCTTCGGAGAAACCTTAATGTTTCACTCCTTCGTGTTACCCAATGCATTGGAGAGCTATAACGGGCTCACCCGCCCTTAGTTTATCACGGAACCACCCGTCTTCATAATAATGCCCAAGAACCATAACATAATCATATCACATAAAACATGCATAAAGGTAACATAAAATTTCCACATTTCAATCACGAGATATCAATACAACACATTGATATAAAAACATTATGAAAACCATTTTCAATACTAAAATAAAAGTTAAGTAAAACATGGTATTTATTTTTCTTTTAAAAAGAAGGTATGGCTTGTAGAGGAAGCCGAAACTCAAATAACGGTCACGACGGCGGAGAAGTCGTTGTCGCCGCATACGTACGACAAAAACATTCCCTTTTGTCGTTTAGTAAACGCTTCGTATAAAAAATATTCCTTTTGAATAAACATGAAAGTCAAAGGGGTTTATACACCATATAAAAGAAATTTGTGTATAAAATAAAATATGCCTCAATGAAAGGAGATTGAGACGAAGTCCCATACCTCGTATCTGACTTGACCCGGCCGTTCTTTAATCTCCTGAATAATAAACTTGAGTTAATCTCTACTTGCTTAAGAACCTTTTTCAAGTTCATTATTCCTTTTATACCATGTTATGAACATCATGTAATCATTTAAGTTAATAATGTTCATTTTGTCGGTATTTGGTTCTTAAGTCAAAAATAGACTTCTTATACTTACATGTTGTTAATTTGGTCAAAGGTTCATTATATCCAGAATGGTATTCATGATGTAGATATCATATATGTCATATATATCCAGTACATACATGCATTTATAATATTACATAATCATTTATAGGTAAGAAATGAAATGCACCGTTCATGGAGACGGTAAGCCGTACGTACGCATGAACGCTACTTTCATTTCTATTTCGTATTTTATAGAATGGAATCATAATGATATAAATGTATATTATAATTACAGTATAATATCATATATAATATCATAGTTCCATCCTTTATATGTCCCACATATGGTATTTAACGAATCAAATCACTTTGAGGGGGCGGTAGTCCGCACTTCCTAAAATGAAGATATCGTGTTTACCCATAATGGAAACCATAAAGGTATGCCCAAAATGAAAAAACCAGAAGCTTAAGGAAAACATAAACATATTATATATCATATATAAAAATAGTGACATCATAATGGCCACCTTTGAAGGTGTTAAATGAGTATTGAACAATCATCGTTTCGGGAGGCAGAATTTCGCCATCCACGGAAACCGTATGTTCTTTAACCATTTGATGCAGTTGTGTGAGAGTGTAGCTCAAATAAATCTTATAACAACATCCTAGTATATTTAATATACTGGTTTTGTTACAAAATAATTAAATAAAAAGAGTTTAGGGGGTTGGAGAAGCAAAATAAAACAAATGAACATGAGAGAATGAATTACCTTAAAAAGTGTAACTCCTTTTGATTTGAGCCTAAAGGCTTCCTTTGAAAAGATTATGCCCAAAGGGAATCCTATAGGATGAGGTGAGGGATGTGGAGAGAGTAAATGGGCAGGGTTTGGCCGAGCCAAAGGCTTGAGTAGTGTGTGAAATGAGGTAGAGGTGGGGGCCTTTTATAAGAGGAGAGGAGGGGCACTTTTGGAAAGTAAAGAAATATTACTTTATTTGAAAAAAAATTTCGGTTTTAAAAGGTCCCACATTGATATAATTAGTGTATAAGGTTATAAGGGTTCTAAATCCACTCATCCAATTGGTTTTGGCCATGTTTAGTTCATAGATTTTACATTGTCTTTCCATTTTATTTAAATCGTCAAATAATGATGTCATCGCTGCATCATTATTATGTCATAAATAATTTAATTTATTTAATGTCTAAAAATTATAAAAAAAATACTATGATGTCGGAAATCTTTTTATCTTTCCAATGACTATTTATAATCAAATATCTGATCTTTATAACCCCATGTAAAAATTGTTTTTGTGAAACATATTATGTTTGTGTCATTTTTACTTTTACATTAAATAAAAAGTTATTTATGTCATTTCCCAACAAAAATGTCTCCATGGGGTCCCCAAGTTGACCCAGGGCTTGTATTGGTCGGCCATGACACAACCAATAAGTTTGGTACATGTGTCTAGGTCATTTCATATTATTAAAGCATTATTTATACCTTAAACTACACTAATTACCACTAATCGCGATTTAAAACTTAATAAGTTACTATTCTCCAAAAAATTATTTTAATCTCATTGAACCAAATTTTACTTCTTAATAAAAACCATGTATGTCATATTTTCAAAATTCAATACACATTAGTGGTAAACTTTCATTTAACTGAAAAATCAGTTTGCTTGATTACCACTTAGTGGTTTCACTATTCATCAAAAATTGAAGTTTTTTAGAAAATTACCAAAAATTCACCCTAAGATATATTTGATATTCTGAATTCAAAAATGAAGTCTATTTTACAAAATTCAAATCATATAAGTCACATTAATTAATTTAATAATTAATTCCCGCTTCTAGAGCAAAAAGCGTGTTTTTACAAAACAATAAGTATCAAAATATTGACACCAGTTTAAGTCTAATTTCAAAGTGAAATTGATTCCAATGACCACCATTGGATAAAATGGTAAAAATATATTCTAATTTCACTTCAAAACCAATTCTAAACATAATCTAATCATATAAATAAATTAGTTTAAAATGCAGTTTTGATGTAAAATGCAGTATTTTTCACTATTCATTAAAAAAATGAATATTGTCAGAAAAATACCAAAAATTCACACAAGGTAAATTTTGATGTCCCAATCATAAATAATAAGTTTATTTTGACAAACATAGTTTATAAAATTTTCAAAATATAGATTCAAAAATGTTTTGCCATCAAAAGGCACTAAAACAATCTTTTAAGAATATTAGTGTATTCCATGCATAAGATTGTATTTATTTTCATTTTAAGCCTCTATAACACTATCTTAATCATTAATAGACATAGATAAAAATATATATTATTCATTACTTACTTGGGATGTTACATGGAAGGTATACATACCATCCACTATAAAACTATTAATGTCTTATTTGATTCTGGATCTATCCACTATATTATATTTTAATAATTTTATATTGATATCAAAATAAACCCTTAATTATTAGATGTATAATTATCATTGAAAATTATTAATGGTATAATAATCACATATCAAGTATATTATTCTTCTCTAATTTGAGTTTATAGGAATATGCTTCCTAAAAACATTTTTATTATCCCTCTAGTTGAATTTAATTTTTTTATGAATGGATTGACATTTTTTATATAAATACAATATCAATTTTTGAGGAAGGTATGTCACATTTGATATTCCAAACCAAAGTTTGATCAACAATTGGTGTGATGATAGATATGAGCTTTCAATAGAAATTACATCTATTATATGGGTCTTGATTCCTACTAAAAAGGGGTGTTTGTAACAAATGGATGGAGAGAATATAAACATTGATGATATGCCTATTATATGAGAGTTTTTTTATTTTTAGAAGAGTTTCTTAGTCTTCTTCTGAATTGTAAAGTTTAGTTTTCAGTAGAACACAAACATGGTACTATAGATATTTCAAATACCATGTATAGAATGATGATGATTTGGTTGCAGCAATTAAAATTCAACACCCAGATAAACATGATAAGTTATTCATTCATCAAATTTAATCACCATGTGTTTCACCCATTATTTTATTTAATAATACATATGGATCAATTTGACTCTACATTTATATCAAGAAATAAACATGATCACAATCAACAATAAGTATCTTTTACATTATATTGATGATTTTTTTGACCAATTATTAGGAGCTCCATATTTTTCCAAGATTAATCATCAATCTAGATACTATCAGTTGAGGGTTAGATGAGAAAACATACCCAATATTCCTTCCATATGAGGTAAGGATACTATGAATTTATTCTGATTCTATTTTCCCTTACAAATTCCCACTTTATCTTTATGGATTTAATGAATAATTTATTTATAGATTACCTTGATTATTTTATTTTAGTTATTATAGAAAGTATTATTACATATTCTATAAGATTATATGTTTATTAATATCAATTGATAATTATACTAAAGACCTCAATAAAGTATAACTTGTGTAAATTATTTATAAAGTGTTAATTTTTTCTACAAAATGTTTCATTTTTTGTGATATAATCTCAAGCGATGGTATATCGGTGGATCCATAAAAGATAGAATTTATTGAACATTGACCCAGAGAAATAAATATGACTAGTATCTTTAGTTTTATTTGTAATACATTATATTATCAATGATTTATGAATAATTTCACATGGATATCTTATCCACTCACCATGTAAACTATGAATGGAGTTAGGATCCTTTTGATAGATGAATGTGAATAAAATTTCATGGAATCTAAGAGAAGGTTAGTTAGTAGACCTATTCTTAAACTACCCTATAGGGGAGAAGGTTGTGTGATCTTTAGTGATATTTAAAATAAGGGACTGTGATGTTTCATCATGTAGAATGATATGGTTATAGCTTATGGATCATGACAACTGAATGTTCATGAGTAAAATTAACCAAATCATGATTTACATTAAGATATAATAATATTTTCACTAAAGATATGGAGGCATTATCTTTATAAAGAATGGTGTGACACATATATTAATCATTAAAGTTTAAAGTATATATTTACTCATAATGAGTTCAATATACACTAGAGAATATAGTTGGAGTTGATTAAATATTATGATTTCTCAATTAATTACCACCATTGGAAAGTGGACTGGGGGTTGATGCTTTGAGTCAGAAAGATCTTGGAAACTTATCAATGATGAGGATCACAAATGATCCAATATTTCATGATTTTCAAGGGATGGATCTATAAATCTTGAAGGAATAGTATAAATCCTATCTCTCTCAACTGTGTTTTCAAAATTATATTAAAATAAAGATCAATGAGGCCCAGAAGGAATATGTATATTTGAAAAAGAAGGTAATAAATGTTCCAGAGTTAAACCTTGATTTTAATGGAATAATAAGTTTTAGTAACTTTTTATGTGTTCTATCCATACCATATTCGAAGGATTTGTTGGATGAAGCTGATAGTTCATCATTCTCTATTCATACTAGAAGTATAAAAATTTATAATGATCTGAAAGAGTATTTATAGTTGGACAACAAAAAGATAGATATTATAGAGTATGTATCTTGGTTATTGGTCTATCAACAAGTTAAGGATCAGTGAAAATGTTTAAATAGGTGTTACACTCATTACCTATACCAGAATGGGAATGGGAAAACAACCCTATGATTTTTTTCATTGGACTCCAAAAAACATCTAAAGTCCATAATGCAATTTTGGTTATAGTCGATCACCACATGAAATCAAGACAGTTAATTTCTATTAGGGAGGATTTATCTCTTGATCATATTTATATAATATATATTTAGGATGTGGTAAGGTTTTATAGAGTACCTCGTTCTATTATATCTCTTCAAGATATGAGGTTTACCTCGATGTGATGGGTAAGACTTCAGTAATATCTAGATTCAGGGTTGTGTGTTAGTACTTCTTATCATCCTTATACATATGGTTATTTTAAGAGGATTTTTAAAACACTGTAGGATATTTTGATATCTTTTTCTATAGATTTAAAAGGCGATTGGGATCAACACCTTCCTCTAGTCAAGTTCTCTTACAAAAGTTGGTATCACTCAAGCATTTAGATGAATCCTTGTGAATTCCACTATATAAAGAAGTGGAGAACTCTATAAGGCCCCAGCCTTAAACATTACTTAATCTTGAGTTATTTCAAGAATACACATTAAGGATCTTTTCAGGTATAGATTTTTAGATAATTAGATCATAAATCATGCATTACATTCCACAATTAAACAAGGTGGTTACATGAAATATTGTATTCATTTTTTTCCACCAAAGGAAATTATTTAAAATAAAACATGGTTTATTTCTTAATAATTCCTTGATACTATCATCAAATCATGTACTTTTACCTTGACCTGTGAAAAACATTTTAAAAACTTGGGATGAGCATAAAAAGCTCAGTAAGGGATATAAAAATACGGAAAGAAAACATTAGTCTATGTATACATAAGAATCAATGAAATAATACTTTACTCATAAAACATAATCACTTTAACATACCTCATGAAATCATAAGATTTATGAATAACTCATAGAAATCATAATACATAAATGTAACTTGAGGCATTCATAACATTCTTACGTAGGGAGTAACCCTTACGGTTACGTTTGGAATAGCCATCACAGTATATTCCCTAAATCTCTTCAGAGAAACCTTAGCGTCTAACTCCTTTGCATTACACAATGCATTGGAGATCTATCTCGGGCTCACCCACCCTTATTTTATCATGGAACCAACTGACTCCATAAACAATGCCCAAGAACTATAACATAATCGTATCACATAAAACATGCATAAAGGAAACAAAACATTTACACATTTCAATCACAAGATGTCAATACAACACATTTATATAATAAAAACATTATCAAAACCATTTTCAATACCAAAATAAAATAAAAGTAAAACATGGTATTTATTTTTCATTTAAAAAAATTATGGCTTGTAGAGGAAGCAGAAACTCAAATAATGGTCACGGCGGCGGAGAAGTCGTTGTTGCCACATACGTAAGACAAAAACATTCCTTTTGTCATTTAGTAAAACAATTTGTGTAAAAATATTCCTTTTTAATGAAATTAAAAGTCAAAAGTGTTTATTATAAAACTCATAAAAGAAGGTCGTATATAAATTGAAGTATGCCTCAACGAAAGGATATTTGAAACGAAGTCCCTTACATCAAGTCCGACTTGTTCTCGTTCGTTATTTATATTCCTGAATAATAATCTTAGGTCAATTTATAATTGCTTAAGGACTTAATTTAAAGTTTTTTATTCAATTAATATCACATATTATCATGTTATAATAATTAGTTAATTATGTGAGTTCATATCATACGTTTTGTCGATGTTCGGTACATGAGTCAAAAATGAACTTGTTTGAAAAGAATTGCCCATGTAGTTTTAAGTAAACCATATCCAGAATGGTATTAATGATTTAAATATCATATATATTCAGTATATATTCATTTTATACTATTCCATAACATTTGGAGATAAAAAATTAAATGTACCGTTCATGGAGACGGTAGGTCGTACGTACGCATGAATGCTACTTTAATTTCTTTGTCATATTAAAGGAATTAAAACTAAATGAGACATATATATATTATAATTACAGTATAATATATATGTTATATAGGTAACATAAGTTCATTAATTAAATTATTTATAAATTCTATGTTTGGCATGAACGAGTCACATCACTTGAGGGGGCGGTAGTCCACACTTCCTCAGATGAAATTATCGCAGTTCCACAACATGAAAAGCATAACGATGTGATTTAAAAATAAAATTCAGAAGCATGTAGAAAAAATAAATACCGTTATATCATATATAAATACAGTTTCATCATAATTTCCTCCATGAAATGTGTTAAAAGAAGATTGAACAATCATCATTTCATGAGGCAATAATTCGCCACCCACAGAAATAGTATGTTCTTTAACCATTAGATGGAGGTGTGTGTAAGTGTAGGTAGAATCATAATCATAAAAACATCCAAGTATATTGAGGATACTGTTGTTACTATGGGATCAAATAATAAGAATATATTAGTGAGTGAAGGAGGAAAATAAGGGGAAGAAACTCGAGATAAGACATTACCTCTAAATCGGGTAACTCTTTTTGATTTGAGCCAAAGGCTTCCTTAGAAAGATTTCTGCCCAAAGTGAGGCTTCTCGAAGTAAGGGAGGGATGTGGAGAGATAATATGAGTAGATTTTGGACGAGAAAAGGTATTGAGAGGTGTGGGTAAGGGGGTAGTGGTGGGGGCCTTTTATAAGATGGAGGAGGGTCACTTTTGGAAAGTCTTGAAATGTTACTTTATTATAAAAGGCTTTTCAGATTTTAAAGGTCCCACAATGATATATTTTGAGGATAAGGTGATAAGGGTTTTAAATTAACCCATACAATAGGTTTTAGAAAAGTTTAAGTCTTAGATTTTACCTTATCTTTTCATTTTATTTAAATCATTCATTAATGAGTTAATCACTGCATCATCATGGTGTCATAAATAAATTTATTTATTTAATGTATAAAAGTTATAAAAAAACAACCATGATTTAGGAAATATTTCTAGATTCCCAATGACTATTTATAGTCTAAGATATAATTTATGTAAAAAAAATTAAAATTGTTTTACTTAGGATATACAAACCATTGTTATATTTCTCTTCCTTTTAAAAAATAATGTCATAAATGTCACTATTACACCCATGTGACTCCATGGGCCCTCAAGTTCCGTAAAAAGCTTTACATGGTCAGCAATGACTCAAAAAAGAGGATTCGGACACATTTTGGGGTCATTTTATAATATTATGATATTATTTTATTACACTTAACTACCCGATTACTAATTAATCACGATAATTAAAGATAATTACCGTTGTTACTATTCATAATGTCCAAAAACAAAAGTCTCAATTCCATAATTTGGACCTTATGATTCCAAATATGGAATCCATTTTACCAAATTCTAAACAAAAAAATTTCAATAATTAATTTAAAAATAATTCTCGTGTTCAAAAAAAATAGCGTGTTTTTATGAAACAATATCTATCAAAAGATTGACAATTGTTTATGTCCAATTTCAAAGTGAAATTAATTATAATAAGAAACATTGGATTAAATAGTAAAAATATATTCTAATTACACTTTAAAACCAATTAAAAATATAATCTAACCATATAATTAAATTAGATGAAAAAGCAGTTTTGAAGTAAAATGCAGTATTTTTCACTATTCATTAAAAATGAACATTGTCAGAAAAATACCAAAAATTTATCCAAAGTAAATTTCAATGTCCCAATTCTAAATAATAATTTTATTTTTACAAATAGAGCTTATAAAATTTTCAAAATTTAGATTTAAAAATGGTTTTCCATCAAAAGGCGGTAAAACAATCTTTTATAAATATTAGAGTATTCTATGCTTAAGATTGAATTTATTCTCATTTTAAGACTCTAAAACACTATCTAATTCATAAATAGAAATAGATATGAAAATATATTATTCTTTACTTACTTTGGATGTTACATCCTTCCCCCCTTTAGGAAATTGTGTCACCACAATTTATTTACTTCTCGAATAAGTGGGGGTATTTATCCTTCATTGCATTTTCAGATTCCCATGTTGACTCTTCAACTATATGGTTTTTTCATAGAACCTTTACTTGATGAATCACCTTATTCCGCAACACTTTCTCCCTATGGTCAAGAATATGGACCGGTAGTTCCTCATAAGATAGATTCTCTTCCAGCTGAACTACCTCTGGACTCAAAACATGAGATGGATCTGGCATGTACTTCCTTAACTTTGAAACATGAAAAAAATTATGTAACTGAGATAAACTTGGAGGTAAAGCCACTTGGTATGCAACTAATCCAAATCTCTCCAGAATTTCATATGGTCCAATGAACCTTGGACTCAGCTTTCCTTTCTTACCAAATCGCATCAGACTTTTCCATGGTGAAACTTTGAGGAAGACATGATCACCTACCTCAAAAGGAAGATCCTTCCCCCTGTTGTCTGCATAACTTTTATGCCTACTCTGAGCTGTTCTCATGTGTTTCTTTATCAGCTGAAATTTTTCTGCCAACTCTTCTACCAATTCTGGTCCCATCAACTTCCTTTCACCCACTTCAACCCAAAAAGATGGAGTTCAACACCGCTTCCCATATAATGCCTCAAATGGTGTCATCTGTATACTGGAATGAAAATTATTATTATAAGAAAACTCAACTAATGAAAGATGTTGGTCACGACTTCACTGATAATCTATCAAACAAGCACGTAGAATTTCCTCCAAAGTCTGAATTGTTCGTTCTGACTGCCCATCTAATTGAGGATGAAAATCTTTACTAAAATTTAATTCAGTTCCCAATGACTTCTGAAGGCCTTTCCAAAAGTTAGAAGTGAACCTGGGATCACGATCAGATACAATGGATAGGGGAACTCCATGTAACCTGACTATATCTTTAAAATACAATCGAGAAAGTTGATCTAGGGAAAATTTATCTCGTATAGAAAGGAAATGAGCAGATTTAGTCAAGCGATCAACAATAACCCAGATTGCATTATTACCTCGAGGTGTCTTCGATAATCCCACAAGGAAGTCCATGGATATATTCTCCCATTTCCACTATGGAACTGGTAAAGGCTGAAGAATCCCTTTCAGTAACTGTCGCTCTTCTTTAACCCATTGACAAGTCAAACACTTCACGGTAAAATCAGAAATATCTCTTTTCATTCCATCCCACCAGTAATACTCTTGAAGATCTCTATACATCTTAGTACTGCCTGGATGAACTGAAAATTGAGAACTATGAGCTTCACATAACAACTCTCTCTTCAAATGTGAATCACAAGGCACACACAATCTCTTCCAACATCTCAAAACACAATCATTATCAATGTTTAATTCAGGTAACATACCCTTCTGAACCATCTCTACCTTTTTCTGCAACTCATTATCTTGATTTTGTGCTTGCTTAATTCTCTCTGAGAGAGATGATTTCACTGATACCTGAAACAAAACAGAATAATTTCCTGCACCAACAACTTCCAAGCCAAAATTCATCAAATCTTTAACTAAAGGATCACGTTCCAAACATAACATGGTTAATGAATCATTACTTTTTAACTCAAAGCATCTGCCACTTTATTTGCTTTTCTCGGGTGGTAGTGAATTTTACAATCATAATCCTTGATTAATTTTAGTCATCTCCTCGGTCTCATGTTTAATTCTTTCTGAGTGAATATATACTTTAAACTTTTGTGATCAGTATATATTTCACACTTTACACCATACAAATGATGCCTCCAAATTTTTAAAGTGAAAACAACAGCAGCTAATTCCAAATCATGTGTAGGGTAATTTATCTCATGAGTTTTCAACTGACGTAAAGCATAAGCAATTACCTGATCATTCTGCATTAGGACGCAACCAAGTCCTTTCAATGAAGCATCATTGTAGATAAAAAACTCACCATTCTTGGAAGGTAGTGCCAATACTGAAGCATTCACTAATCTTCTTTTCAATTCCTAAAAACAATCATCACATTATTTTTTCCATATAAACTTAACACCCTTCCGAGTTATCTTAGTCAATGGGCTGGACAACCGTTCAAAATTTTTAACAAACCTTTAGTAATATCCTACCAACCATGAAAACTATGAATCTCAGTTATATTTTTGGGTCTTGGCCATTCTTAAACAACCTTTTTTTTTCAGGATCAACCGTTATTCCATCTTTAGAAACAATGTGACCAAGGAAAGAAATTTTTTGCAACCAAAAATCACACATTCTAAAATTCCCATACAATTTATTTTCTTTTAAGGTTTGAAAAATATCCCTTAAATGACTTTCATGCTCTTATTTAACTCTATAAAACACCAAAATAACATCAATGAAAACAGCCATAAACTTATCTAAGAACTCATGGAAAATTCTATTCATAAGGACCATGAATACAACAGGTGCATTGGTTAACCCAAAAGGCATAACTAAAAATTCATAATGGTCATATCTTTTACGAAATGAGGTCTTTGGAATATATGATTCCTTTACCTTCAACTAATGGTACCCCAATCTCAAGTCAATCTTTGAAAAATACTGAGCTCCCTGGAGCTGATCAAACAAATCATTGATATGAGGCAAAGGATATTTTTTCTTAACAGTGATGTTATTCAAGGATCTATAATCAATGCAAAGTCTCATTGAACCATCTTTATTTTTAACAAATTAGACAGGAGCACCCCATGGTGATTTTCTAGGTTGAATAAAACTTTTCTCTAATAAATCTTAGAATTGATCCTTCAACTCTAAAAGTTCAACTTGAGCCATTTGATAAGGGGTTTTGAAATTGTCTTAACATAAGGAACTAAGTCAACAGTAAATTTAACTTCTTGATCTAGTATTATTCAAGGCAACTCATCAGGAAAAACATCTGGATACTCATTTACCACTGGCACATCATTAATCTGAACGGTTCCTTTGTTTTCAACAATATGTGCAAGGTAATATTAATTTCCATCTTTTACAAGTTTCACAGCCTCTTGATATGTTATCAACAGTAAGGGTTCATTATTGTACACAAACTGAAAGACTTTCTAAAAAGAAACTTCTTTATCTCTATAGTCAATTTTATCATGGTAAACAGAGAGTCAATCCATACCAAGGATAGCATCAAACTCTACTAGAGGTAAAACAATAAGGTTTTCAAGTAGGTTTTTTCCACATATAAGGATATGAAGATTATTATAAATTCTTTTTGCCTCAAGATTTCCCCCATGTGCTTTTACCACAAGTTCAAGAGTCATTTCTTGAGATGGAATTACCAATTTACTAGAAAATTTTTCAGAGATGAAAGAATGTGTAGACCCGGAATCAAACAACACATTGGCATAATTTTAAAAAACAAACAAAGTACCTGATTCCACTTTATTTGATGGCCAAATATCTACTAAAGTAGTTGCAAAGGATTTCACCATACCTTTCTTCTTGTAGTCTGACTGTTTCCCATCATTCGAGCTCTTTGTCGAACACTATTTTTCATAATGACCCATCTTATTGTACTTGAAACATTTCACTAACTATAAATCAAATTTGGTCTTACTATTACCCTGATATTTTCCAGTGCAATCACGAGCCTTATGTCCCATATTACCACATCAGAAGCACTTTCCAGAATTCAAAAGACATTCCCTAGCATGCTTTTTACCACATTTATCACAAACTGCAAACTTATTTTTCTTACCATCAAACGTTTTTGAAGGATTCTTCCCTTTCTCCTGCCACCTTGGTCTCTTCTTCTGTTGGTTTTCATAGAACACTTTATCATCGTCAAATTCCATTTCCACCTTCTCAGCACATCGAACAAGTTTTTCATAACTTTTGAACTCATGATAAGCTAATTCCCTTCGATATTTTGGCTTTAATCCTGAGTAAAAATGATTTATTTTACTTTCAAGGTCTCGGATAAAATTTAGAGCATACCTTGCCAATCGAGTGAAATTTTCTTCATAAGTAGCCACTGAGTCAACCTCTTGCCTCAATTCCAAGAATTTTTTTTCCATACTAAGTCAAACAGCCTTAGGAAAATATTTCTCAAGAAACATACCTTTGAATTCATCCCAGTCAAGAGAATCAATCTCATCAGCGTCCCTGATATTTTTAACCATCGACCACCACTGATCTGCTTCACCCTCCAAATGGTAAACAGAAAGACTAACCTTTTGATTGTCTGAACACCCCATGACATAGAAAATATTCTCCAGTGCTTTAATCCACCCTTCAGCTAGCATAGGTTCAAATGATCCTCTAAATGATGGGGGATATTTCCTCATGAAATGTTCCACCACTAACATGTTCCTCTGCGGTTGATCTGGCTGATCTCGTGCATGGATACCACCACCATTTATCGCTTGAGTAAATTGTGCCATTACTGCAACAAACTGTTTAGTTCCAATTCAGACCATCTTAGGATGCTAATTTGGAAGTTCATTTCCTTCGGTATGCCTTTCTAGAAATGCTTCCCTATTTCCTCTGTGGAAAACCATTCTGAAAAAACATGTATTATATGAAGCAACATGGTAATATTCAAATTCTATATCATTTCAATTTGACCATAATGAAAAAAATATTATTAAATAATCATTTAATAGAATTATAACTCCTAAAGTTATCTAAACTGACCTCTGATACCAACTATAAGGCCCCAGCCTTAAACATTACTTAATCTTGAGTTATTTCGAGAATACACATTAAGGATCTTTTCAGGTTTATAGTTTTAGATAATTAGATCATAAATCATGCATTACATTCCACAATTAAACAAGGTGGTTACATGAAATATTGTATTCATTTTTTCCACCAAAGGAAACATATTTAAAATAAAACATGGTTTCTTTATTAATACTTCCTCGACACTATCATCACATCATATACTTTTCCCTTGACATGTGAAAAAAATTTCAAAAACATTGGATGAGCATAAAAATATCAGTAAGGGATATAAAAATAAGGAAAGAAAACATTAGTCCATGTATACATAAGAATCAATGAAATTATACTTTACTCATAAAACATAAGAACTTTAACATACCTCACGAAATCATAAGATTTATGAATAACTCATAGAAATCATAAGACATAAATGTAACTTGAGGCATTCATAACATTCTTACGTAGGGAGTAACCCTCATGGTTACGTTTGGAATAGCCATCACAGTATATTCCCTAAATCTATTCGAAGAAACCTTAGCGTCTAACTCCTTCGCGTTACCCAATGCATATGAGAGCTATCTCGGGCTTGGCCACCCTTAGTTTATCACAGAACCACCCAAATTCATAAGCAATTCCCAAGAAGCATAACATAATCGTATCACATAAAACATGCATAAAGAAAACATAACATTTCCACATTTCAATCATAAGATATCAATACAACATGTTGATATAATAAAAACATTATCAAAACCATTTTCAATACCAAAATAAAATAAAAGTAAAACATGGTATTTATTTCTCATTTAAAAAAATTATGGCTTGTATAGGAAGTCGAAAATCAAATAATGGTCAAGGCGGCGGAGAAGTCGTTGTCTCTGCATACGTAAGACAAAAACATTCCTTTTTTAGTTTAGTAAAACGCTTCATGTAAAAATATTCCTTTTTAATGAAATTAAAAGTCAAAAGGGTTTATTATACAACTAATAAAATAAGGTTGTATATAAATTAAAGTGTGCCTCAATGAAAGGAGATTTGAAACGAAGTCTCTTACCTCAATTCTGACTTATTCTCGTTCGTTCTTTATATTCCTGAATAATAAACTTAGGTCAATTTATAATTTTTTAAGGACTTAATTTAAATCTTATTATTAAATTCATATCACATATTATCATTTTATAATAATTAGTTAATTATGTGAGTTCATATCATGTGTTTTGTCGATGTTCGCTACATGAGTCAAAAATGAACTTGTTTGAAAAGAATTTCCCATGTAGTTATAATTAAATCATCTCCATAATGGTATTAATGATTTAAATATCATATATATCCAGTATATATTCATTTTATACTATTCCATAACATTAATAGATAAAAAATGAAATGTACCGTTCATGGAGACGGTAGGTCGTGCGTACGCATGAATGCTACTTTCATTTCTTTGTCATATTAAATGAATTAAAAATAAATTTGACATATATATATTATAATTACAGTATAATATATATGATATATAGGTAACATAAGTTCATTAATTATATTCCTTATAAATTCCATGTTTGGCATGAATGAGTCACATCACTTGAAGGGGCGGCAGTCCACACTTCCTCAGATGAAATTATCGCAGTTCCACAACATGAAAAGCATAACAATGTGATTTGAAAATATAATTCAGAAGAATATAGAAAAAATAAATACCATATATATCATATATAAATACATTGACATCATAATGGACACCATTAAAGGTGTTAAAATAATATTGAACAATCATCATTTCATGAGGCGCTAATTCGCCACCCACAGAAATAGTATGTTCTTTAACCATTAGACAGAGGTGTGTGTAAGTGTATGTAGAATACTTTTCATAACAACATCCTCGTATATTGAGGATATTGTTGTTATTATGGGATCAAATAATAAGAAGATGGTGGTGAGTTAATAAGGAAAATAAAAGTGAGAAACTTGAGAGAAGACATTACCTCTAAATCGGGTAACTCTTTTTAATTTGAGACAAAGGATTCTTGGAAAGACTTCTGCCCAAAGTGAGGCTTATAGGAGTAAGGGAGGGATGTGGAGAGATAATATGAGCAGAGTTTGGATGAGCCAATGGCTTTAGAGGTGTGTGTAAAGGGGTATAGGTGGGGTCCTTTTATAAGAGGGAGGAGGGTCACTTTTGGAAACTCTTGAAATTTTACTTTATTATAAAATAGTTTTCAGATTTTAAAGGTCCAAAAATGATATATTTTTGGGATAAGGTAATAATGGTTCGAAATACACCCATCCAATAGGTTTTAGACAAGTGTAAGTCTTATATTTTACCTTATCTTTTCATTTTATTTAAATCGTTCATTAATGAGGTAATCACTGCATCATCATGGTGTCATAAATAAATTTATTTATTTAATGTCTAAAAATTATAAAAAACTACCATGATTTTGGAAATATTTTTAGCTTTCCAATGACTATTCATAGTCGAAGATATATTTTATGTAAACAAAATTAAAATTGTTTTACTTAGGATATACAAACCTTTGTTATATTTCTCTTCCTTTTAAAAAATAATGTCATAAATGTCACTATTACACCCATGTGACTCCATAGGCCCTCAAGTTCGGTAAAAAGCTTCCCATGGATGGCCATGACTCAAAAAAGAGGATTTTGACACATTTTGGGGTCATTTTATATTATTATGATATTATTTTATTACCCTTAACTACACGATTACTAATTAATCACGATAATTAAAGATAATTATCGCCGTTACTATTCATAATGTCCAAAAACAAGAGTCTTAATTCCATAATTTGGACCTTCTGATTCCAAATATGGAATCCATTTTACCAAATTCCAAAAAAAGAAATTTCAGTAATTAATTTAAAAATAATTCCTGTTGTCAAAACAAATAGCGTGTTTTTAAGAAACAATATCTATCAAAAGATTGACAATTGTTTATGTCCAATTTCAAAGTAAAATTATTTATAATGACCACCATTGGATTAAATGGTAAAAATATATTCTAATTACACTTTAAAACCAATTAAAAAGATAATCTAACCATATAATTAAATTAGATGAAAAATCAGTTTTGAAGTAAAATGCAGAATTTTTCACTATTCATTAAAAAATGAACATTGTCAGAAAAATACCAAAAATGTATCCCAAGTAAATTTCAATGTCCCAATTCTAAATAAAAAAGTTTATTTTGACAAATAGAGCTTATAAAATTATTAAAAGTTACATTTAAAAATGGTTTTCCATCAAAAGGCGGTAAAACTATCTTTTAAAAATATTATAGTATTTTATGCTTAAGATTGGATTTATTCTCATTTTATGCCTCTAAAACACTATATAATTCATAAATAGACATAGATATGAAAATATATTATTCTTTAATTACATGTTATGTTACAAAATCCATTGTGTAGGGTTTATGTTAGAAGAATTATTCTATTAGGACCTGAGCTAGAAGAGGAAGTGATGGAGAAAATCAATTCCAATCACAACACATTAAGGTGGCTCAGGGTTGATAGAAATTTTATAAATACAATAATCAATGAAATATGAAATTCAATTTTGGTGAGAGGGTATAAAAGTGAATTTATCTATGGAATAAGGTTATATTATTCATAAATAAGGGAAATGTGAGCCCAAGGTATATTGTCCCCTTCTGGATTCTTTATCTAGTATTTATGGTAGCTTATCACTTGGTACTTCCACCAATCATCTCTCAAGTTCAGGATGTGTTACATATATCTCTCATTAATAAGTATATATTTAATACTTAACATGTACTAAAATAATAGGTTATAATAGTGGATCATGATCATTCCTATGAATAACAATCGATAAAAATCACGTATCGTAGAGATAGTGCGATAGAATAATACTACTCACCTAGATAATGTTCGGTAGAGGAATCAAAAATTCGAAGATGCTACTTGGAAACCTGATGATGTGATGAAATAGTGATATCCTCATTTTTTTGTATTATATTAGTATAATTTCAAGGTATTAATTAATTTTAAATGGGTATAATGTGACCCCATAAGATTTTATGATATATTTCTTTTCAAATAAATTTAATTTCTTCGAAAGCTTACGATACACCCAAAATTCAGTCTAAATGTATCATAATATATCAAACCATTAAATATATATATTAAATTGGTGGAGTGAATTTTAAAGGAAAATTTATAAAATTATGTATAATTTTTTTGGATAAAACAAATAAATTAATAAATAACTACTTTATTTTTAATAAAAATATTGTATTCTTCAAAAAAACAACTTCCCGCAAAATGGTTTCTATTTTTTTTAGAAAATAATATAATTATTTTTCCCCACTTTTATATAATTTGTTTTTGAAAATTAATTTCATTTTTTAAATCATTCTATCAAAATTAGTATATATAGAATTTTTGATACTTTTTTGAAAAAAATGACTTTTCATTGAATAGTAAAAACTCTGATTTTTATTTAAAACTATCTTTTCATTTGAATTTTTTAAAAATTATATTTTTTTAAATGGTTTTAAAGTAAAATTAGTGATCTTATATTATGAATAATCTGATTTAGTTCATTTTAATAAATTTATGGTTAATTTTGGTACAAAAATATTTTTATACTTCAAAGGGCATTTTTACTAAAAAATTATTTTTCATTGTGTTTTAAGTTTTATCTTAAATAAATTTCTACCACTTCAATAAATTTATTTTTGATAAATATATTATATATTGATGGAATCAGTAGGTCCATATTTGGAAAATGGGTCCTATTAATTATTGTTCAATAAGAATTATAACCATATTAAATTTTAATTACCACAGTAATGGTAAAATGTGTTGGTTAAGGTTAAAACTAATGTGATAAGGCTTGAAATTAATTCAAAAAAAACCTTAAATTCATTTTATGAGTCTATTTTATTCGTATTCAATATAAATTTGAATATATGAACTATAATTTTCATTTAAATTATATTTTTTCCTTTATAATATTTCAGTAAAAGATAAATTTAAAAATGTAACTTTCTTGCTTTTAAAAACTATAATATTTTTTGACAAAGATAAAAATAATTTATATTCAATTATAAAATTTTATTTTAAATATAAATTATTTTTTTGTCATGGAATTTTATTCTTAATTTTCTAAGATGAAATAATAACATTAAATGATTACACTACACCAACAATGTGCATGTACAAGTAGTAGAAAAAATAAGTAAAAATTTTAAATAATCTAAATGGAATTTATATTTTCAAAGAATATTTATAGATAAATATAAAAAATATGAATGTTTGAAATGTTTATATTTGAATTTATTTCCTTTAATTTTTTTTTCATTGTCACATTAATTGAATAGTTCCATTAATGACATTAATGATATTTTATAATAAATAGTATTTTATTTAATTATTTAAAATTCATAAAATGATATCTTCTATCTATTGAATTGGATATGGTTGAAAATATAAATCCCTTTAAATTTATGAATCAATTTTTCTTTTACGGTAACATTATTAAACCTTAAAGAGTAGGAACCCTTGATATTGTGATAATTGTCAAATGGGTTAATCGGGAGCTAAAACGAAGTGGTAAGGGTGAAAAAATTACCTAAACAAGTATAAGTTTTGTTGGATTAGATTATTTCTATTCATCCTTATCATATATTCAAATTATGTCAATTTATATCCATTTCCATGAAAATTTATTTACATTAATTTAATATTTTAATTTATTCCAAGAGTGCCCCTCTCTTCACTTATAAAAAGGAACCTCGTCTCCTTCATTGTTGAAAATGTTTGAGCCTTATAGATTGACCAAGACCTTTCCAATTATATTATAAAATTATATTTATTTTAATTATAGGTTTTATTTTTCTAAAAATACCATTCCAAAGGTCCTTAAAAAGGAATCTAAAAGAGGCTTACCGAAGAAGAGTTAATCATTTTACCATATCTCTTTCAATTTATTTCTTCTTATACATCCTGTAAATCAAGGGTATCGATTATAAAATAATTAATAAAATATCTTAATTATACTTAATTATTATTATTATTATTATGTAATGACCAATTAAATCCTTCCCATATATTATAAATGGATAACATCGCTCATGTGTACTTGTGGAATACCTCCTCCATGAAGTAATTTGATTCATTTTTTACATCTACTTTACATAGATGGTAATAAGAATATATTTAATGTTTGTATATATATATTATTCATGAAATAATTTTTATTTTTTAAAGGTGAATTTTTTTAACCTTTCATTCATTCCATCCTTCGAGAAGTGAAAATAGTGTTCACGTGTCTGTACACCATACTATCTTCACAAAAAATTTAAATCTTATTTATTTATCTAACCTTTATGGATAACACTAAATATACAGATAATTAATTTAAATTTTATTTATACCATTATTAAAATTATATAATTTATAGAATCATGATCAAAGTTCAAGGATGGGAAGTCCCAAATTGAAACTATCATGAAAAACCAAACAGTTAACACATGGAAACAATAATTTTAATTTGGAATTATTCATAAATGGGTGTTTAAATACTATAATAGGATCCTATATAATATTATAATTATTTAAATAACTTTTTCATAAAGGTTTAATAAATTTAAATTAATTATACATAGGGTGAAAGAAATTTATATACAAGTAGAACTTGATGCAAGGGTTTTATATTACAATCTCATTTTTATCGGGATTAATTATGATTAATTTTATGATGATGAAATTTCATGAACTTGTTTTCAAGAATGTACTTAATTTTATTATTCTCTAGTTATTTTTTTCAATTTAATTTCTTTACATTAATTTTCTTCTCTTTAATAACTTAATATAATGAAATATTTTTTTATGGAAAACCAACTCTATTTATCTCTTCAGTCAAAAATACTTTTACTTAAATATATATGATTTCTTAAAATGTTTTTAAGAATGTTTATAAAATTATCCTATAATTGTTTAAATTTTTTTTACCCGTGAAAAATTTTATAGAGAATATACTATTTAATATTTAAATGAAATCCAAATAAATATGAGGTTTAAGGGGGGTCAAAAATAATGTTTCTCGAGGGAATATGCCCTCACTTGATCAAAAAACCTGGGGGAAGGTATCATGTTCTAGTAAAGGAGGTGAAAGGGGAATCTAGTGTGAATGATATACTAAAATATTGGAAGACTTGTTTTTTTCTCACGACATGTGAATAAGATCCATCCTATTTCAAATGAGCCTCTTTCATCTAACAATATGGTCAAAATGGACCAAGGAGAAAATGAGTGCTCACAAAGTGAGGTAAAAATAGAGGGGTCAATTTCATGTATGGTAAGCTTGATTCCATTGGAGTGATATAGGTCAATCCAACTTATCTTGTAATTTTATTCTATAATAAGTTATTAACCTTTACCATTGGAGGCTCTAAAAAATGATCAACAGACCAAGGTCACAAATGAACCCTCCCCTTTGTATGAGACCAAAGGTTTATGATCTACCCATGTTGAGAATATGTCCATTGGTAGGGGTAAAAGTTCACCCAGTGACCAAGTGTTGGGGGTTCTGGATGAAAGATAAAGAACCACTACCCACTATAAACTTTCTCAAGGAAGTGGAGAGCTCTCAGTTCTTCGACAGGGAAGCCAGGTACTCCTCTAAACACCTACCCCTAACCAGTAACATGGTCCTCAAGCTAGAGAATACTTTGAATATATAATTATTAATAGAATTAAAAATACACCAACATCCAGATGCCAAGAGAACTGATCTCTCCTTTTTTTCATCCTTGTTACTTCCTACACCCTGAAACTAAAGGTGTATAAAGATGCTACTTGAAAACTCTTAGAAGGGGAGACCATTCAACTATCCAAGGAATAACCAAAAATAAAATTCCCACTCTCCTTAAAAGAAAAAATTATGAGCACATTCTCCACTGGGATTCTAGTAGCAGAATCATTTTAAGGTAAGGTCGATTACCTTGCATTAAATCTCTTCAATCATGGGTATTTCATCATTATTCATGTTCCAAAAAAGAGAGATTTTATTTAGATGGAATTTCCTTTCACTAAATACCCCCCCTCCATTCATGATGAACCACCAATTTAGATTTTAGAACATGGCAGTAATTAGTAGCATAAAAATCCTAGATGATTAATACTGATACAATATGGAATGAATAAAGTTCAGATGGGTGTTCTATTCATGAACAAGAGGTCAGAAGTCAAGCACCCCAGAAATATGACTTTTGTTCCTACCCAATTGTTGGTCTAGAAGTTGATATCACCTAATACAACAATCCAGTGGTACTACCATTGAAGATCAGATAAATGACTTTAGAGAACCTTATATAAGCTAGAGACTTTGCACTTCATTTGGTTCAGATTACTCCTATACTTGGGCATGATTAATCTTCTCTAAAGGGACATACCCTCCAGGGCATCCCATGTCGGTTCATATTGAATACATTACATGGTTATTGAAATCCTATGTAGGTTCACCCCAACTTCAACAACTGACCAATCCATCCTTTACTATGATTAATTTTTTAAAAATTGGGTTAAAAAGAATCTTCTCTTCATTTTTTTGAATAAGGTACTTTTGACATTTTTTTTGAAAATTTGAAAGGAATATTAGTTTTAACGTATATGAAATGAACACAATTTCATGATGTCATGAATTATCAATGATTTGAAGCTTCCATTAAACATTTTTAATTTTATTTTCAATGAAAAATGTTTTCCTTAATATTTGAGAATATTTTATATTTTAATTATGTGATTTCTAAATAAAAATGGTATTTTACTTCAGAAATATTACATGTGATATATTAATGATATTTTTCATTTAAGATAACATCTTTTTATGTTACTTATGCTTACTAGGGATATGATCAAATGATACCATACTTATCCTTTATCTAGATGGTTTATAATCATGATTATGAGATATTTATTAAACCAATTTATTTTCCACTGGTTATGTTAGGATGAAATTTTGAAATGTTGAAATGTTGAAATGTTTACGAAACCCATTTCATTCCATGGGTTGTGATATATAATGAATTATTTAGGAAGTTTTGGAACACGTAATAATGGATTATGATTATACGAAGGGTGGTCCCAGAATTATATAACCCTCCAATACATTGGTTAAAGATGGATATCTCATGAGATAATAAGGAAATTAATGGGGTGTGAAACTATTTTTAGTATGGGACTTTTTCCACTATGATATCCTTGGTTGTGAACCTTGACTAATGAGATAATAGAATGGGGAGTGAACCCAATACACTATGATAGTCTTGATAGTGAAATTTGACTAAGGAAATAATTTTCTATGATTTTTATTATTCTATAAATATATGTATTATACCAATCTCATTCTCTCATGGCCCATGTTCTTTAATTCCTTTATGATTCATATATTATGACCTATGAATATTTATTCCATGATTTAGGATTATGATATAAGATATGTTGGGTATAGATTTTATAGGTTAAGATCATGTTCTCATACCCTTATATCCATTTTGTGAGTTAAGTGATAATTGATATCTCTCTTATTTACCCTTATTGAGCATCTGATCTCACCATTTATTATGTTTTCATTCCATAGGTTATAAAGAAAGTAATTAAGTATGATGTGTATAAGAAGGGTGCTACTTTTGAAGAATAAAGTATGAGATGGTGTAGATATCTTATAAACAAGATGTTTATGTATCCACGTTTCCAAAGACACTAAACCTATAATATTCAAGTATGGATAATAATTTTAGGCAATGAATAACCAACTATTAAGATGTAAAATAAATTTCTTAAATTTATAGGTCTCTAAAGATGAGGAAAAGTATTGAAATATATAAGGTGAGAATATTACTCTTTGGATGAACACTCTTAGAAAACAACTTAAAACAGCTTGGGATGGTATTTTAGTGAGATCATAATAACAAGTAAATGGTGGAGAGGATTTAAAAGAAAATTAGGTTAAACATTGGGAAGTTCTAAGGCTTATAAGGTGTGAGGATAAGGGGTGGTATTTATAAAGGGATGTGTAACATCCTAGGTAAATAAAGAATATGAAATTTTCATATTTATTAATATTTGTGAATAAAATGCTAATATTACTTTAAAGGGAATTCTATGATTGATGGCGTACCCAATACGCAACAATGAGTTTCTTTGAAATCTTACATTGCACACTAATAATATAATAATATGAATTTAAATTGTAGTTAACTCCTAGCCGTTGTAATGGCAGGAATGAACAGAAATAACTAAAAAATGATTATATATGTTTTTTAAATATTTTAACAATTACCCAATAAATGAGAGAGACTTAAAATGCAAATGAATCCAATTTTAAGAATAAATATTCTAATATTATTTAAAAGGTCGATTAACGACCTTTTGATGGAGAACCCTTTTTAAAACTACTTTTTGTCACTTTTATATGTTATATTTTACAAAATAAAATCATTCTTTAGAATCAATACATCAAAATTTACTTTGTGTAAAATTTTTGGTATTTTTCTGATAAAGTTCTTTTTTTAATGAATAGTGAAAAATGCTGAATTTTAATTCAAAACCTCCTTTTAATATAATTTATTTCTATGGATAGATTATCTTTTTAATTGGTTTTAAAGTATAATTAGAATATATTTTTACCGTTTAATCCAATTTTGGTCATTAGAATTAATTTCACTTTGAAAATGGACATAAACAAGTGTCAATCTTTTGATATATATTGTTCCTTAAAAACACGCTATTTGTTTTGACAGCGAGAATTAACTATATAATTTATTAATGAAACTTATTTGTTTTGAATTTGGTGAAATGGACATCTTTTTTGAATTTTTAATATCAAATATAGCTTAGGGTGAATTTTTGGTATTTTTCTGACAAATTTTCATTTTTAATGAATAGTGAAAAATACTGCATTTTACTTCAAAAATGATTTTTCATCTAATTTAATTATATAGTTAGATTTTCCTTTTAATTTTTTTTAAAGTGTAATTGAATTATTATTTTTATCACTTAATACAATGATGTTCATTGTAAGTAATTTCACTTTTCAATTGGATGTAAAACAAGTCAATCTTTTGATAAATTTTACATCTTAAAAACCTGTCTTTGGTTGTGACAATGGGAATTATTTTTAAATTAATTACTGTAATTTCTGTGTTTTTAATTTGGTAAAATGGATTCCATATTTGGAATAATAAGGTCCAAATTATGAAATTAAGACTCTTTTGTTTTTGGACATTATGAATAGTAACGACGGTAATTATCTTTAATTATCATGATTAATTAGTAATCGGGTAGTTAAGGGTAATAAAATAATATCATAATAATATGAAATGACCCAAAAATGTGTCCACATCCTCTTTTTTGAGTCATTTCCGACCATGGGAAGCTTTGTAGCGAACTTGAGGGCCCATGGAGTCACATGGGTGTAATAGTGACATTTATGACATAATTTTTTAAAAAGAAGAGAAATATGACAAAGGTTTTTATATCCTAAGTAAAAAAAATTAATTTTATTTAAATAAATGATCTCTTAGACTATAAATAGTCATTTTAAATCTAAAAATATTTCCTACATCATGATATTTTTTTATACATTAAATAAATAAATTTATTTATGACACCATGATGATGCAGTGATTACCTCATTAATGAACAATTTAAATAAAATGAAATGATATGGTAAAATATAAGACTTACACTTGTCTAAAACCTAATGTATTGGTGTATTTATAACCCTTATCACCTTATCTTCAAAATATATCTTTGTGGGACTTTTAAAATCCGAAAATCATTTTATAATAAAGTAACATTTCAAGACTTTCCAAAAGTGACCCTCCTCCCTCTTATAAAAGGCCCCAACCTCTACCCCCTTACCCACACCACTAAATCCCTTGGATCGTCAAACCTCTACTCAAGTTATCTCTCCACATCCCTCTCTCACTCCTAGAAGCCTCACTTTGGGCAGAAGTCTTTCCAAGGAAGCCTTTGGCTCAAATCAAAAAGAGTTACCCGACTTAGAGTTAATGTCTTCTCTCGAGTTTCTTTATTTTATTTTCCTTCTTCACTCACCACTATCTTCTTATTATTTGATCCCATAATAAAACCAGTATCCTCAATATACTAGTATGTTTTTATGATAATTATTCTACCTAAACTTACAGACACCCCCGTCTAATGGTTAAAGATCATATTGTTTCTGTGGGTGGCGAATTACTGCCTCATGAAACGATGATTGTTCAATCTTCTTTTAACACCTTTCATGGTGGACATTATGATGTAATTGTATTTATATATGATATATATGGTATTTATTTTTTCTATATTCTTCTGAATTTTATTTTTAAATCACATCGTTATGCTTTTCATGTTCTGGAACTGTGATAATTTCATCTCAGGAAGTGTGGACTACCACCCCCTCAAGTGATGTGACTCGTTCATGACAAACATGGAATTTATAAATAATGTAATCAATGAAATTATTTTACCTATATAACATATATATTATACTATAATTTTAATATATATATGTCTCATTTAGTTTTAATTCCTTTAATATGACAAAGAAATGAAAGTAGCGTTCATGCGTACGTACGGCCTACCGTCTCCATGAACAGTGCATTTCTTTTTTTATCTCCAAATGTTATGGAATAGTATAAAATGAATATATACTGGATATATATGATATTTAAATCATTAATACCATTCTGGAGATTATTTACTTATAACTACATGGGTAATTCTTTTCAAACAAGTTCATTTTTGACTCATGTACTGAACATCGAAAAAACATATGATATGAACTCACATAATTAACTAATTATTATAACATAATAATATGTGATATTAATTGAATAATAAACTTTAAATGAAGTCCTTAAGAAATTATAAATTGAACAAAGTTTATTATTCAGGAATATAAAGAAACGAACAAGACAAGTCTGACTTGAGTTAAGGGGATTTCTTATCTCACTTTTAATTCTGTGAGATTTCCATTGTTCGCCAATTATTTATTTCATGTGGTGCATTGTGTACTTCAATTTGATATATATTATAATGACTATATTTATATTCATGGTATTATGTTATTCATTTGGTTCTTATTATCTTTTGGTCATATGACTCGATTTATTACAACGAGGTAAGGGGTTTTTATCTCACTTTTATTCCCGTGATATTCATGCTACATTTACTACTATTTCCTTTTGTGTAGTGTATGTACTACCAATGATTTTATTATTTGTGTAATATAGTTTAATTTATGGGTATTTACATCTTCATTTTATGTCCCTTCTTTCATGGGGTGTACGTTTTGAATGTTACCCAAATCGGTAAGGGAACCTTTCACCCTCCTATTTTTAAAAGACTTATTTTTGTTAGGACTTTTAATTTACATATTCTTATGTAGAAATATGTTCTTATATATCCTTATTTCTGTAAATTATATGTCTAAGTGATTATATACCCTTGTTATCTCTCATCAACTCATTTTATGAATTTTAAAGTGATGTTGTCAGGCTGTCGAATTTCTGTTAGGGAACTTCTTAACCCAATTTCAATTCTTTGGGTTAAACCTCTACTTCTTGATTATGTCGTACTATGAATATGTGTGGATGACCTATGATTGTTTTACACTTAATATCCACTTATATTGGTTGTATTGATATTTTTTACACATAATTATGTAATATATTTATCCTTAATCTAAGGATACCATCTTTATAAGGGACTTCGTCTCTATCTCCTTTCATTGAGGCGTCTTTTGATTTCTACATGACTTTATTTTATACGGTGTATAAAACCCTTTTTACTTTTAATTTCATTCAAAGGGAATCTTTTCTCTACAAAGTGTTTTGCTAAATGAAAAAAAACGAATGTTTCTTTTTTTTAGGTAAGCGGTGACAATGACCTTTTCCACCACCGAAAGTATTATTTGATCTTTGGCTTCCTTAACAAGTCGTAATGTTTTTAAAAGGAAAATAAATACCATATACTATTTTTATGTATTTTGGTATTGAAAATGGTTTTTATAATGCATTAATTATTTTAATATCTTAAAATGTTATATTTTTATTGCAATGTGTAAATGCTATCTTTCCTTTATGCTTAAGTTATGTGTTATGATTATGTTATGGTTATTGGCCATTGTTATGTATATGGGTGGTTCCATGATAAACCTAGGGTGGGTGAGCCTGAGATAGCTCTCTAATGCATTGGGTAACGTGATGGAGGTAAATCTGAATGTTTCTTTGAATATATTTAGGGAATATACTGTGATTGGTATTCCAAATATGACTCCCTATGTAGCTGTGATAGCTACAGTGTAAGTATGTTATGTATGCCTTAAGATTACCTTTATGAATTTTGAATACTATGTGTTATTCATAAATATTATTATTTCAGAAGGTATGTTATGATTGAAAAGTATGGTTTCATTGATTTGTATTTTTGGTGGGTTAATGTTTCCTTTCTTTATGTTATAACCCTTACTGAGCTTTTTATTCTCATCCCAAGTTTTTGAAATGTTTTTCACAGGACATAAAGTGGAATAGGGTCAAGGATGGGACAAGGAAATGTCATGTTGTCTAAAACATGGAACTAGACATGACTCTTTTGTTCAAGAGTTTTTATTTTGTGAAAAAATGGAAACTAGGTAGATGTGTCTACTTTGTAATCATTTAGATGTAATAATTATGTCCTAATTCTCTAAAACTCTAAACCTGAAAAGATCTTCAATGTGTATTCTTGAAATAACTCAAGATTAAGTAATGTTTAAGGTTGGGGCCTTATAGTTGGTATCAGAGGTTGGTTTAGATAACTTTAGAGGTTGGGTATTCTTTAAGCACAAGTGACATTACCATAATGGTTAGGATTTTAGAAAGAGTCATAGATATTTTTATAAATTGAATGAGTTTAAGATAACATGAATAATTATATCTTAGTATTTAACCTCCTCATAAGATATTATATGATGATTTTACTGATATACTCACACTGACCTTTTTGGTTTTAGTAAATGGCTGGATCTAGCAGGCACCAAAGTAACAGTGGATGTAAAGAAAACTATGACGGTTTTGTGAATAAGAAACTAAATGATATGAGAGTTGCAATGAGAACTCTTGTGGTTATTCTCAACCAACTATCTGGATTCATGATTGACCACCTGAACTTTAGTGGTTTTTATAAGGCATTATATATGCGAGAAACAAATCCCTATAGAAGTTTAGGTAATAATCATAAAGGTAAGAATGTTCAAAAACCTATGTGTCAAATATGTGGAAAGAAACACATAGGAAAATGTTTCAAAGGGAAAGAAAGATTCTATAGATGTGGAAATGAAGGTCATAAATCAAGAACCTTCCACAGAAAAAGGAAGCATCTAGTTGACTCTCGGAAAGGGAAAGAAGTTCTTTCTGAAGGATCAATTGAATGTTTTAAATGTGGTGTGCATGGTCATTATGAAAACACATTTTCTATTAAGAAGTTTCGTGAATGGGATCACTAGGATCGTACAAATATTCGTTTACCAATACCTAATGCCATTCCGGTTGAGGATGAAGAAACTGACAATGACCAATGAAAGGTATGGATTATTTCTTAACATATGTTTTCCTATTATTGAAATATTAGGATATGATTAATGATTTTTTTGTAGGAAAGAATTATTTCAAAATAAGTTGGAAAGGAATGGTTAATGGATCATGAAGAATGTTGAATGAGTAAGAAGTCAACATATAAGGGATTCAAGAGTTATGGTAGATTTTAGGATGGTGACATTCTTAAAAGTATTAAGGCTCTTTTGATGATGGGATTACATTAGAATACTTTTTATAGTATGTGTAACCCTGATGTTTGATATATGAAAATTTTATTCAAGGAATAATTATCTTTTCTTTTGTGGATATAGTTATAGAGAACCATTTGGATTTATATGATCCTTGAATTTGTGGTAATTACTGATTATTACATTTTGGGATGCAAAATGAAAGTTATTAAATAACCTTTATGGTTAAAATATGTTATGGTTATTTTTGATGAATTTATCTCTTTTTGATAATGTTATAAAATTATATAGTTTTTTTAAAATGGACAACACGCAGACCATGTGACAACCCGTTGTGTCAGACAAAGCTACCGGAATCAAACCCACAACCAAAGTGCAACTAGTATTTATCACCTACCACTGGGCTTCGTAAAGTCCCTGGTTAGTATGACTAATTATTTTTAGTTATATGATCTTATGAATCGGGAATAAGTTGATTTTGGGTTATCTATGGAAATGATTAACCTATCATGGAGGATATGTGATTAGGTTAATTACTTTTCAATATGAAACTTTAAGAGTAACTGATATTATTTGGAGATAAATGTTAAGATTTACCTTGGAAGAATATGTGATTAAATCCTTTAGATATTTGGGTTTCAACATTAGTTTGGATTACCTTGAAGAAATTTTATGGATAGTTGTTTATTGAATGGTCTTTCTTGAACTTTGGGTTCTTTTTGTTGAATTTTGGAGATTAATAGTAGTATTTATTTTTATAAAGGATTATCCTTCTAGGGATTATATGATCTTGTACTAACAATTTTGGTTTTGGTTAAGGTCTAAAGACATGAGAAATATATAGTTCAACTTTTTTGGATTAGGTGATTCTCAAGAAGTTGATTATAGTTCTCTTAATGTGAACAAGTCATCCTAAATACTCATCTTTTGGATAAAATATGAGTTTGTATAAGAAATATAGTAAGAGATGAAAGTCTACATGACAAGTAAGTATGTTTCCTTATGATTTAGTTAATCTCATAAATAAATTCCTCAATTAAAAGTAACATAAAACAAAAACATTGTTTGTTAACTTTTCCTACTAGGTAATCAAAGACCGTTTACACACATCATAAGTTTGTGATTTTCTAATGGTTAACTTTCTCCGAATCATGTTTTCTATCACTCTCCATCAAAACTTGACCCTTTTTTTCTCTTCCATATCCATGTTTTCCTACATGGAATCCTAGTATGGGTTAACTCGGGTGACCTTTATACTTATTTTTCTTTCTTTTAAAGTGATAGTTTTACTGACTCTTTTTCCGATGTGGTACTTTCAATGAAGTTTCCAAGCCCAATTTTAAAATTGCAAGCACGCAATTCCCAAAATGGGGGAAGGATATAACATCCTAGGTAAATAAAGAATATGACATTTTCATATTTATTAATATTTTTGAATAAAATGTTAATATTACTTTAAATGTAATGCTATGTTTGATGTCATACCCAATACGCAGCAACGAGTTTCTTTGAAATCTTATATTGCACACTAATAATATAATAATATTATTTTAAATTGTAGTTAATGCCTAGCCACTGTAATGGCGGGAATGAACATAACTAACTACAAAATGATTATATATGTTTGTTAAATATTTTAACAATTACCCAATAAATGATAGAGGCTTAAAATGCAAATGAATCCAATTTTAAGAATAAATATTCTAATATTCTTTATAAGGTCGATTAACAGCCTTTTGATGGTGAACCCTTTTTAAAACTAATTTTTGTCACTTTTATATGTTATATTTGAAAAAATAAAATCCTTCTTTAGAATCAAGACATCAAAATTTACTTTGTGTAAATTTTTGGTATTTTTCAGATAATGTTCATTTTTTAATGAATAGTGGAAAATGTTGTATTTTAATTCAAAACTTCCTTTTAATATAATTTATTTATATGCATATATTTACTTTTTAATTGGTTTTAAAGTTTAATTATAATATATTTTTACCATTTAATACAATGGTGGTCATTATAATTAATTTCACTTTGAAAATGGACATAAATAAGTGTCAATCTTTTGATAGATATTATTTCTTAAAAACACACTATTTATTTTGACAGTGGGAATTAACTATATAATTTATTAATGAAACTTATATGTTTTTAATTTGGTGAAATGGAAATCATTTTTGAATTTGGAATATAAAATATAGCTTAGGGTGAATTTTTGGTATTTTTCTGACAAATGTTCATTTTTAATGAATAGTGAAAAATACTGCATTTTACTTCAAAACTGCTTTTTCATCTAATTTAATTATATAGTTATATTTTCCTTTTAATTGGTTTTAAAGTGTAATTGAATAATGTTTTTATAACTTAATACAATTTTGTTCATTGGAAGTAATTTCACTTTTCAATTGGATATAAGAACAAGTCAATCTTTTGATAAATTTTACTTCTTAAAAACTCATCTTTGGTTGTGACAACGAGAATTATTTTTAAATTAATTACTGAAATTTATGTGTTTTGAATTTGTTAAAATGGATTCCATATTTTTAATCATAAGTTCCAAATTATTAAATTAAGACTCTTTTATTTTTGGACATTCTGAATAGCAACGACGGTAATTATCTTTAATTGTCATGATTAATTAGTAATCGGGTTGTTAAGGGTAATAAAATAATATCATAATAATATAAAATGACCCCAACATGTGTCCACATCCTCTTTTATGAGTCATTTCCAACCATGGTAATCTTTTTACCGAACTTTATGGCCCATGGAGTCACATGGGTATAATAGTGACATTTATGACATTGTTTTTTAAAAAGAAGAGAAATATGACCAAGGTTTGTATATCCTAAGTAAAAAAAAATTAATTTTGTTTAAATAAATGATATCTTAGACTATAAATAGTCATTTGAAAGCTAAAAATATTTCCTACATCATGATATTTTCTTGATACATTAAATATATTTATTTATTTATGACACCATGATGATGTCGTGATTACCTCATTAATGAACAATTTAATTAAAATGAAAAGGTAAGGTAAAATATAAGACTTACACTTGTAGAAAACCTATTTTATGGGTTGATTTCGAACCCTTATCACCTTAAACTCAAAATATATAATTGTGGGACCTTTAAAATCTGAAAATAATTTTATAATAAAGTAACATTTCAAGACTTTCCAAAAGTAACCCTCCTCCCTCTTATAAAAGGCCCCCAACTCTACCCCCTTACCCACACCTATCAAGCCCTTGGCTCGTCCAAAATCTACTAAAATTATCTCTACACATCCCTCTCTCTCTCATAGAAGCCTCACTTTGGGTAGAAGTCTTTCCAATGAATCCTTTGGATCAAATCAAAAAGAGTTACCCGACTTAGAGGTAATGTCTTCTCTCGAGTTTCTTTCTTTTATTTTCCTTCTTCACTCACCACAATATTCTTATTATTTGATCCCATAATAAAACCAGTATCCTCAATATACTAGTATGTTTTTATGATAAGGTTTCTACCTACACTTACACACACCCCCGTCTAATGGTTAAAGAACATACCGTTTTTATGGGTTGCGAATTACTGCCTCACGAAACGATGATTGTACAATATTATTTTAACACCTTTCATGGTGGACATTATGATGGAAATATATTTATATATGATATATGTGGTATTTATTTTTTCTACATTCTTCTGAATTTTATTTTTAAATCATATCGTTATGCTTTTCATGTTGTTGAACTGTGATAATTTCATCTGAGGAAGTGTGGATTACTGCCCCCTCAAGTGATGTGACTCGTTCATGCCAAACATGGAATTTATAAAGAATGTAATTAATGAAATTATGTTACCTATATAACACATATATTATACTGGAATTATAATATATATATTTGTCATTTAGTTTTAATTCCTTTAATATGAAAAATAAATGAAAGTAGCGTTCATGTGTATGTACGACCTACCGTCTCCATGAACGGTGCATTTCGTTTTTTATCTCCAAATGTTATGGAATAGTAAAAAATGAATATATACTGGATATATATGATATTTAAATCATTAATACCATTCTTGAGATGATGTAATTATAACTACATGGGAAATTCTTTTCAAGAAAGTTCATTTTTGACTCATGTACCGAACATCGACAAAACGTATGATATGAACTCACATAATTAACTAATTATTATAACATGATAATATGTGATATTAATTGAATAATAAACTTTAAAGGAATTCCTTAAGAAATTATAAATTGAACAAAGTTTATTATTTAGGAATATAAATAAACGAACAAGACAAGTCGGACTTGAGGTAAGGGGATTTCTTATCTCACTTTTAATTACGTGAGATTTCTATTGTTCACCAATTATTTATTTCATGTGGTGTATTGTGTACATACATTTGATATATATTATCATTATTATATTTATATTCATGGTACTATGTGATTCATTTGGTTCTTATTATCTTCTGGTCATATGACTCGATTTATTACAACGAGGTAAGGGGTTTTTATCTCACTTTTATTCCCATGAGATTCATGCTGCATTTACCACTATTTCCTTTTGTGTGGTGTATGTACTACCCATGATTGTATTATTTGTGTAATATAATTTAATTTATGGGTATTTATAGCTTCATTGTATGACCCTTCTTTCATGGGGTGTACATTTCGAATGTTACCCAAATCGGTAAGGGAACCTTTCACCCTCCTCTTTTTAAAAGACTTCTTTTTGTTAGGTCTTTTAATTTACATCTTCTTATGTTGGGATATGTTCTTACATATCCTTATTGCTATAAATTCTATTTCCAAGTGATGAGATACCCTTTTTATCTCTCGTCAACTCATTTTCTAAATTTTAAAGTGACGTCGTTAGGCTGTCGAATTTCTGTAAGGGAACTTCTTAACCCAATTTCAATTCTTTGGGTTAAACCTCTACTTCTTGATTATGTCATAATATGAATACGTGTGGATGACCTCTGATTGTTTTACACTTAATATCCACTTATATTGGGTGTATTGATATTTTTCACACATAATTATGTAATTGATTTATCCTTAATCTAGGGATACCGTCTTTATAAGGGACTTCGTCTCGATCTCCTTTAATTGAAGCATCTTTTTATTTCTACACGACTTTATTTTATACGGCGTATAAAACCCTTTTGACTTTTCATTTCATTCAAAGGGAATATTTTCTCTACAAAGCGTTTTTCTAAACAATAAAAAGGAATGTTTATTTTTTTACGTATGCGGTGACAATGAACTTTTTCACCGCTGCGAGTATTGTTTGATCTTTGGCTTCCTTAACAATCCATAATGTTTTTAAAAGGAAAATAAATAACATATACTATTTTTATGTATTTTGGTATTGAAAATGGTTTTTAGAATGGATTCATTATTTCAATATCTTAAAATGTAATATTGTTATTGCAATGTGGGAATGTTATCTTTCCTTTATGATTAAGTTATGTGTTATGATTATGTTATGGTTCTTGGCCATTGTTACGTATATAGGTGGTTCCATGATAAACCTAGGGTGGGTGAGCCCGAGATAGCTCTCCACTGCATTAGGTAACGTGAAGGAGGTAAACGTGAATGTTTCTCTGAAGAGATTTAGGGAATATACTCTAATGGGTATTCCAAATGTGACTCCCTGTGTAGCTGTGATAGCTACAATGTAAGTATGTTATGTATGCCTTAATATTACCTTTATGAATTGTGATTACTATGTGTTATTCATAAATATTATGATTTCATAAGGTATGTTATGATTGAAAATTATGGTTTCATTGATTTGAATTTTTGGTGGGTTAATGTTTCCTTTCTTTATGTCATAACCCTTACTGAGCTTTTTATGCTCATCCCAAGTTTTTAAAATGTTTTTCATGAGACATAAAGTGGAATAGGGTCAAGGATGGGATCAAGGAAATGTCATGCTGTTTAAAACATGGAACTAGACATGACTCTTTTGTTCAAGAGTTTTTATTTTGTAAAAAAATTGGAAACTGAGTAGATGTGTCTACTTTGTAATCATTGAGATGTAATAGTTATGTCTTAATTCTCTAAAACTCTAAACCCAAAAATATCCTCAATGTGTATTCTTTAAATAAATCAAGATTAAGTAATGTTTAAGGTCGGGGCCTTATAGGATGAGAGGTGAGTTTTTCAATGTATTATTCATTACTTTATTATTTTTGATGATGTCTACCTATAGTGATGATTAATGAGTCTATATATAGTAATTTATTTATGCGTGTTTTAGATAATAGATTCATACATTTTCCATGACTCAATTATCTATTCATTAAACTTTTAATGTTAAATATCATAGTTTTTCATATTTCACTATTTACAAAACATTCAACTTTTTTTTTACAAAAATTCACCCTAATCATTTTTTAAACATATAGATTGAAAAAATGAGATAAATTTTATGAAAATAATTTTATAAATGTGATAATATTAATTTTTAATTAAATTATTTATTAATTAGAAAATTTCTAATTTTAATATTGTGATCATTTTTCATACCCTCTACAAAATTACATACAGTATCTTAAAAATATATTTAAATTGTAATGTACATTAATATCATATTATAAACCCAACTTATTAAAACATAATTACTTTTAAATTTTTATATTTATTAAAAAAATGAAAATAATACATATTTTTTTATAAAAAAACTTATTTTATTATTTTTAAACATTTATTTATTTGTATCATGATTTAAAAATGTTATATTTTTATTTTATCTAATTTAAAAATATTATTTTATAATTTATTAGTTATGTTACTATTCCAATAGTCAGGTTACAATTCCTAATGGTCTTATTACTATTCCAAAGGTCAAATAATTGTCACATTGTAATGATGAGTTAATAGTTAGGTAAAAATCATATCTTAACTGTCACATTTTCTTTTACACCCAATATGTACTCCAACATACTCATACCTCATCATTCACGACATATCAAACAAGATTTTATACTTGCCTCTAAATATTCTATCATATTTCAGAAAATTTTTATTCTTTTTATGGTCTCTTTTTCCAGAGTGATCTCCATCGGTGAAATCAGGCCTATGAAGTTTAAATTCATGTGTTCATTATTATTTTTCATTTATCTTCCTATATTATTCCTAGCTATTATTTTCAACATTATTTCATGATGTTTCAAGTTCCTATGAAATGTAATAGTGTTTATATATTCATATATTATAAAACATAGTAAAATAATCATAGTGAATGATAAATTATTTTACTAATATAATGAATTTTTGGTCTATTACAACAGTCTTATAGGGTTATGCTAGGGCGAGAGTATACCCCAATATTAGAGTAGAAATACCATTGTAAATAAACCTAACAACATATATAAAAATAAACATAGTGAACATAATAAATAATAATATCAATGTTATATCAAATGAAATGTAGAAACAACCATTCATATAGACTTATAGTCATTCCATCACACAATGACTAATTTCCCACTAGAATGATAAAAAAATACAAAGAAATGACTTGATGGGTAACATGATCCTTCTATTGCCACATGTAATAACTTTATATTTCCATACCACTCATAATCGACCTCCAACACAAAACATTAAACACTAAAAATTCTTAATTATTTGGAATGTCATCCTTGACACCCACTAAAATCCCATCCATAATGAACTTCACACCCTCCAACAACTTATTATGCACTCCATACTATATAGATTTCCTTATATCACTCCTTGATCACAACCTCAATATATTATATCATCATATGAGTATTGCTCCTCCCGATCCATGCTCATCAACTTCCAACACCTAAAACCACATCATTCATAGTTTCCTTATCATTATAGATTGTATATTTCTTATCAAAATGATAAGTAACCCATCATAAAAGCATTATATCTAAACAATATTTCATCATCCTATCCATAATGGCATCAAAATTCATAATCTAATGGAATCCGAAATAACAAATGCATAAAATATCAATCTCATCAAAAACCAATGGGTGTGTTCTCCTATAGCACTCAACTACACAACCCAAATCACACTCCCATGAGACACATCTCATAAAACCTAGGATCACACGCCTAAAAACTAACCATTCCCCAATTTATGTAAATGTCTTAATGTTGGGATCATTATTGACCATACTCTTTAAAATTAGGAAATTCACCCCTACCACGGTCTATTGCATGATAACCTACCATTTAGGAATTGTTGCAAGTCCAGAGGTATATACTCATGAATGAAACATCCTAGATCCATTCATATAGGATCAAAATCCTCTATCTCATCATGAACCACACCTAAATAACCAAGATAGGAATCCTAGTGATTCTCCCCTTAAAATAAAAACGTTGATACCAAATAACCTTAAGTTATACTCTAATTAATGATCAATTCATATCTTTTCCTACATCATATACCCAACAACACCCCCAGTGCAATAATCTCATAACACAAATCCTATAACTATACTTCCCATCTCTAAGGAACTTGGAAACAGGGGCTAACCACTCACTTAGGTTACCCTTACAAATAAAATGACAATGGTCACTAAGCTTTATCACTTAGACCATAGGTCATAACTCATGGGTAAAACCTCTCAGTTCCCATATAATAAGTCACACAACATCAAAAGCCTACAAAACCCCCATCCTATGGTCTCACATATATAAACACCATGCATCACATTCCAAGTTATCATCATACTAAATGAAATTATTTTCATAAAAAATATATAGATGGTATAACCCCTCAAGAATAAAGATATTATCTATTAGAATATTTATAAATATATACAACAACATCATTCCATAACAATTTGTGTCGAATATCCCATAGCCACATGGTTCGGTTAAGTATAATTCAACCAAAAATCTATTTAGGATAACACTATATGTAACATCATGCCCCTACTCATTTGTTTGATAAGGAATAAGGACATTACATGGCCTTAACCGACATCCCCAAGACGCAAAATGCTAGCAATAAATGTTGGAGGGCTTGAATACATGTGAGGGATGATTTTCCCTTTAAGAATAAAACCACACCCCAAACATTCCATAACCAGATAAATTCTATATGATGCATGAAACAATGAAATACAACTAAAACATTTCATTTATATTAAAACCAAACTAAAACCAAGTGCCCCAATAAATGACTACAACATCAAAATACACAGTGGAAGAAGAACTATCAGAACTAAAGACAACAAAATAATTTGAAAAAAACTACCTACTCTATTCTCTAAATCCACCAACACCCCAAGTATCATGAATTATTACTAAAGATGTGTGATATTTTACCATTACCATGTCTCGGTAAACAACATCTACAAAAGAACAAAAGTGAAAAAGTAGGGGTGAGTAATGAAACTCAATAGATTTCCCCCCAATAACTTCCCTACTCATGCCACTAGGATAGAACATATTAGCAACATTTATACAAAAAACAATTATATAAAACAATTTCTAAAATAGTTTATATCAAAATATAAACAAGCACCAATGAATCCATTTTATCAAAATAGAATCTAGTTACAAGTAAAGAAACCAAAAAAATTTCTAAAATCATTTCAAAAATTCTATTTTGGAATAACCATTCCTTATCACATATCCACACATCCAACCATGCATGAATACCTAGACCTCTCTATACTCATGAGTGGTGAGTCATCCTTTCACTAAGTCATCAATTAATAAACCATTTTTATGGGGGAGTTCCATAACCCTTATCCATACCAATAATGATGGGGGATACTCCTTAACCTTATCCATCATGAATGCATATTAACACACACCACTATTATGCCAAACCAATTCCAAAACAACCATTTCATACATTTCAATAAAACTGTTATTTTAATGAAAAACTTCTAACAAACCAATTCAAATCAACCATTCCAATTCATTTCAATAAAACCATCCATTTTATTGAGAAGATGTTGATTAATTAATTTACCATAATTAAAGAAAATCCATATTTTAAAATCAATATTTTAAAACCAAGAACCAAAACACTTTCTAAAAAACACCCAATTTCCATGTTTCCACAAACCGTCACTCAAGAGGGTTTTAAAAACTCATTACATAGAAAATTCACAATCAACTTCACACAAAATCATAAATTTGAAATCAAGCCTTCATATTCTAAATAGAGGAGTCAAGAGTGAATCCACCTACCTTAGGTTTTATAACGAAAATGAATAATGACATTCAAACATTAACAAAACTAGGTTAGATCTCCATGAACCAACTTTAGATCTCTTCCCCTATCAAAAAAAAATACAAATATATTCATATTTTGAATCAAATATATTATATCTATCCACAAAAGACATAGATCTATGAAAATGAGAGGAATAGAGAAGATTATCTATGAAAAAGAACCAAGAAATACCAAGAATGATCACTTACCATGAGGATACAGCTTAAAAACACCAAGGGAAGCCTTTGTATCACCTTTGGATCGATGAGAGAAGCTTCCTTGACTTTGGGAAGAGACAATATTAAGTTAGGGATATATAGAAGAAAAAATTAGGGAGTTAGAGACCAAAAAGTGTGAGATCCACAATTCTAGGATCTCACTTTTAACCCATGTATGGTTAGTCACACGGTTAGGAAAATCATGCATAAGATACTTCCTCAAGGGTTAAACCTCACATGGTTGGCTCACACAGTTTCAAAATAGTGCACTAACCAGGCCAAATCCCACTATCCAATAAAGCATGGTTTCTTCTAGGCTTCCGCATGGTTTAGAAAAACTGTTTGTAGCCCATGTGCCTTCCCTTTTTCCCTTTTCTCATTGTGCACAGATTTTTGTAGGTGTTTTATAGTTTTCCCAAATGGTGCACCAACTGTGCACCTATAGAAAATCCCCAAAAACACTCAAAATTTCTCTAAACTCTCCCAAACTTCACTCATATACTTTATATACTTAAAAAAGCATAAATAATGGGTTACTTACTTGAAATCGAGGGTTCAACATTCTCCCCACCATTGGTATTTCTATACTATGAATATAGGAAGCCATTATCATGATGAAAGAGTTCTGGTCATTTATCATTCATTTTCTTCTCTCATTCCCAAGTCTCTTCCTGAATCTAACTATGTTGACAAAAAACTTGCACTAGACCGATGCTTTTTTCCACACGATACTTTCTCTTTCCTATCCACAATCCGCACTGGGATATGTACAAATGAAGCACCCAACTCTAGTTCAACATTACCTCATCGAATTACATGGTTAGGATTAGGTTGATACTTTTTCAATTAAGATACATGGAACAAATTATTCACCGCACTAAATCATGGTGGTAATGTCAAATGATATGCCACCTCACCAACCCATTCCTATATCTCAAAAGGACCTATGTATCAAGGATATAACTTTAAATGCTTCCCAAAAAACAATTTTAAAGCCTTAGATAGATCATTAAGAACACGTGATCACTCACTGTGAATGAAAATGGTCATCGAAAATGATCCAAATACTATTAATGATGACTTTATGTTGTCTCCAGCCTTTTCCTGATCAATTGAATATTCTTCGTTGTTTCCTGGACAAGGATCGGCCAAACTAGAAAAGTCTCACCTATTTCCACCCAAAAAAGTAGCGAGATAAAATGATTCCCATACAATGCTTCAAAATTATCCATATGTATCGAGGCCAGATAGTTTTTGTTATGAGAGAACTCCAATAATGGTATATGCTCCTCCCGTGAGCCACCAAAATCCATTATAGAAGCATGAAACATGTCTTCCAAAGTCTAAATCGTCCTTTCATATTTCCCATACATCTAAGGATGATATGTTGTACTCATAGTAAACTGAGTCCCAAGGAATTTCTATAATGATTTTCAGAAACAAGAAATAAACCTCAGATCTCTATATAACACAGTCAGAACAAATAATTCATGCCTCTTTACCACCTCTTGGATATATATTTTTGACAAGTCCTCCACCATATGAGATTCATGAATAGGAATGAAATGATCCAACTTTGTGAGCTGATCCACTATCACCCAAATCGAATCATGTTTCCAAATCATTCTTGGGATACCCATTATAAAATCCATAGATATATACTCCCATTTCCACACAAGGATAGGTAAAAACTAAAACATACCTTTTGGTCATTAATTCCTTGCCTTAACTTGGTGACAAGTTAAGCATCTTGAAATAGACATAGTCACCTTTATTTTCATGTCGATCCACCAAAACTATGATTTTAATGACTTACACATATTTTTTATTATAATATAAAAAACCCATCTTGAGTGTTGGTAAGAAAGAAGAAGTTGTTCCTGGAAATACATAGGTACATCCATCTGATTTCTGAACCACAAAACTAAATTGTCATCTAGCTTTCGTCCCTCAAAGGTCTCCCCACCATTGAGTTTTGAACTTATCGTAAGACATTTTGAATCAGAAATATATACTGCTTTAACCATATTTAAAAATAATAAACCATTGAAAATTGAAAGAAAATAAAAACTTCACACCGGTCTTCACATTCCACATGCATGTCCTATAAGACCGACATCAAGTACCACTCATCTGAAGCCTCTTTTACTCACTGATCGTATGAATTTCTGCTTAATGTGTCTCCCACTGAATGACATTTAACCAGTGTATACATCAAGTCAAAGTAAAACATGTTGAGATACTCAATCTAAATTATTTTTCTTGGATTCAAATCTCATTGTGATAAAATATGTTTCAAGCTCTTATTATTCGTTAGCATAGTAAATTTCTCACCAAAGAGATAATGACACCATGTATTCAAAGTATGGACTATGGAAACTAACTCCAAATCATGTCTTGGGTATTTATTATCATGAAATCATAAATTCCTTGATCCATAAGAAACAAAATGATCTCCTTTCATGAGAACACATCCCAACCCTAATCCCAAAGCATCATAATACACCAAATACCCTTGTCCTGATTCTGGAAAAATCAAGATCGGTGTAGATGTAAGGTGAATATTTAGATCTTGAAAAGACTACTGGAATTATTCATCCCATCAAAATGGAACATTATTCTTTTTCAAATCTTACATTGGAGAATCTAATCATGATAATATACACACAAACAGTCATTAATAACCAACTAGGCCAAGGAATATCCATATCTCAAAGACATTCTTTGGTAGTTTCCAAGAGATTATAGCTTCTATCTTTTTTAGATCCACTAAAACACATCTTTAAAAAATTACATGGAAGATAAATCATACCTATTGTATTCAAAAATATAATTTTATAATTTTGCATACAATTTATGGTCCCTCAAGATTCCCAACACTATCTCCAAGTGTTTCTCATAATCAACCATTGTCCTTGAATACACCAATATGTCATCCACAAACACCACCATAAAAGAATTGAGATACCTATGAAATATATAATTCATCAATTTCATAAATACCATTTGTTAATTAATATAATTTAAAGGCATAACTACATACTCATAATATCCATATCTACTTCTGAAAGCTATCATTGGAATATCCTCCTTCCAAACTTCCAATTGGTGATATCCTGATTGCAAGTCAATTTTGGAGAACTGCTAAGTATAAAGACCCATAATTTACATACATTGTTATTAATTCAGAATTGAAGCATACTTATTACAAAATATAAAAAAACCATGATAGGACCGTATAGGTATAGTGTCTTTAGAAACTGGGAAACATAAACAATTGGATCATAAATCATCTACATTGTCTCCCATTTATTTTATCATATCTAGAGTCCCTTTTGGCATATCCTACTTAATACCCTTATTCCTAACCTGGGGAAAAGAAAAAATAAAAAATGGTGAGCTCAAATTCTCAGTAAGGGTAAAAAAAAGGAAATATCAATCATATCATATTCATAATAACATAACATTTTGAAAATCTTAACCTGCAAAAGAGATCATAATATCATAAAATGGGATAAATCATAGTAGTGAAATTTAATCCCAATAATCATAACAAAAAACATGAAACTTTGTGGCATAAACACATAATCATAGAACATCATTTCATTTTAGTCAAGACTCATTTCCAAGACTATCATAGCAGACAAATTCCATTTCTGAACCGAGTTCACTCCTCGTTTCAGTCCTGTATCACTGAACTGGATTAACTTGTCATTCCAGCCATGTCTATCTCATGAGATATAAATCTTTACCCAATGCATTGGAGGGATATATAGGTCGCACCCATATCATAATGAAATTGTTCTTATGTGTGCCACAAAATCATATATCATATATCATAGCATAACCCATGTAATAAAAATGGGATTCTTAAACATCATGTCATCATAACATAATCCATATAAGATAAAAGGACATCATAAAAATAATTCAATCATAACATAATCAAATAAATGTAAAAATAGGGATATAGACAGAACCCTATATTATCTTAGATGGAAAATAATTTTGATAAAACACTTGAACTCCATTCTTGAGGAAAATATCATTTATACTTCAAAAACATTTTTCCTTTATTAACATGTCATACAATTTTAAACTAAAAGAAGTTAATTAAAAATAAACTTGAAAACATGTAAAGGAAGCTTCATGGAAATAATGTTATATGAAATCATAAAAATACATTCATGCTATATAAGTTAAAAAAACATTCTTCTCGTACTTTGGCTGGAAAAGTCAAAAAGTATCTCGTACTGAAAACGACAAAATATTCCTTTCATATGTTTTACTAAAAATTCACCAATAGGTAAAATTAGATTTAAACAAATATAGTAGGATAGAAATAATGTTACATATTGAGGAAACATGGATGTGGATGATAAATATACCCCAGTAAATTCTGAAGTATAAACAATATCGGATAAAAAATGAGATTGTGAGATTTTCCCTTACCTTAGTTCTGATATGCTTCGTACGTATCCGAACCTCCTATATAATTATTTAAATAATGTCATTGACTTGTTACAGAATCATATTCATTGTTATTATATCATATATGGTCATATTCTTATCTTCTTATTAGTAATATTTCATTGCTACTTGTTATTCGGGTGTTCATTGCTTTATGTTCTTATGCATGTTTTGTCGAATAAATTCTTATTCATATTTTTAGGTTATAGATACATAATTTAAATAATGGTATTAGTGTAATATATATCATATTTATTCATTCAATTCATTTATATAATCATTATTCAATGAAGATCATGTAGAACGAGTCACATCACATCGTGGAGATGGTAGGTCGTACGTACGCACGAGCGAGGATATAATTATTTTGATATTAAAATCATATATAATTGGATGGTATATCATATATAAAAAATCATAATAATGTTATATTTATTATTTATATCATTTATACTCATTATCAATACCCATCCAAATTATGAAATGTTTGAATAACAAACTACACCACGACGTGGAGACGGTAAGTCGTACGTACACACGTGTGGTGACTTTTTCATTCATAAGATGGATAAAATAACTAATATGGTTGTAACACTTTTATAATAACATAAATGTATATAGAATATACTGGAGTTATGATTTTATAATTGAAACAACAAAGAAGGAGGAAGTGGAAGAAGAAAGGAACTTGAAATAGGTGGTAAGATATTTACCTCTTCCTCAGGTTCTTCCTTTTGATTTGATCAAAAGGGATCCTTAGATTGGATTTATGATGAAAGGAAGGCATCTAGGATTAAGTTAGGACAGTTTATAGGGAATTTGGGTATGTTTTGGTCGAGGAAAATGGCTTTGGAGTTGTGAATTAGAGAGAAGGGGGAGTGCCCTTTTATAAGAGGGGTGAGGGGCACCTTAGGAAAAACTTAAAATATTATTTTATATTAAATACATATTCAGTTTATAATGGGTAAAAAGTGACTTATTTAGAGGATAGGGTGGGGATGGATCGAAATTCTCTCAACCAATAGGTTTTAGACAATTTTAGGTTACCATTTTAACCTTATCATTTAGAGTTAACTCTAAGTTAAATAATTTAACTTTTACTGTGTCTTCTTGTATTCTTACACTATATGGTTAATAAACTTACTATAAACTGCCACTAAAACCCCAATTGGTTCATTAATGTCATATATATTATTATATAATTATTTTGGCCGAACCTTAGATTTTTAGAAATAGAATATCAATTAATAAATTAATATTTTTTTTAAAAACTCTTTTATGTCAATTTTGACACTATTTGGTATCTTGTTTTTTCTAAACTCATAATAGCATTATTACTTCTAAATAAATTCATATAACCAACCCTAATATATTATATTAACCTATAAAATTAGTTTAATTCATAAAAAGTCTCAAATTACATTTATTTGGGTATTTATAAAATCAATTATGTTAATATTTCATTAATAAGGTAATGACTGCATCATCATTGTGTCATAAATAAATTAAATTATTTAATGCCTAAAAGTTATAAATAAAATACCATTATTTAGTAAATCTTTTTATATTTATAATAAATATTTATATTCGAATTTATCTTATGTATAACCCTATATTAAAAATTGTTTACTTATTAAACATTGATTTTAACTCTTTTAACTCTTCTTTGAATTAAATAATAATAAATCTCCTAATCTAATCCAAGTGGACATAAATGGAAATATTTTATTCCTAAGGTTGTTTTTGGTCGAATTACACTTATCCAATAGAATTAGGACATGTTTTAGGATAATAATAATATCATATTTACCCTTAATTACCCTATTTACTTTTAACCGTGGTAAATAAAAGTAAAAAAGTTACTATTCACCAAAAATTATTTTTATCTTACTGAACCAAATTTTACTTACTGATATCAACTGTGTCTCTTGGATTTTTTAAATTATACTCACATAAGAGGTAAAATTAAGTTTTATGTAAATTTTCAAATTCTCCTAGGAGGTGGGTAAAATACGGTAAAAAGTTCAATAAAATTTTTATATATCTAAAATTATTATAAAATGACTCCAATGAATTAAATTGAACTTATATAGGTATTATGTATCTATTATGACCGAAAATAAATTTAAATAAAATAAATAATTATTTAAATAAAAATTCAGTTTTAAACTATAACTCAGTGTTTTTCACTATTCATCAAAAATTAAAAGTTTTCAGAAAAATACCAAAAGTCCACCCTAAGCTAATTTAGATATTACAAATCCAAAAATGAAGTCCATTTTGAAAGATAAAATTTATAAAACTTCAAAAAGTGGGTATTAGTATTCATAATCGCTAGTTTATATAATATTTTAATAACATATCATTGTTTAGTGAAACTCACTATTGTGTACAGCGCAAGCTATCAAGGAAGGTTTCTCTTGCGTGTAACGCAAGCCAAGATAGTGTTGTGTGTAGTGAAATATTCCTTTGGTGTTGCGTATAACATAATACATAAAAACAAAATATTTCTCATAAAATCTCAGGGTGTTACATTCTACCCCCCCTTAAAAAGAATTTCTCCCTCGAAATTTTTCACTTCATAACAAACAGATGAGGATACCTCTCCCTCATCATATCCTCAAGTTCCCATGTAGCTTCTTCTAATTGGTGGTTCCTCCATAAAACTTTAACCAAGAGATTTGTCTTGTTTCCTAGAACTTTTTCGCTACGATCCAGAATCTCTCTTGGTTGTTCTTCATAAGAAAGATCTTTCTCCAGTGGTACAACTTCTGAGCTTAGTACATGTGAAGGATTGGGTATGTACTTTATCACGAGAGATACATAGAACACATCATGAACTTGAGAGAGATTCGGTGGAAGTGCCAATCGGTAAGCTACCTTCCCAATACGATCCAATATTTCAAAAGGACCAATATACCTAGGGCTCAGCTTTCCCTTCTTTCCAAATCTCATTACTCTCTTCCAAGGAGATATTCATAAGAACACATTATCACCCACTTCAAACTCTATGTCTTTTCTTCGGCTATCAGCATAACGTTTTTATCGACTCTAAGCTGCTCTTATGTGTTTTTGAATAGATCTTACCTTTTCTACCATCTCATCAACAAGATCAGGTCCTAATATCTTTATTTCTCCAACTTCATCCAAGAAAGTTGGACTTCTGCATTTATTTTCATATAGAGATTCATAAGGAGCCATCTGAATACTGGAGTGAAAGATATTATTATAAGAAAATTCCACCAAAGGTAGGTGTTGATCCCAACCACCTTTGAAATCCATAGATCAAGCTCTCAACATGTCTTCTAGAGTTTGAATTGTCCTCTTATACTGACCGTCTGTCTGAGGATTATAAGAAATGCTGAAACTCAAATATGTATCTAGAGTATGCTGAAGTCTTCGCCAAAACATCAAGGTAAACCTCGGATCTCGATCAGATATAATGGAAAGTGGTACTCCATGCAATCTTACCACTTCCTTCACATATATCCTGGAAAGATGATCAAGAGAGAAATATTCTCTAATATCAATGAAGCGTGCCGACTACGTAAGACGATCAACTATAACCCAGATAGCATTATTTCCTTTGGATGTTGTAGGAAGTCTAGTGACAAAGTCCATAGTGATGTTTTCCCATTTCCATTCTGGTATGGGTAATGGTTGTAACATCCCCTTAGACTTCTGTCTCTCAGCTTTAACTTGCTGACAAACCAAGCATCAAGAGACATATTCAGCAACATCTCTTTTCATGTCATCCCACCAAAAATACTCCTTCAGGTCCCTATACATCTTCGTGCTTCCAGGGTGAATAGATAATGAAGAACTATGAGCTTCATCCAATATTTCCTTCTTTAATTCTAGGATGGGAGGAACAAAAACCCGGTTCCTAAATATTATTATTTCATCAAAATCAATGTGGAATTCAGGAACATTTCTCACCTTCTTTTGTAACTGTACATCTTATTTTTGTGCCTCTTTAATCTTCACATGTATAGATGGTTGAACATTCATTTGAGAAAGATAAGATTTTTCCCCTTCCATTATAATTCCAAGATCCATCCTTTCTAAATCCATAAATATTGGATCTTTTGTGATCCTCATCATGGATAAGCTAGCATGGTCTTGTAGACTTAATGCGTATGTCACCTTGTTTGTTTTCCCAGGGTGGTAATGAATTGAGCAGTCGTAATCCTTAATCAGCTCCAACCATCTTCTTTGGAACATATTTAGCTCCTTTTGTGTGAAAATATACTTTAAACTTTTATGATCAGTATAAATATCACACCTTTCACCATAAATATAATCCCTCCAAACCTTTAATGCAAATATTACCACAGCTAATTCCAAATCATGAGTTGGGTAATTTTTCTCATAGATTTTCAGCTGCCGTGAGGAATAAGCTATCACCATATCGTTTTTCATGAGAACGCACCCCAATACCTTCTTGGATGCATCACTGTAGATCGCAAACCTTTCTACACTACAAGGCAATGTGAGCACAGGTGCACTAGATAACCTTCTTTTTAACTCCTTGAAATTCTCTTCACACTCCTCCGTCCAAACAAACTTAACTCCTTTTCAAGTCAACCTGGTGAGTGGATTAGATAATCAGGAAGAATCTTTCACAAAACGTCGATAATATCTAGCCAAACCAAGAAAACATCGGATCTTAGTTACTGTTGTTGGTCTCGACCATCTTTTGATAACCTCTGTTTTTTCTGGATCCACTGATATCCCCTATTTTTAGATTATGTGACCCAAAAATGAAACTTTTTGAAGCCAAAATTCAAACTTGGTAAATTTGGCATAAAGCTTCTTCTTTCTTAGGGTCTTTAATACAATTCTCAATTAATATTCATGTTCTTCCTTTCTCTTTGAATAGACAAGAATATCGTCTATAAAGACTACCACAAACTGATCAAGATAGTCTCTAAAGACTCTATTCATTATATCCATAAAGATAACAAGGGAATTAGTAAGACCAAATGGAATCACTATAAATTCATAGTGTTCATAGCTTGTACGAAAATCCATCTTTGGTATATCCTCCCTTTTGAACCATAATTGATGATACCCTGAATGAAGATAAATCTTGGAAAATTATTGAGCTCCATGTAGTTGGTCAAATAAGTTATCAATATGTGGGAGAGGATATTTGTTCTTGATATTGATATTGTTAAGTTATCGATAATCAATGAAGAGTCTCATTGATCCATCTTTATTCTTAACAAATAGAACAGGTGCTCCCCAAGGTGATGCACTAGGGCGTATGAATCCCTTATCAAGATTCTCTTGGAGTTGCTTCTTCAATTCATACAACTCAATTGGGGCCATTCAATAAGGTGTCTTTGAAATGGGCATAGCACCTAGTATGAGTTCTACTGAAAACTCAACTTCATGATTTGGTGGAAGACCTGGAAATTCCTCTAGAAAGACATCATCAAACTCTCTTACAATGGGAAAATTATTAATCATGAGTTTCTCTCCAACCATTTGAGAAAAATAAACTTCATTTATTGGAATCATGATCCATAAAATGGGAAAAGTTTCCACTAGAAGGTTATATTCATCCTTACATAGATAGATGATCATAGATTGATTAGGAATATGAAATGTGACTTCCCTAATTTGGAAATCGATATGAGATCCATATAAGGAAAGACAATACATGCCAAGAATCACATCAAATTCCACTATATGAAGGATCACAATATTTTCATGAAGCACTTTCCCACAAACATCAATTGGAGAAGAATTATAAACTTTTGATGCAACTGTTGTGCCATTAGAATTTTTCACAACTAACTCAATAGATAATTATTGAGGTAGTACGGTGATACCCTTAGAAAATTATTCAGAAATAAAAGAGTGTCTGGATCCAGAATCAAATAAAACATTTTCTACTTTAGAGTGGATGGTAAGTGTACCTTTCACCACTTCATTATCATACTCTACATCGCCGATAGAAATTGCATGTGACTTTCCTTTGTCTTTGACCTTAAGAGTTTGTTGACATTGATCATCATCAACAACCCTTAGATTAGGGAATTGATTAGCATAATTCCCCATTTCCTTGCACTTGTAACATTGAAGTGTAAGAGGTGCATTCTATGCAGCCTTTTCTTTATTCGCATCACTAGAAATCTTTTTCCCATCATTGAGGAATTAAAATGCCTGATGACCTTCTTTTCCACATATGAAACATTTACTTGTCCTTTTAAGAAAATTCCCTCCATGTTTCTTTCCACACTTTGAGCATAAGTAAAAACTCATCTTCTTTTCAGTGTGGTCTTTAGATTTTCCTTTGAATTCCATTTTCCTCTTCTTATCAAACACATATGACCGATGGGTTACTCCAATCTCTATCTCAACCTTGAGAGCACATCGAACAATTTCCTCGTAGCTATTGAAGTCCCTTATGGATAACGCCCATCGAAGACTTGGTTTTAAGCCACTAAAGAATTGATCGATCTTACTCTCATGTTGGATAATAATCCCAGAAGTGTACCTTTCAAGCCTTGTAAAATTTACTTCATAGGTACCGACAGATTCATCATCCTTTTGCTTTAGTTCAAGAAACTCCTTCTCCATCTTTGTTCGAAGAATACGAGGGAATTACTTATTGAAAAATATTTTCTTGAACTTTTCCCATTCCATGGACTCAATTTCGTCTCTTTGCCTTGTATTCTTGATAACATTCCACCATTGATCAGCTTCACCTTCCAAACGATATATTGCTAAGATGACTTTATCATATTTAGAACATTGAATAACTAAAAATATCATTTCAGTGGTACTGATCCATTGTTCAACCACTAATGGATCAGTAGACCCGTTGAATGAGGGTGGATGATGCCTCATGAAGGATTCAACAGAATGTTGCTCCTTACTTTTCTCATTTGGAAGTCCTGCATGATTCATAGCTTGAGAAAGTTGTGTGAGCATGGCTACAAGATTTTTCATTCCAGCTCCCATAACGTTTGGTCGCTCAGGGGGACAATCATTGCATTGCTTGTCACATTAAGCATTAACATGGTTCCTTCAGGTTCCAACCATTGAATAAAACCAATAAGAATATTGTGAGAAACACTAATCATAATAGAAAAAACACATAATAAAGAATAAAATTTCACACTTTAGGTCTTATCATAGATTATTCATGTCCATTTCTAAAACACTAATATTGTGTTCTATGATTAGACATATCCTTAGGGTTCTTACTAAGGCTTTCAAATCCTAGTTTCCAAAGGTTGACTATACCTTTCCTCTAATACCAACTATAATGACCCATACTTTACATACATTGTTATTACTTAAGAATTTAAGCATACTTATTGCAACATATAACAAAACCATGATAGGACCGTATAGGTATAGTGTCTTTAGAAATAGGGAAACATAAACAACTGGTTCATAAAGCATCTACATTGTCTCCAATTTATTTCATCATATCTAGAGTCCCTTTTGGCATATCCTACTTAATACCCTTCTTTCTGACCTAGGTAAAATAAAACATACAAAAGGGTGAGATCAAATTCTTAGTAAGGGTAAACAAAGGAAATATCAATCATATCATATTCATAATAACATAACATTTTGAATATATTAACCTGTAAAAGAGATCATAATATCATAAAATGGGATAAATCATAGTTGTGAAATGTAATACCAATAATCATAACATAAAAAATGAAACTTTGCGGCATACACACATAATCATAGAAAATCATTTCATATTAGTCAAGACTCATTTTCAAGACTATCATAGCAGACAAAGTCCATTTCTGAACTGATTTCACTCCTCGTCCCAGTCCTGTATCACTGACCAGGTTAACTTACCTTTCCATCCATGTCTATCTCATGAGATATAAATCTTTACCCAATGCATTGAAGGGAGATATAGGTCCCACCCATCTCATAATGAAATTTTTCTTATGTGTTCCACAAAATCATAAATCATATATCATATTATAACCAATGTAATAAAAATGGGATTCTTAAACATCATGCCATCATAACATAATCCATATAAGATAAAAGGACATCATAAAAATAATTCCATCATAACATAATATAATAAATGTAAAAATATGGATAGAAACATAACCCTATATTATCTTAGATGGAAAATAATTTTGATAAAACACTTGAACTCCATTCTTGAGGAAAATATCATTTCTACTTCAAAAACATTTTTCCTTTCTTAACATGTCATACAATTTTAAACTAAAAGAAGTTAATTAAAAATAAACATTAAAACTTTTAAAGGAAGCTTCATGGAAATAATTTTCTATGAAATCATAAAAATCTATTCATGCCGTATAAGTTAAAAAAAATTCTTCTCGTACTTTGGCCGGAAAATTAAAAAAGTATCTCGTACTGAAAACGACTGAAGATTACTTTCATATATTTTACTAAAAATTAACCAATTGGTAAAATTGGATTTAAAAAATTGTAGGAGGATATAAATAATATTACATATTTAGGAAACATGGATGTATATGATAAATATGCCCCAGTAAATTCTAAAGTATAAACAATCTCGGATAAAAAATGAGATTGTGAGATTTTCCTTTACCTTAGGTATGATATGCTTTGTATGTATCTGAACCTCCTATATAATGATTTAAATAATGTCATTTACTTATTACAGAATCATATTCATTTTTATGATATCATATATGGTCATATTCTTATCTTCTTATTAGTAATATTTCATTGCTACTTGTTATTCGGGTGTTCATTGCTTTATGTTCTTATGCATGTTTTGTCGAATAAATTCTTATTACTCTTTTTAGGTTATAGATAACTAATTTACATAATGTTATTAGTGTAATATATATCATATTTACTTATTCAATTCATTTATATAATCATTATTCAATGAATATCATGTAGAACGAGTCGCATCACATTGTGGAGACAGTAGGCCGTACGTACTCACGAGCGATTATATCATAATTTTGATATTAAAATCATATATAATTGGATGTTATATAATATATAAAGAATCATAATAATGTTATATTTATTATTTATATCATTTATACTCATTATCATACCCATCCAAATGATGAAATGTTTGAATAACAAACTACACCACGACGTGGATATGGTAATCCATACGTACTCATGTGTGGTGACTTTTTCATTCATAAGATGGATAAAATAAATAATATGGTTGTACCATTTTTATAATAACATCACAGTATATATAAGATACTATATTTATTATTTTATAATGGAAACAACAAAGAAGGAGGAAGTGGAAGAAGAAAGGAACTTGAAATAGGTGGTGAGATATTTACCTCTTCCTCGGGTTCTTCCTTTTGATTTCATCAAAAGGGCTCCTTATGTTGGCTTTCTAACTAAAGAAATGCCTATAGAATGAAGGTAGGATAATTGAGAGGGTATTTTGGTAGGTTTTTTCTGAGCCAAATGGCTTTGGAGGTGTAAATTAGAGAGAAGGAAGAGTGCTCTTTTATAAGAGGGGTGAGGGGCATCTTAGAAAAAACTTATTATTTTATAATAAATTCATATTTGGTTTATAATGGATAAAAAGTGACTTATTTCAAGGATAGGGTGGTTATAGGTCTAAATCCTCTCAACAAAACGGTTTTAGACAAGTTTAGGTTACCATGTTAACCTTATCATTTAGATTTAACTCTAAGTTAAATAATTTAACTTTTATTGTGTCTTCTTGTATTCTTACACTATATGGTTAATAAACTTACTATAAAATGATGATAAAACCCCAATTGGTTCATTAATATCATATATATTATTATATAATTCTTTTGGGCGAACTTTAGATTTTTAAGAATATCTTATCAATTAATAATTTAATATTTTTTTTAAAACTCTTTTATGTCAATTTTGACACTATTTGGTATTTTGTTTTTTATAAATTCATAAAAGCATTATTACTTCTAAAAGAATTCATATAACCAACCCCAATATATTATATTAACCTATAAAATTAGTTTAATTAATTAAAATTCTCAAATTACATTTATTTGGGTATTTATAATACCAATTATGTTAATATTTCATTAATAAGGTAATTACTGCATCATCATTGTGCCATAAATAAATTAAAATAATTAATGTCTAAAAATTATAAATAAAATACCATTATGTATGAAAACATTTTATATTTATAATGAATATTTATATTTGAATATATCTTATGTATAACCCTATATTAAAAATGTTTTACTTATTAAACTTTGATTTTAACTCTTTTAACTCTTTTTTGAATTAAATAATAATAAATGTCCTAATCTAATCCAAGTGGACCTAAATGGTCATATTTTATTCATAAGGTTGTTTTTTGTCTAATTAAACTTATCCAATAGAATTATCACATGTTTTAGTGTAATAATAATATCATCTTTACCCTTAATTTCCCTATTTACTTTTAATCGTGGTAAATAAAAGTAAAAGTTACAATTCACCAAAAATTATTTGCATCTTATTGAACCACATTTTACTTACTGATATCAACCGTGTCTCTCAAATATTTTAAATTCCACTCACAAAAGTGGTAAAATTAAGTTTTATGTAAATTTTAAAATTCTCCTAGGAGGTGGGTAAAAGATGGTAAAAAGTTCAATAAAATTTTTATATATCTAAAATTATTATAAAATTACTCTAATGAATTACATTGAAATTATATAGTTATTATATATCTATTTTTACCTATAATAAATTTAAATAAAATAAATAATTATTTAAATAAAAATTTGGTTTTAAACTATAACTCAGTGTTTTTCACTATTCATCAAAAATTAAAAGTTTTCAGAAAAATACCAAAAAATCACCCTAAGATAATTTCGATATTTTTAATCCAAAAATAAAGTCCATTTTGAAAGATAAAATTTATAAAATTTCAAAAATTTGGTATTACTATTCATAATGGCTAGTTTATATAATATTTTAATAACATATCATTGTTTAGTGAAACTCGGTATTGCGTACAATGCAAGCTATCGAGGAAGGTTGATCTTGTGTGTGACACAATGCAAGACAGTGTTATGTGTAGTGAAATATTCCTTTGGTGTTTCATATAACATAATACATAAAAACAAAATATTTCTCTTAAAATCTCAGGGTGTTACACTAAGACCCCCTAAATTGATCAAAAAGAGCGTCAATTTTTTGAAATGGATATAGATTATCGTAACTTTGTTAAACTTATGATAATCTACACATATCCTTAGGGTTTTTTCCATCCTTTTCACAAACAAGACCGGTGCTACCCATGGAGATGTGCTTGTCTGAATGAACCCTTTTCTCTCCAACTCTTCCAACAATACTTTCAATTCCCTTAATTCGGTTGGTTATATCTGATAAGATAAAAGTGAGGTAGGATAATTCCATGGGATGATATCAATCATAATCTCCACTTATCTCATGGGTGGAAACCTTGATAAATTATTGGGAAAACTATATCGAAACTGATCCACCGCTACTGGAAAATTGTTCTTCTCAATCACATCCATCAATGAAAAATAAAATACTGCTAATTGGTATGATATTTTTCTAACTATTGGTTCCAAGAAGCCTATTTCACCTTCCTTGAAATTCCTTTCTCCTATAAAGAGATGTACAATGCCATCCTCTATTGTGAAACTAACTATTTGGCTATAATAGTCGATGTAATCCTTAAACCTTATCAACCAATCCTTACCCAGGATTATACCAAATGCATCCATCTCAAGCATTAAAAATCACATTTCATCTTGGATTCATCAATGTTTATAGAACATTTTATACACACAAAGGCTCGACATTCTCTTCATCCAAGAGGAGTATAAAGTTTTATCACAGAAGGCATCATCTCAAATTTTAAAGTTATAAAATCCAAAACAGGATAAGAAACAAAGAAATGAGATGAAATTGTATCAAAAAACACTTTCATAAGGGTATAATTCAAAAGAATCATACCTCACACCATAGATGGTCCAAGATGATCATCCACAATAACCTATTCATATCCATATAATTGCTTCATCTCTACACTTTTCAATTTGTTTACTTTTTTATATTGAACTATCTAGGGAGTCATGGTATTTATAGAATCACCATGGCTAGTTCTGTTCTATTAATGAGATTGATTCTAGTGTCCTCTCCATGTCGAAGAATATGATGCCTCCGATACCTGAGAAGTGTCTTGAGCACCTCACCTCGGAGCACTGGGATTATAGTGAGGAAGATGCCCCCATCTTATTATAGTTGTGTCATTATCTAAGTGGTTTTTGTACACTGTCTCTTCATGTGGTAAAATGATCCACATTGAAAACATCCAGGTTGGATCTTTGGTTTTGGAGGAAGATTCACTAATCTACTCATTTGATTCTGATTCATGCTCCCACCTTGGAAATTGGTGTCCCTCTTCTGCTTTCCAAAGGAATTGGAGTTCCCACCATTTCTTGTGGGTATCAACATGCTTACTCCTCCCATAGATCATAATATTTCCCTTTCATCCATCATCTCTTTGTTGAACATCTCTGTATATTTTGTAATACAGAGTACAGTAATCTTCAAGCGAATCTCATGTCTCATCCCTGATTCAAATATGTGTGCCTTCAAGGATTCACTAGCAGTAAGTTTAGGTGAAAAGAGAAATAAATTAATGAATTTATCCACATACTCCATTATAGATAGATTTTTCTACTTCAGCATTAATAAATCCATCGTTCTTTAAACTCTGAACATGTGAGGATATAATTTTGTGTTGAATAATTCCTCAAAATATTCCTATGCAATATTTTAGTATAAATTATCCAGAACAACTAAATCTCACCACTGACAGGAAATATCCTTCATCATATATGTCACTATATTGACTTTCAAATTTTCTAGTGTATTGATGAAATCGAAGATACGATTCATCCTATTCAACCATATCTCTTCTTTCTTTGGTTTATAATAACCCCAAAATATTGGTGGATTCTACTTCTAGAATTGGAATGAATGGTCCAGTTTTCTTGGTTCACCCCTCTTTTTTATACTATTCATGTATTAAAAAATTTGGACTATACTCTGAACTAACTTTTGGTTCACATGTGGCTCAGGTGAAACCACATTCTCAATAGCTTCTTCTAGTTTGTTTCTACGATGCCTACTTGGTGCCATTTTCTAGAAACAAAAAAATCCGTAAATCTCACTCTCTATTATCCAAAGGATTAGAATTCCAAATTATATTACATAAAAATATCATAAAAATAATTTTCCAAATTCAAACTTTTACACATTTAACCATTTTTGAAAAATCACTACTTTCTTTTGAAAACCCAAACATTTTCAAAATACCCAAACAATGCTCTTTTCAAAATCTTTAATTTGTAAACAACTTTAACATTTTTTAGAATCAACACCTTACACCAAATCATTAATCATTACAAAAAATGAAATATTTATTCCTAGTGGGAATTCATTTCTCTAATGCATGTCATGCGCATCTCATTAGTGAAACCCATAACAATGATATATCTATTCATATAAGTGTCTCCAAAATAATTATGTACCTAACTCCCTATTACCATGATGTATAGCATAAAAAGGTTATATACATATTTTTATAATCTAAATGTCAAGTTCTGACAATCCTACTTCTTTCTACAATTCCAACTTATGGAATAAACCAGAATGAATTTCAACTCCATGACCGACAACCAATACTGAGTCAAAGACCACTCGTTCTAGAAAAATAGAAGGACCAAGCTGATACCATTTGTAACATCCCACCCCTGCTCATTGGCTTGAGAATACAGGAGGAAATTACTTGGATTTAAGTAACATCTCCAAGACACCAAAGGCTAGAAATAAGTTCTGAAGGTATTCAATACATGTGGGTGGAATTTTCCATTTAAGAATAAAATAACAAACCAAACATTCCATAACCAAATAAACTATATATAATACATGAAACAACAAAATACAACTCAAACATTTCATTTATATCAAAACCAAACTAAAACCAAGTGCCACATCAGAAGACTACAATATCAAAGTAAACAGTGGAAGACCAAACTATCAGAACTCAAGACAACCAAATAATCTCAAAATCTTCACATGCTATATTCTCCAACTCCACCAACATTCCAAGTATCACAAAGTACTTATAAAGATGTGTGATAATTTACCTTTTCTCATGTCCCAGTAAACATATTAAAAATCACCAAAGTTCCAAAGTATGGGTAAGTAAAGAAACTCAATAGATTTTCCCCAATTACATCTCTAATCACACCACTAAGATAGAACATGTTAGCAACATTTATACAAAAAAAAATTATATAAAAAAAATTCTAAAATAGATTATATGAAAATATAAACAAGTGACAATGAAACCGTTTTCTCAAAAAAAACATCAAGTTCCAAGGAAAGAAACCAAACAATGTTCTAAAATCAATTAACAAATTCTATTTTGGAATAACAATTCCACACCACTTGTCCACACATCCAACCATGCATGAAAACCTAGACCTACCTATACTCGTGAGTGGTGAGTCTTCCTTTCACTAAGTCATCATTTAATGAACCATTTGGATGGGGGAGATCCTTGGCCCATATCTATCCCACTAATAATGGGGGAGACTCCTTACCCTTATCCATCCTGAATGCATATGAACACAAACCACCATTATTCCAAACCAATGCCAAAACAACCATTTCATCCATTTCAATAAAACTGTTCTTTTATTAAAAACCTTCCCTCAAACCAATTCAAATCAACCATTAAAATTAATTTTAATAAAACCATTAATTTTATTGAAAAAATTTTGATTAATACATTGACCACAATTCCATAAAATAAAAATTTTAAAATCAATATTTTAAAACTAAGAACCAAATCACTTTCTACAAAACACACAATTTCCATGTTTCCACAAATCGTCTCTCAAGATGTTTTTCAATCATCATTTCCTAGAAAATTCACAATAAATTTCACAAATAATAATCAATTTGAAATCAAGACTTCATATTCTAAATCGATAAGTCAAGAGTGAAGCCACCAACCTCTGGTTTTATGATGAAAATGAAGAATGGCACTCAAACATTAATGCAAATGGGTTAGATCTCTACAAACCTGCATTAGATATCTTCTCCTATCAACAAAAAAGCCAAATCTATTCATATTTGGCATAAAATACCTTATATATATCTACAATGGACATAGATCTAAGAAAATGATAGGGATAGAGATGATGATCTAAGAAAAAACACAAATAATGACCAAAAATGATCACTTACCGTGAGGATCTGGCTTTAAAACACCAAGGGAAGCCTTCAGATCACTTCCACATTAATGAGATAATCTTCCTTGACCTTTGGGAAGAGATAATCTCGATTTAGGAATGCATAAAAGAAAAAATGAGGGAGTTAGAGACCAAAATTTTTGAGATATAAAATTTTAGGATCTCACTTTTAAACCATGCATTGTTAGTATCATGGTTAAGAAAATCATGCGCAAACTGTGCGCAAGGTACTGCCTCAAGGGTTGAACCTCACATGATTTACAAACCATGCACCAACTATTCTAAATCCCACTTTCCAATAAATTATGATTCTCCTAGGCTTCCGTATGGTTTGGAAAAACTGTGTGTAGCCTGTGCGCCTTCCCTTTAGTGCTTGTCTCATTATGCATGGATTCCTATAGGTGTTGTACAGTTTTCCCAACCCATGCACCAACCATGCACTTATAGAAAATCCACAAAAAAATACTCCAAAACTTCTCCAAAATCTCCCAAAATTTACCCATATACTTTACATATATAAAAAACATAAATAAAGGGTTACTTACTTGAAATTGGGGGTGCTACACTATATATCTTTTTTAACTTTAAATAACAAAACTTCTATAATAGTCACCCATAAGGGGTTTATCATTAATAGATCATATAATATTACTAACTAGTAAAGAGTAACTATATATCCATTCTGTTGAGGGGTTGAATACCTATCTTCAAGGAGTGTTTCTCTATAGAATCCACATGACATATCATCAGGGAAAATAAACCATGTTTCAACTATACAGAATTCTACCACTATTTAATATGGGAAAACACAACATAATTCTTTGTTAACACATTAAATAGTCGAACACTCTTATTTAGTGATATTAGTCACAATAAATCATATATATGTCAAGTGAATCCTATATTCCAAATATGATGCATGTACATGGGCCTCATGCCACCAAACCAGGAGACAAAAACTAATAAATCATAAATCTAAAATAAATAATGTAAGAGTCAATTAAAATAACTATCTCAGTTGTAATAATAAAAACCAAGAATATTATTCTCATATCCCTATTATCCTATACTTCTCCCCAAGAAAAGTGTTCATAATTGTCACGAACCAAATCTGGTTGCGGCCAAAATCGACACCAAACCCAGCCCGTGACAAGGCCCGAAGGGCGTTCCCGATCCCCACGAGCTGGAACAAGTGCCCGGGTATCATATAATGATAATTGGGAACTATTTACCCAATTTTATAAACATTAAACAATAAAAAATCTCAATAAAACAAATCTGGATTTTTCAACTAAAACCATCTTTTACAAAATTTCAGAACTGAATTACATAAGTTAAAACTACATTTAAAGACCATTACAAAGGTAAAAAACTAAATAAGGACAGCCCAAGAACCCTTTTGTCAAGGGGCACCACCCTTATGCTATCTCCACAAGACTTCACTACCAAGGACCTGCTAGAAACCCGAACCACTGGAACAAAAAAACTGTACCCAACCTACGACAACAAAAATAACCAAGTCTACTTACACACAAGGGTGTAAGTAGGGTGTGAGCCAAAGCCCAATAGGATACCACCACTAATAGATTCCATGTGATAAACATTTAATGGCGAAAAGCATGCAAGTTTTCAAAGACATGAGATGCTAGTTAAAATTTCTAAAAGATGCAACATTAAATAAAAATAGTTTTTAGGTGGGCTAATTTAAAGAATAAAAAAATTTAAAATAAATACCATAGCAACTTAATTTTCCAGCCTCTCATACCGTATACCGACGGTAATAACAAAGTATCCAGTGAGCACAAGCAATGGGAAATAACCCATAGGCACTAGCTAGTTGTGGGTCTCAGGTACCTCGTATCTCGGTGAGAGTAACCATCACAAATATCCATTCTCGTGCACGAGCCACTAGTAGGGAACATACCCATAACCTAGTGGTCCCCAATAATCATCATCATAGTTTAGTTAGAGTTTTAAGCGTCAATCTTGCTAAGTGAAACTGAGGCCAAACCTCACAGATTCACTAGCATACTAGTACACGTCCACCCACCTAGATACCCGGGTTTTCCCTTTGTGCTCAAACAAGTTCAACAAGTCAAGATATATACTTTGCACATGAAAATATCATTTCCATATCAAAAATTCACCAAACAGCCCACATGTATACCACACAAGTCACAAAAGTACACTTTTCATTCAAATTGATTTTAAAATCCAACTCATACAAAAATAGCCCACAACACTCTTCACATTACATGGACACTTCCACAAATCCTTTAAACCATTTTTATAAACCATTAAAAGACATTATAACTCACATAACAGCCCACTCAAATAACATATAATACCACTTTCATCAACAAAATTCAATTTTCACAACACACTCACACAAAACAGCCCACAACCATGTTTTGCAGCTCTCTTCCCATTTTCTAAAACATTTCTGCACTTTATAAAACATTCTAAAAAAATATTTGAAATCTTAAATAACCACCATACCTTTCAAAAACTCATATTAGGAGATCACACCCCCCAAACAGTATATATACACTCTTTTATCCACTTTGTTTAACCAAACAAAATATTCACAATTTTCAAAAAAAACAACTCAAGGGGTGTAACTATGTCTTGCACACAAAACCCATTTAAAAACCCCCATTTAATACCAAAACCATACCAATTCCTATAAAAAGTAGAATTGGCAGTCCTAGATACATTTATAAAAACACATTCAAGGGTTATAAAATAACCTTGAATAATACCACAAAAGATACAAATGAAAACACACATTTTCCTCAAATGACCTCAAGAAGTATAACAATGTTTTACACATCAAACCTATTCAAAACCCTTCTTTTTAGAACCACGTGACACTATTAAATTACCAAACCAGAATTGATAGTCCAAACAAGATTTAATGAACCAATTTCATAAGTTATAAACCACACCCAAATAAAACCCCATGAGTTACACATGAAAACACCCAATTTCATATTAAAAAGCGACTATAAAATTTAACACATAATCAAATCAATCATAAACAGTTTTCGCACCCCACACAACATATGATGAATATGAAAAATTGTTAAATACATCAAGCTAACTCATCACTAATTTTTTACACATGGAACCACCTACCTTTTGAGTCAAAACCCTTGAATCTTTGTGAGAAACCTCAACCGCACCTCCGCCGCACCACAAGGATGTGAAAACAAACCCTAAACCCTAATATTTCACCAAAAATACCCCAAATCTAACCCTAGGTATGAACCCTAATATCTGTACACTCTATAAATTTATGAAAGTGGGAGAAAACCCTAAAGAGAAGGAAGGAATTGAAGAGAGAAACACATACCCAAAATAATCTTGAAGAAAACGACTCAAAATCCACCAGAATCTGAATTTGAAAACATCCAACAATTCATGTGATGTTCGAATAGGGATTATGAGATCATATAGGAACTAGAATGGGGGAAAAATAGTAAGAATTGAGAGAGTTATGATGTAAATAACTTACCTCCTCAAATCTGCCATATTTTTGAAACCCTAAGCATTTCAGCACTCCATCGCAATGCAAACGAGCTCCACAGAGGGGGAAAATGAATGGGAGCGCGCCTGGGCTCCTTAGGGTCTAGGGGGAGGTGGAATCACCAAAAAATTCAATATAATGAATAAGATATTAAAAACTTAAAAAACAATTTAAAACTGGAAAATGGGCTTTCGGGTTGGCCCAATTCTCAAATAAAAACCCAAATCCCCAATGATTATGGATTTATAAAGGCTCCAAATTTAAATGTGGTGTTAATATATCAATGGAGGAAATTTAGGAGTTTGAATTACTGAAAAATATTAAAAAATGAAAAAGTTATAAAAGAAACAAAAATTTTTTTTTAAATCTGGAATTGGGCTCACGGTTTGGCCCAATTCTTGAAAACTCACATATTCTCCATAAAACCTTTGGAAACCCCCAAAACAAAGCATGAATGGAAAATAAATTAAAAATAACTTTAAAATAAGTTATGTATGTGACAATAATGCACCATTATAACATCAATCTCAAGATCCAACACATTCTGATTACCTATCTATCATTCTACTAATAATAAGACAAAAAACTAAGGTACACTCTATGATATAAGTGTCATAAAATCTTAGATACCACTTTATAACACCCCTATACCATAGATCAAACTATTTCTCCTAGACCTACCATTTATACTTGACTTCAATCCCACGTCCCGGTAGGATAGAGGCTCCCAGCTACCAATAGGGGGGTCTAAGGTAGTATTGTGGGAAGATTATACACATGTATCATAGTATCAATTATAATAGAAATAAACCAAATATAATACATCATAAATAATAAGAGTACACATAATTGATAATTATATTGAAGTTATATAATATTAAATATAGAAAAACAATTCATTCAAACTCACAGTTATGCCAGCAAATAACGATTGATCTCCCACTAAGTTGATCAAAAATACAAACAAATGCAATAAAAGTGAAATTTTCAACTGCTATCCCTGATCCATGCCTTTTCCGTATCCAATACCATCTATTTTTATCTATTTGAAGGATCCAAAATTACTCATATTCCCTACTTGATCTTGGAACCAATGAAGGCTGCTCTCGTACCCAAGTTCCATAGACACCTGAGTAGGGTGTGAGTATAACTCAGTAGGGAACCACCAACGTGGTCTTATACATAACTAGTAAATAGAGTGTATCAGATGTGATATGATTAGAATACAAATAAAAAAAATTTAGGTGAATAAATAAATAACTATTATTGATCCTCGGTTTCTAATATGACATGTGAGATCAACCAAACATTCTTTATCTAGTGCTAATGTCACTATAGGGAAAAAGGAATTTAGTTGTGGGTTTTCAAAATCCAAATCTGATTTAAAAAGATTTTAGAGGGGATTTTCAAAAAACAACCACTAAATTATAGTCTAAATATTTAATATTTAATAATATTTTAATTAATAATAATAATAATTTATTATTTTAATCATTTATTATTTATTATTAACAATTTTTATTAATTATTATGTGATAATTATTAATTATTAATTATTTAAAATAATTAGTAAATAATTATTTTAAAATTAAATTAATAGTAAGTGAATTTGAAAATCATACTTTGGTATCAAAGATCATAACTTTTGATTTGGGAGTCCATTTAAGCTTAATGAAAAGTCAAATAGAAGCTTATTAAAAACTATAAAAAATTAAATAATATTTTGGGAATATTTAATAGTAAAAAATTTACTATTGTTCTAAGAGAAGTTGAAAGTCGAAATTCAACTTCAAAAACCATAACATTTGATCCAGGTTCCCATTTTGGATACATGACCTATCAAATAAATGGTTATAATGAGCTATTTGTCATATTATATTAGTGGATTCTAGTGAGTATATTTTCAAGGTAAAAAGGCGTGAAAGGGATTTAAAATGGTTTTTTAGTTTGGATACCCTAATTTATGAACATTCGATGGAAGCTCGTCTTCTCTTGAGATGGTCTTCATATGATTTTTCTGTTGCATATGATTTTATTCCACGGTTTTACATTTTTATCAATATAATTGTAGCGGTCTTCCCTCTTTTGATGGTTTTCTATTTATTATTTATATTAAGTACATATTTATATTTATATTTATTTATTTATATGTATTTATAATTTACATATATTTATCTATATTAGTTTATAATTTCATATAGTTATATATAATTATATATATTTATGTATACTTTTGTATAAATATAAATATTTATATGTATTTATATTTCTATTTCTATTTCTATTTCTATATAATATGTGATTATATATTTATATGTATTTATATTTATATTTATATTCATATATGTATATTTAAATGTATTTATATGTATTTTAATGACTTAAATGTTTATATGTTTATATGTATTTATTTATATTATATGGGATTTGTGTGTGTATGTGTGTTCATATGTATATATATATATATATATGTATTTATTTATCCATATTTATATGTGATTATATATATACACAATTATATTTAATTATAATTAAGTTATATGCAATTATTTTCAAGTATATATATGAATTTAAATATGTGTTTATAATTATTTATGTGTGTGTGTGTGTGTATTTTATTTATTGCTTATTTATTACAGATTGATATATTATTTATTGTTTATTTATTATTAATTAATTAATTATGCATTTGTTTAATTATTACTTATTTAATATATATTGATTTATTATTTATTATCTAATACTTACTTTTTATTATTTATTATTTATATAATATATAATATATATTTATCATTTACATGTTATTTATTATTTATTTCTTAATAAATCCTTAATTCATAATTATTATTTATTAGTTAAGTATTACTTATTTATGGTTTATTATTTAGTATTCATTATTCATTACATGTTGATTATTTATTTACTATTTTTTATTTATAATTTATTTAATATTTAATATCTTTTAATATATATTTGTAATTTATTATTTATTATTATTTATTTGTGTATATGTATTTACATACACTTATTAGTATATATATAATTATATTAAAGTTTGTTTACTCACCACATGAAGAGTTTGTTGGAGTGATAATGTTTTTACATAATAATGATGTGGTAAGGAATTAAAATCCCTGCCTACACCTATATATGTTCAATTTCTACATGAAATAATAAATAAATAAATAACTAATAATAAAAAATAAAAAAATTTAATAAATTTAATTAAAAAAAAGATAAAAAATTTAAAAAATTAAACAAAACAAAAAACTATAGTTAACCATTTTGTGGAGATTTTCAAAATCACTATGAAATCATTTCATGGAATTTTTTGAAAACTGCCATGAAATGTTTCATGACGTCCTTATCCACAACCGTTTTTTCAAATTGTTTTGAAACAATTGTGTGATGGTTTAAAACGTTATAGAATACTGTTTTTTCTATCATGAGTGTATTTAATCATTAAGCATAGCAACCAAGGGAAATATACCCATCCCTAAAACATAAGAATACAGCCAAGGAAATATAACCATCCTAAAATATAAGAAGCCGCCTGGGAAAGTATACCCATCCTTAAACATAATGAAATACCCTAGGGGAAATATACCCATCCCTAAAACATATTGAAACCACATGGGGTATCCTCCATCCCATAACCATGAGAAATATCCCACACCCGGGGGGTCGTATCCACTACCTGGAATTAAGTATAAGGCTCCATTACTCAAGGGTCACATCCCACCCCAAACACCTAAAACCTCCTTCACACATAGACACACACAAATATAACATACACCTGAGGTTATAGGTCAAAAAAACCTCATATAACATATGTTAGGGGGAATCCCACCCTAAAACCTCATATGTACATTACATCACACACTCGGGGGTACATCCTCCTAGAAAAACTCAAACTAGACAACGTGGGTAACATACTCACCCAAAACCATCACATATTTCATATATTAGATTCCTAAGAAAATAACCTAGAACTTTCACATAATCTAATGTTGAACTACAATTGTATCCCAATGAATCTCACATCATCTATTTAGGTTCTATGGTGAGAGCTATAATCATTACCACCCCTTCCCAGAGTAAACCTCTCAATGGTTACATAACATAGGGGAATCCACCAAAGTCCCCTATAACACACTGTATCATAGACAACCTACATGGTTTCCCTTATCTAAACTCATCTCTTAGACTAATATTATTTATTTGTGGGTATAATTCCCCTAATCATCATCATAATTATCTCACATCCTCATCGGTCTCATAGGAAATTTCAAATAAGGTAGATGACATCAAACCCCATATATTGTTAAGTCATCCCATGTTGGTCCTCACACCCAACCTATCTATCAATCTCTATTGGGTCCACACACCTAAGTAATCACATCACAATGGTGTAGGAATTCTCTCCCCACAATAATATCTACAAAAACTAAGTATTTCATGTATCTCATGTTTCCCACATGGCATACATAAGAAAACCATCCCATCCAACACTCCTCTTTTTATGAGGGTCTAAGTAATCTATTACTAGTGGATAATAGTCCATCATTTCCCTTCATACTTTGTTATATTCATTTATAGACACTTAATTTAAATTAAACAATTTATTTAATTAAAATTGAAGATCACCCATAGTGGAAAGAACACACATATCAAATGATATGTATATAAAATAATGAAAATACCATGTGGAATACTGAAGGGAAAACCAACCTTAAGAAAAGAGTTTTTACCCTTTATGTTCATATTCATAATTATCACTCAATATCATTCAATATCGTCAACCATAAATGAAACACCTGAGGCCTTATCTTAAACCACAGTGACCAATAATTAATTATGACAATTCATAATTGATTTTTTAAATTAATTTTAAAATTTATAATTAATTTATAATCTAATAAAAGTAGGAATAAACACCCAATAACTCATTGAGTGACCTCATAATTCCAAATAAAAGAAAAAATACACAAAAAGTCACATTATGTACTCTTATCACCATCTTTAAAATAAATCCATAACAATAAACACCTATTTTATAGCCAAATTAACTTAGTTTGACCAAAAATTCAAAATAAACATATCTGGAGACATACCTCAATAGTATGATATGAAATGAAATGAGATCATATCCTTAGAACATTCTCTATCCATTACATGTAAAGTAACCAACATATTAGGGAGATTCCACCATGATCTAGTGTAATTTCTATCAAAAACCTAATCCAATGGATTTAAATTATAAAGGAAACCAATAGAAAAAAGAATAGAAAATAAAATTGGATCACTCGCCTTGACTCTCTGAATAAATCAAAAAAATACCTCCCAAAAATTGGGTTATCAAAGGATAAGATGAGAGTTTTTCACCTCGGTATATCATATGAGATATTGAAAGAAGGAAGGGGCTTGAGCCCTTAATAATTGAAGTTGGAAAAGGGGGATCTTTACAAAAATGCACTGGAAAAATGAAATGCCCCATGTATGTCCATATAATATGGTGTGCCTCTTAGGTCAGGCCTAAAGAACCTCATATACCTATAACCATGCATAACCCCCTCCTATCTATTTCACATCATGGGGCCTCCAATCTAAAATGCACAGTAGGAGAGGGACACAACATACATGGTCCCTATTTTTCTCCTTAGTGCCAAAGTTGTACAGTCCACTTCCTCAGTTGACTAGACACCAATGCTGGGTAGTTTGGTCAAGACATTTCAATCACAAGTATCTCTGCAACATGGATCCCCCTATGTTCATCCAAACTGGCCAAACTAGGGGTATGATGACGAATCCAATGTCATGGTTGGCCTCCAAGTTCCACAAGTGCCTCCCAAGCCTCTTGAACCCACTCTTTAGCCCATGTCAACACCTAGAAACAACCAGAACCACTAAAATACCCTATAATATTTTCCATAATGAATAAATCATGGAGAAAAAAATGTTACATATAAAATAAGTGGGTTATTAAAATAAAAAATTCCATAGTTTTACATTTTTTTATACTAAACTATTATCTAAAAAAATTAAAATTAAAATTCACCTAGAATTTCACCACTCAAAAAGGGTTGAGTTTTACATCCATCACCAACAATTTTCCTTAAAAATACAAAATATACAAGTTTGTGTTTAATTTTTATTCCAATAATCATAATCCATGATAGAAACAATAATTTTCACACACTCGGTTATTATAAAGCCTTCTAGAGAGTGGCTATACTAGCATCAACTAGTGTCAAAATAAATCTTAACATATAACCATAAAATCATAACACCAGTGACCTAGGCTGGGCCTTGGGAATTTGGACCATGGAAGAATGGTTGTTTTTTAGTCTTTTATGTCTTTTTGGGTTCCCCCTTACCCCTTAAAAGGGTCTTTACACTTCAATAAAAAAAATCAATCAGTATAAAAATATAATCCTGAAGTGAATCTTGACCTCAACTTAGAATATTCAAAGACCAATGGTAAAGTAATCCATTGTCTATATCAGCTTAAGACCCAATGTATCTTGACCCCTACTGATAATAGTATAATGATAATGGTAAAATGGAATGATTTTATAATGATCTTAATTCATCCACATCTTGATATATCTTGTGATTATATAAATACAACAGAAAAATTACACCATGTTAATAATGATATCATAATTTTGTTATCTTTATCTAGTATTATTATAATATAAAGACATTTGAGAAAGTGACACCATTTCCATAATGATCGCATCCCAAAGGAATCTTGATCAATGTGTATGAAAACATAATAATAATGGGAAAGAGACCAGATGTCTATAATATCCTTATCCATAAGTTATCTCAAAATTAATACACTAGAGAATGGGATCCATTAACATAAACCATATCATGGTATAAAAAACAAATCAATAGATGAATCATGAAAAATTATAAGAAGATTAGATAATTCCTGCAACCTTAAGTAATCAAAACTAAGTTTTTCCTCACTTACGAACACCTTTTATGCTATTAAAAACTAAGATTTAATCCCCTTTTAACCTCTTGGCTTAAGTAAGAGATATACTTACCCACTTTTTAGATGAAAAAAAAACAAAATGATTATTAACCATCTATGAGATCATTAAGGATCCAAACCAGATAACCATAAGGTTAATCAAACATCCTCATACCAAAGTAGATTAATTAGAACCTAAAAAATTCTACTATAATGTAATATAACTCAATGAACAACTCATTGGGTTTTATGTATAGAGGTTATCATACTTTATATCAATATCACGACCCTCAGTGTCCACAACATCAATGTAGAATGCATAAAGGACCTCATACAGCCCTAAACATCCTCACCCAACTAATTAGAAGAAAATGGGAATAATTCATATATGTTCTGGGTTAAATGTGCACATTTTTCATGAACACATATGAAATCACATAAAAACTCAAATAAACTAATATGAAATTTTAGCCTCTACAAACCATATCGTAGTAGATACCTTCCCATAGAGTATTTTTGGATGATTCAACCTCATATTAAGGAAATAAAAAATTATAAAAACCCAAAAATTAATTCATAACTAATATAGAATAAAAAATGAGGAAAAAAAGAATAAAAGGAATATTAACATTATCCTCACCCATGATAATTCCCTTGGAGAGGTAATAATTTGATTATATCACTAATGAAGGAGATCCAATTTTGGAAGGGATATAACCTAAGAATAAGGGAGGGGGTAAATGATTATTGGAGGATGAATTAAGAGAACCTTATTTATATTATAACATAAAAAATTACTTAAATTAATATAAAATATAAAATGTAAAGGGGGCCTTCGGGTACTTTTTATTGCACTAGGTTCCCATCCTGGGGTCACTAGCTAGCTGATATCCCCATTTGGGCTCCCCTCTCTATATCTTCTAACATTAGGTAATTGGGGTTGTATTTCAAAAAGGGGGAAAACCACACACCAGGGTTAGCTCCCCAAAACTAACCCTAGAACTTTTCTAACTCCTTTAATGTCTCAAAAAAATCAAAATACATGAGTTTTGGTAGAATTTTAAATAAACTCATACCAAAACAATAACTAGGTTATAATAGTTGTCGCATCCAAATCTGAATAAATAGAAAAAGAAGAACAATAAAGGATAGGAAGATTGGATTTCTATAGATATATTATTAATACCATCCCAATATATATCTAAATAAAATAGGGAGGTGGAAATCCCAAAATAATAAGAGAGGGGTAGCAGTAAACAAAAAATATCCCCTATCAGTGCCTCTATTATATTAGAACAATGGGGTCTCAATACCAAATAAAGGTTAAAGCACCACTGAAAAAGGAGGAAAAAAACTTCAGTACTCCATCGGGTGCCTGATGTAAGCCTACCTGGTGGAAAAATATTTATGTATCCATATTGGTCACTCCACCAGGTACATTGTATAATTATTCCAGATATTCAATGGCCAAGAACAACAATCTCCGAAAATATTTAATTTCCAAACACCAATGAACTCACTCAAAGTTATTTCTATAAATATTTATATATTTGAACCATAAAAATTTATACTTAAAAATATTAAAAATTTCCTCCCATTAATCCAAATTAAAAAAAAATCAAATTCACTCTACCACCAAATAAATCAATGTCTGAAAATCCTTTCATTTAACCAACACATTAAGTCATGTTTTGTTATATATAGATCCTAGTAATAATACCACATAATATATTTTTTATTAAAGGACACATTTATGGAAAAAGTGTGAAACCATCAAATCCAACCAATCCATCACACACTATAGTAAGTAACAAAATCATTAAAAACTAGCTTAAACCTATTAGAAAAAAATATTTTAAATAATTTATAGGATATAAATGTTACCCTTTTTTCGGGGTTTTCACTGATAAAATATTCAATTTGAGAGACAATCTTGTACCATGATTGCAATAACTCATCCAAAAATATTTTCTTGTTGTTGAATCATCTGACTAGGATTAGGTGTTGTTTTTCAATCCACTCGCTTTTCTCCTTATTTCTGTATACTTGAATCGGCCTTCCATTCATCCTTTCTTCATCCGCTACAGAAGTAAGGATGGTTATTACTTTCTCCACCATCTCATCCTTGGACTGTATTAGCACCTCCCATGAATATTCCATTATATTTTCCTCTCTTTCCATATCACCAAGATTCCACTCCACTCCCTCTTTAGAAGGGGAGAATATGACCAATTGTCTCCTGCTCCCCTCTCTCGGATATCCATCCTACCTTCCTGAGCCTAACTCCACCAGTTCCCTCTTATGTACCTCAACCCCCTCTTCACCCACTATAACATAAATCGAGACAACACTGGAAGACAATTAAAGCTCTCCTGGTTCCTCTGCTGGTATAGCCCATAGGGCTTTAGATTGTCTTGTTTCCTTCTCTGTGTTTTTTTTCTTTGACTGCAGTCCTTGTTGTCACTGTTTTTTGAAACTTATTGTAGTCCTTATGAGGCTTTAATTTATTTACCTTATTAGACGGGAAATTTCCTAAGAGAATAATTCATATCTTCCCTTTCCTTGATCCAGACCCACCGCTTATAGACCCCTAGGTGTCATGATCATAGTCCAACCACGACTATGAATCTGATTCTTTTCCACTCAATTCAAAATCCTAAAGAGACCGTGTACCATTAAACATCCTTTTCCACTTTAGACTCACTATTTTCAAAACTCTAGGATCAACATTCTCCTTCTCATCCCAAAAAAAAAGGATTAAAATGTTTGGTAATCTATAACGATGATAAAGGAACATGCTGGCCAGGAGACCTTCATAGAGGAGGGCCTGAAAGCTGGTTAGATATAGCTTGCAATGGGTATTTCTAGTCCTAAAAAATCCTTCTTCCCACATCCCCATCTTTAAATGCCTCCACAGAGGAGGGATAAGTCCTTAGAGAGGGTTATCCAAGGGTTTCCTGGACCTGACATGATGAACTGGGAATGTATAAGTCTCACTTCAATCTTGAAAAGATGTCTTCACTTGCTGGTTTTACAACCTTAATGAACATTATCTCCCATACAATATTAGAATATTTTGTTGTGGTATTTTTATATGATATTTTCCTATACTTAAGATATTAAAGGATGAATAAGAAGAATCTATAGATCATATTAGAGACATTAAGGTAGCACCTAATCTATTCCATGAATTCAAAATGATCCTTTCTTAATTTTATTTAGGTTAAATTCATTGGGTGTATGATATTAAATGATAGAATTCATATTGATTCCAAAACGTTATAGGTGATAATGTCTTGAAATTTACCTATAAATGTTTTTAAAATATTGATTTTTATTAGACTTATCAGATATTATCATCATTTTATTTAGGTTTTCACTCAGATAATATCTCCCTTGATGACTTTAAAAAATAATGGAGTAAAGTTTATTTGGTATGATCAAAGTAAAGTATCATTTTTTTAATTAAATAAGATTATGTTTGCTAATACAATATTCATTCTACCTAAGGTGTGTATATTTTTTTGGTGTATTGTAATTCTTCTACTATAGGTCTTTTTTATGCACTTATAAAGGATAATCATGTGGTTTCCTATGGTTATAAACAACTATAGTCACATAAAAGGATTTATCCAACCAATGATTTTGAATTAGTATTTATAGTGTATGCTATAACATATTGAAGGAACTATCTCTTTGAAGAAAATTTCACATTATACACTGATCTTAAGAGCCCCCAAATATATCATTTCTTACTAGGATCTAAATCTGACATAACAACAATGTTTTTAATACCTATATTTATTTTATTTTAAACTTCTTTATGAATCTAGAAAAGGAAACATGGTTAATAGATTCTTATAGTATGATAACAAAAATATAAATTGTTCATGAGAAATGGGGTGTAGATATTGATGTCTCTAATGGATAATTTCCACTGGAATATCTTTGAGGATCATATGGCCAAAAAACTCACATTTTACCTCTATGAGAGTCTAATTTCATGGATGAATTGGGTAAATTATATATACAAAAGATAATGGATATTTATGAGGTTCCAATAGTCATTTTCTATGATCATGACTGAAGGTTTGCATCTCTTTTTTGGAAAGGGTAATAGAGATCTCCTTGTACACAAGTAAAACATATAAAAACATTCCACTATCAATTAGATGACCAATTATAGATGGCCTTTCACATTTTGGAGGATATACTTAAAATATATATTATATATTTTAGTGGATGTTAGGAAGGCCACTTATCATTGGAATATTTATCTTATAATAATAGCCTATAATTTCTGGAGCTGGTTTTGTCAAACCAACTGATTTTTTACCTCTTATTACTAGATCATGTATTTACATATGTTTTATTCTTAACACATATTTAATTTACTTGTGCATAATTTTTTTGATAATTTTTGTATAATATCTTTCAATTCAACGTGTTAAAGAGATTCCTTGATATATTTAGAAATTATAAATTCCACAATAGTATTATTAAATATATTCTATATGGTCTAGACACATCAATACAGTATAATTTAAATGACGATTGACAACCATGTGTTGGGGGATCATAATCACTTAGACCACTTCTCCTAAAAAATACACTTAGTGATCTCCTAGGAAGGTGGTCACGAGGACAGATCATCTAATTGTAATTACATATATTATATGTGTCATTGAAATTTCTCTGTATGGGCATGCGTATTAGTCCCTAAACATGAAATCATTATTTATATGAATCATGATTTATAAATATTAATGCATGAATAAAAAAATTATGTATTTTTCTCATTGAAATGTAGCATGTGTCAGGTGTATCCAGACTCATATAACATTAGATAAATAGTTGAAATATATTTTTTCCTTATGAGTTAATAGAAGAAGTAATTTCTCAAACATTGATTAAATAAAAGTTTTGAAATAAATCACATGGACCTAGTGATCTAGGAAACTCATTTTATAAATTCAAATAAATATAGGTAAAATGTGTTAGATTATGGAATTTATTTTCTTCTTGTTTGAAGAGATATCAGCTAACAAATATATTATTTTACATTGTAGCATTTATAGGAGGTATTCGTTACAACAACCTGTATTTTCTTTGAAAATAACCAGCATGATCAGTGAGAATTAACTATGTCGGGGGGGTGAATCAGTGAATTCAATTAATTTTAAGATTTAATTCATAATAAATATTACTCGCCTATTAAAATGAATAACATGATCACTATCACATATACTATGAATCATATAAAGTAATAATAACAGATATTCTAAGGTTCACTACTCAAAACATGTTGTAAATACTTGGTCTAATCCAAAAATAATTGTAGACTATATAGTCCCCTAGTTTCTTCATTATGGATTACTAATGAATAGGGTTTATAATTATACTGATATTAAAAAAAATATCTAAACTTTTGTAATGTGTTCCTTTAAATAAATTATAGAATATATTTTCAAATAATAATAGAGTCTTGAAATATATCAAACCTCCATCTAGTTTTCATTATTCTATTTCTTACTCTCCTTTCTCTTTTTATTTTACTTTTACAACATCTAGTACTCTCTTTTTCCCTATATTTTCTATTAAAAAAATTTATTCCAATTCATACTACTTAATTTTTCAATGTGGTAGAAAATTCTATTTTACAAAAATAGAAAATAAAAATTTAAATTTAAATTTTAGATAGCTAAAAGCATCCAATTTCTTCTCAACTTATTCCAATTAAAATATGAGACCTTAGATCATAAAAACCCCTTAAATACCCTCTAATTTATTTATTTTTCTCTATGGATGATCCTTAATATGATATAAGTCATCAAGATCACTTAAAGGAAATTTCATATAATTAATTCCAATAGATTTTTTATTCCATTGAACTAAAATTTTTCCTAAGTTTGGGACCCTAATAAATCACTTAGAATGATGTTTGAAAACAACCATAACCCATATTGACTCTTACACATTTCTTATATCACTAAACTGACTCTTACATATTTGTAGATTTACCTTATTTATTTTCATTCCATTTGAGAATACCATTACATATTAGTCCTTTGTTACTTAAATGACTCTTATATATTATGGGAAGGAAATATTCTAGGAAAAATGTAGATGAATTTTATATATTAAAGGAAATACCATTACATAGTACCCTCACCTCAGGATCAGCCTTTATGTATTGGAATAATTATCTTCATACATTACCTTTTTTCTTCTTAGAGTGACCTTTATGCATCAACAATTTTACTTTCACATATTAGGAACATATATAACTTCTAGATATCTACTATTCAACACCGTAATGGATGTTTTATATGAATATGAAGACTATTATAAATTAAACAAATGACCTTCATGTATTGGGGATTTAACTAATTTTTGGATCCATGAAATGACCATTATATATTGATCAAAATGACCTTTACTCATATGACTTTCCAATTTTTAAACAACAATAGAGTAACCCCTATGTATTGAGTACAATGACACTTATGTGTAATTTATTTGATCATTTTTTTGATTCAATTCTTCTCAAATACAAAGACCTATAAAATTTTCCAAAAAATATTCAAACTTCTTCAAAATCACCTTTAAATTTATTAATAGCCTTCAAATTATATAATAAATTCTATTTTATGTGACTTTAACCATTGTTTTCATACTAAAAATATATAACACATAACAAAAACAACTATATATTTTCGCATCATTTATCCATTTTAAAAACAACCATGAAAATATATTCTTTATCAAATCCAAATTTAAGAAAATAGTCCCTGGATTATAGAAATCTTCTAAAGGGAACATAAATTTTATATTTCAACATTTCCCATAAACATATCTTGGTCCCAATAATCTCCCCATTAGATTTTTTTTCCAACCAAGAAAGAAAAATCACTTTCAAACTCATCACATTTATTGATGAATCGTTATTAATTAATTATAAGCCTATATGAGTTAACAAAATATAGTAAACAATAATATTGTGAAATAATAACATTATATACATAGATAGATACTTGAATTAACAACTGAAAATCTATTGAAAACTCTTGAAACAAATTTAGAATAACTCTATTTATATTTCTAAAAATTATTCCATAAACCTTTATTTAACAAGATCTTTCATATATTATTAAAAAAAAATTATCACAATTCAAAAATCACAAAACTCACACACCCACATGCTAAATTCATAAATTGCCCTTTTTAAAAAATATATCTAAAGATATGTGCCCCCTAAAAAATATATATATCTCCTAATAGGTCAAACACATATTCTTGGATTATACAAAATATTAATTTTATCACCATTTTAAAATAAATTAAATAATAAACATAAATATATATTTATGTTACCTTTATCCCCCTTTGAAAATAATAATCCAAATAACAAGTGAGAGAGGGAACGAGTTCACTGTACCTTGAATTTAAGAGGAGTGATGTTAATGTCTCAAAATCAATATTAGTTTTTGAAATATATCTTTTGGTATTTGTTTAAATACACTTGAAGATATTCCAATTGATTATTCATCCATATTAATTTGGTTTTTTCTTGAGTTATAACCAGGTATTCTACTTCAATAGTACTCATGGTCACCAATCGTTTTTTCTTTATGTTACAACATACAAACCTTTCTCCCAAAAATAAATATCCATTGGATATTTATATTATATCATAAAATTTTACATCCAAATCCATAAAAGAATATCCAAAGAGTTAATTTTTTCTATTTCATTCATATTTAAATACACATTCCATTGTACATTTAATATAATTGAAAATCCTCTTTCAATCAATGAAATTATACTTCTTTGGTTTACTTTTATACCTGGAAAATAATGTAAGAACATACACTATATAATATATTGAAGGAATAAAATAAATAAAACTCATATAATCTTATATATTTTTATTTTATCAACCTCCTTTCATTTTTGATCTTTTTAATGTTTATCTCTCACTGAAATTGGGATAGAAACCAACATGGAATCCTCTATGAAAAATATTTATAATTACTTGGGAATATTTCTCCTAAAAAAGAATGATATGATATTCCTCTTGAGAATTTTGTATGCTTGAAAAATATCTTAACCCTATAATCATAGACATATCAAAAAAGTACATTTATAAAGAAAATTATTCACAAACACAATCTTCATTTAAAAAAGATTGTTTTATCAATATATATAATATAAATAAATGATCCAATTCATCTTATTTAATGTATATATTGATGTCAACTATACCTTTTTATATAAAATTTAAAAATCATTAAGTTTATAACATGGAATACTATACTATCAAGACCTATTTTAATCCGTATTGATACTTATTTTACTTACAACTATATCCTTCACCTTCACTAAGAAATAAGTCATCATGTTTCTCAATGTACCATTCCTTTTCCAACTTTCCATTGAATTAGGTTGACATGAAATCCATTTGGAAGATCTTATATCACCTTTGTGACATAATAAAATGAAATATAATAATGGTCTCAATACTAGAAACTAGTGAAAAATTTTCATCCAAATGATTTCATTCCATCTATTAATACCCTTTCCACATAGGTATTTCATTTTTTTCTTACCACTTCACCTCTTTTATTTAGCTTGTTATGAAATAGTAAATTTATTATAATAACATTGTTATTTGTTGGGCTAAGTACCAAATCCCAAGATTCATCTATCTCAGTTGAAAATAAAAATTCATTCATATAATAAATCTCCTTATGAATCTCTAAAACCTCTTTCGCATATATTGGTTCAACATGAGAAAATAATTAGGTTTTTGTTAATGTACTCAAAGTTATTATAGTTTGAAATGGAATTCCTTGTTCTATAAAAAAATGTTGGACCTCTACCTAATTTATTAGTGTTGAATGAGTTGAAAAGAGTTTTTCATAATCACTTGAAATTGGTTAATCATTATAATCTATCCATACTTATGAATTCTCATTATTTTTAGAAACATCACATTTTTTTCTCAATAAAAAATACACTATCTTCATTGGTTCTGGAACTTTATTCTTGATTTAGGATTTTATTTTTTGAGTGTGAAAAAAAATTTACATTAGTAGTATCTAAAATATTCCATATATATTTATTATAATTGTTTCGCATCCAATTTAACTCTATCTATACATCAAAATATAATCATTAACATTATATCGTAATGTAATCCTTCACATTTTCTTCAATCCAAAATTACTAGTCCTTCTTCTCAATAATTGATTCCCCCCTTGAGCCTAGATAAAATGAATTTTCAGTGTCACCAAATTGGAAAAATTTACGCCATGTTTTTCTCCTATTTTCAATACAAACCCATATTTCAACATTTTCACAAATAAACCATATTTAATAAATACTAATTTATTAACTTCACTATAGATATGATATACACTTAATAAATTGTTCCTCATACTATAAACGTAATATGATTTCATTAACATCATCTTATCCATTCCAGTAACTTCCAATCCAACTCATTTGATTATATGGGACCCATAATTTACAATGTTATATAAGCCTTCCTTGAATATTTTTATATCCTTTATGTGATTCAAATATCCTATTATGTGTGATGAATATTCATCATCAAAAAATAAACGGACTATCCCTTTTGATGATCTAAGTGATTCTTCAATAACAAAAGCCCCCTCTTTTCCTTTCTTTTTCTTCTTCTTAATCCTTTTAGTAGTAAATTTATATATAATTAGGTGGGTTAAATAGTGCTACATTATTTAGTAGTGTGATCAAGTTGGTTATATCTACCACAATCTTATTCAAATGGTTAATCTGTTTCAAACAATTATCTATATTTTTTAGGTTGGTTCTCAAAATTTATTCTTTGAGTGGGTTGAATCCCATTAAAATTTTATCCTTAAAATATTATAGTATTATATTAATATATTTAATTAAATTAAAATATCCTTAATATTTTCCCAATTCCTACATAGTTCCAACTATATTCAATAAAAATTATTATTTCCTCTGAAAAGAGTTTTCTATCCAGGTACTAACACCTTATCCTCTTTCAATTTTCTGAACATCAATTTTGGATCCATTTTGTAAACTAGAATTTTAGAAGACTCAAAAAAACTTTCCTATTCATCCTAGGAATTTTATTTAATTTTTTCACGTCAACATTTAAAAAATTAAATTTAAATTTTTGTTCTCATAATTTCTATATTTTTTAGAATCAGTTTTCTTTTCCATGAAATCAAGTTTCTTCACTTATGATGCTAAATAATTATTTTAACCAACAATTTTATGATATTATTAATCCTCTTATTTTGATTTTTTTATCCCACCATATTTTTATCATTCTTAAAAAATTAATTATTTCAATAGTCTTCTCATTTGAGATTTCTCCAAAAAACTATATTAAATTTTTGTTGTTGAATATCCATTTGTTTAATTCATTTTTGGCATATACTTTTTTGAACAATATAAATATATTTATCATTTTATTAAAAAATTTCTTAATATTCACTTTTAAATTTATTCTCTTAAACAATAAAATTCTTCATGTTATCAATCTCCTTCATTAGATTTGACTTCTTTCTAGCATGAATATAATCATTTTTTCTTAATTATTATTTTTAATATTTTAATTTTAGAAATCATTCTCCATATTTGATATATTTAAAAGAAATTAAATGAGTTATTTCTTCATTATAAACTCCATTTTTTTTCTTCCTCACTCCCATCATCAATAATTTAATTAATAATTAACACATGATCATTTAATTTATTAATCACTATTAAATTCATTAGAAGTCTTAAATTTCTCATCATCATAAAACTTTAATAAGAGATTTCAATTTGTTATTTTAAAAGAAGTTTTTCATTTACCCTATTAAGTAAACATTGACTTATATAATTATATAAATCACTTTTTTTGAGTAAATATTTGGCCTCATATCCTCACTAAAACCATCTATTTCTTCTTTCAACATTGGACAATTTTCTAATGTCTAATACCTTTACACTTGAAATAGTTTAATATTATCTTTCCTTTAATCATTCCTTTTTCACTTATCACACTTCCAGAGATAAGTGACAATAGTTAATCATATTTTAATTCAATATCTTCTTAATTATCATATTCCCCTTCTTCCAAAACTATTTCTTTCCCACTCTTATATTATTTGAAATCCTTAAAAAATCGGTATTAGGTATTCTCTTCTTATTAAATATAATTTTCTCCTATATTTCATAAGAAATAATAATGTTATTTAGATCATCTAATGGAATCATACTAGAATCATGATCATTAAGTATTAATACCTTTGAATCAAATATGTTTGGAAAGATATATAGTATTTTCTATAAGACCATATAATCCCTTAAATTATCATCAAAACCTCTAACAATGCTCACAATTTCATTAACTCGAGTAAAGAAGTCATCTATTATTTCATCTTCATTAATTTTTTTATCTTTATATTTTAACCACCAAACAAGTAGTTTGGATTTATTCACTTTTACCTTTCATTCTTATATTTGTTTCTATTTATCACAAATACCCTTTCCTGTCTTTATTCCTTTCACTTTGAGAAACTCCTTTTTTTAATGTGTGGAAAAAGTGGAATTTTTCACATGTCTTTCATTATCCAAATTATTTATATCAACTATATTCATATCATAACCTCAAAAATGATTTAAAAAACCCACTAGTTCCAGCCTCAAATATATCCATACCCATTGAAAACAAATATGGAAGCATCAAATAATTCGATATATAATAGTTTCTCCCATTTAAATTGATAATACTCTTTCTATTCATTGAATTGGTGTTGCCTATATTTAAAATATAAATTTAGAATTAAAATTTTCTTATATAAACAATCAACATTTTCTGAAAAATGAAAACAGCATATCAATTTTGAAGGAAACTTGGATTTGGAACCACTTTAAAAGTACCCCTGAGATCAATGAAAATTCACTAAGAAGTGGGGTGAATCAGTTAATTCAATTGCATATCTGTATTTCATTTATAAAAAACCTTCATCATCTATTAAATTCAATGAATTCATCACTTCTAGACACACTATGAAATAAAATAAATTAATCACACTAGAGTTTATAAGTTTTACTACACAAAACATGTAGATAATCCTTTTAATGATACCAAATCACCTGAGACCATAAAATCCACTAATATATTCATTTTGGATTACATATGGGTAGGTCTTATACTAGTACTAATGATGAAAAAAAATCCTCCCAATTTGTGTAATGTGCCCCTATAAAAAAATAAAATATATATAAACTATTTTCTAATAAAAATATTTTTCAACTGTATCAGAACTCTATTATGTTGTCTTTTTTATTCTTCTTATCCATTCGTTTATTACTATTTCTATACTTCTTTTAATTTCATAGAATCATGTACGTTTATTCTTCTATATTTATTTTTTTAATACTTTTCTATTTCAGCGCATGCAACTTAGTTTTTTATAAAAACAAAAAATTATATTATACAATAGTAGAATATTCAAATTCAAACTTTAGGCTTCCAACTAATTTCAAAATATTTAATGCTTTTTTTTATTAAAATATGACCCTTTAGATCATCCTAAACTATCAAATCACCTTTAATTTTTAGGTTCCACTTTCTATAAGCCATGATCTTATCTGATTTATCTAGATCACATAGTATAAATTTTAGATAGTTATTTCTAAACATATATATATATATCTATCGAGCTTGTATTTTTAATAAGTATGAGACCAAAATGTATCACTATTCTTGAAATTTATGTATCACCATATAAAAAATGACTCTAACACATTGCCTTTATAATATAAATAACTAATTCATGTTGGAAGATTGACCTCTACATATTTTATTTCCCACTAAGAAGACCATAAAATATAAGTCATTTGTCACTAAAATGACTCTTACACATTATAGGAGTAACCCTTATATATTCAAGGAGGAATTAATATAAAATTCACATATTAAAGGAATGAACATTACATATTAGCTTACTATATAGATCAATCTTTATGTATTGGTTGAATTACCTTTACACATCCCCAATTCCTTAAAGTGATATTTATATATCAATAATGATTATTTTATACATAGAAATATATAAAATTTATATATTTCCTATAATTAGCAATAGAGTGAACTTTATATATGAATATAAATTATCTTTAATATTAAACAAATGATATTCAAACATTGGTGTCTTAGCTAATTTTTATATTGATAGAATTAACTTTACATATTGATCACAATGAACATTACTCATTTTCCTCAGATAATGTTTTAACCCTAACATAGTGACCCTTATGTAATGAGACCAATGACTCTTATGTGCAAGATAATTATACATTTTTTCAATTAATTTATTATTAGCTCAAAAAATATAACAAACTATTTAAAAAATCAAAGTTCTTATAAACACTTTTAAATTTCTCAATAACCTTCACATGTTATAATAATATTTATTTTACATGAGTTTAAACGTGATTTATGTATTGAAAAGAAGATAGAACAAATAAAAAATCCAATAAATATTTTTTACATCCTTTATTCCTTTTTACAAACATCTATGAATAAGGATTTTTAATATACACATATCTCCAGTAAGCATACCATAGGTTTTAGTAATCTCCCCAAGGATAAAACAATAATTGATTTCATCATTTCCCATAAACCTCTCTCAATATCATCATTATTTATAGGTTCCATGATGTTTGGCTAGATATAAATCTTTATTTGTATCTTAGATTGACTACTATTAAGAAAATAGCACATATCCTTACACACCACACATTTCCAAAAGCTCAATAAATTCACTTGAACCTATAGTTCAAGGATAAATTTATTCCATGTTTTGAGGATAATAATTTCTCCAAGTTATATTGATCATAAATTCAATCAAAAAAATATTCATGATATATGTGAATATAAAATTTCTTTATTTATTTTTAAGTTGTGTGAATAATATATATATATATAGCATGTTATGTGTATGTAAATAATCATTTTATCAAATTATTTCATTTTTACTATTTAAGGGTTGATAATTTTATGGAAGGATTTAGATCAAGTTAATGCCTCAATAACTTTATTTTAATATTAATTAAATTAATATTTATATATATAATTAATAAATAATATTATAATAATACATTCCATAAAAATTTATAATTATATTATTATTTTAAGAGAGTGTTGACATGGGTTTTTTGGAGAGTAAAATTAAAAAAAGGAACATAAATTATATTATTTCAATTATCAACCTAAGTATAAAATCTAAATTATGTCATTTTATTTTACCTGATAATCCATTCAATCTAATTTTCTTCTCAATACCTATAAAGAATTATAGAGAATCCTTTTCTAGAAAAAGAATGTAAGTGATTTCGTTATACGGTCAAAATTAATGACATGAAGAAATTGAGTCCCTCATGTAAACACTCAATATATCAAGAATGGGATTCATAGATTCTTTTAACACATATAGATATTTCTAGAGGAATTATTATTTACATTATTGAAGCAAAAAAATTGTTTATATTATCAGTGATTGGGATAACAATGTAAATAATGAATGGAAATCAAATCATAAAATAAAACAATCCAATTTTTTGAATATTAAATTATTTTTTAGGATTCAAATTAAGGATTTGGGGAAATATATTTGATTTTAGATTGAAAAAAATTTCACCATGTACACTGCACCATCCCGCTTTTCATTTTTCTAATCAAATCTAAAAACATGGTTTGGAAAAAAAATAGTAGAGGTGGCGTAACTAGAGGATATCTAGCCCCCAACCTCTCTTCTATTTCATTTATTATATATATATATATTATAATATTAAGAATGTTATATATTTATATATATCTATATAATTTTATAAAATATCTAAAAAATTTATTATAATTTTTAGGAAATGTTTGAAAGGGAATCATGGTGCATAAGTGGAACTAAAAAATAACTAGAATTAATTTATTAAATTGAATTAATTTTAATTTTTTTAACATTCACCAAGATGTATTTTAAATTTAGTCATTAAAAATTGTATTCATCATGAATAATAATGATCAAGATCAAATTGTGTACATTTTGATTTTTTTTTTTTTAATTTAATTTAATTTAATTATTTCATGTTTTTATTTTGTAGTAAAAATTATCAAATTAAGATTAATTATTTACAGATTATCCATCTCTCTGAAAATTTAATAAGGGTTGTAATTTCCATATTTTAATGTTAAAAACAATTCTTACTTCCTGAGTTCCCAAGACCTATATGTGTGCATATAATTATAAGTATAAAGTATACCCAATGAGGTCATTTAAGTGATGATCCTATGATAAATTCAAACAAAGGATAAATATAAGAGAATGGAGGATGATATAACTAATTTTTAGATAGAATCAAGAAGTTACTCACCCTCTGGTCTTGGTTGGTTAATTATCATTCAATAAACTAATCATTAGAATAATGATCATGGTCATTCACATTTATTTATCCTTTCGTGGTTAATTTTTTTTATTATGATAACAGAGTTTGAATGATTGACAATAATTATTAGATAAAATGGAAATTTCCAAAAATGAAATATTTTATATATATGGTTAATTATATATGTAAGGAAATAACATAGAATTAATAACAAGATTACTAGTTAAATTCTTATTTTATTTAAAAATATAATAAAATAATTCAAAAAAACATTAATTCAGTTAAATGAAATTCATTACCTAAGTTAGATTATAACCATAGATTGAAGTGATGGTCTATCCATAATCGAGTGTATTGATAAACAAATTTGGAGTTTTAATGATATTTATGTATCAAGTTAACCAAATAGGTATTCAGATAAATTTCATTAGATTTCATGGTAAAATTTGGGGGTAAGAGTTCTTTAACTACATGTATAAGATTTAATGATCAAGGATTCCACTTACTAGATTAATGAGTTGTGAGTTAATTTATTTGGAAAGAGTAAAGACTATATAAATACATTCAACTACCAACATGGATAATGTCTAGGTTATAATAAGGAAAATATAAATCCTTTTGACTATAAAATCCTTAGAATTAGATATTCCAAATCTAATTGTGAGTAACATTAGGATTTGATGGAAATATATACCAAAAATTTTCTATCTCTACAATCTATTTTGGACAATGATAATTTCATTAATGATATAAATTTCCAAGATTTGTACAAGTTATTTTTCATTGTACAAAGAAAAGAAATGAAATATTATGTGTTAGAATATCCACTACCCATTAAGCCTACTCATGAAGCCAATGAGAATGAGAAATATGTAAAATGTAATCATGTAGATGATTCATTAGATAGACAATTCATTATTATTTCATTGATGTCAAGTTATTTGAAAAAGAAACATGAAGACAATGTTGAATACTCCATAATGACTCATTTCTAGAAGCTTTATCCAGGGAGAGTTATAAAAGGGAGTTATAAAATCTTTGAAGTACTCTTTGTAAGAGTTGGTTTTATTTAACCAACTACTTTGTACTTTATATTATAAGTACATTAAAAGTATTGAATATCAATAAAAATTTATTATCACGTATTGATTTTTCTTCTACGTAACATTATTTTGATAATTTATATGAGTGTATTTTCATTGATATTGTCATAGATGTTCCCTACTATGATGAGAACCTTTATATTCTATGATTATATACCCTAAATATAGTTTTACTGTCAGATAATTTACTATGATAGGGAACGTAATACGTAGACTATTGTGTGCGAATAATCATCAGTGGATGAGGCTTATTCTCATGAATTAATCACATTGTAATATCCAAGGTGGGAGATTATGAGAACAAACCCACCGGTTGTAATTCTACAACTTGTATTTCCATCGTGTATTCCTATTTTTGAGTGAGTGTGACGGTCCTCAGACTTTAAGATTGTCATTAATGCATGTCATGGCTCACACGTGTAGATTTACTAAAAAAAACTATCACAAAATATGTTGGTGAGAAGTAGGGTACATTGGGTGTATCATGAATGATATGTTATCAATGTATAAATCGAGTAAGTATTTTTCCTTTCCATCTTTATGGAATTATATTTCTCAACCTTTTGATTGAAATATAGCTATTGCATAAATTCTTTGGTCATGGTGTTTCTATGTTTATTTCAGATAGTCAAAGAAAGAAATATAAAGCATATAGGTTGATGAAACAGATATTCAACCTACTTGATGATATATTGAAACATATGGATTATATTATACATTGAGAATTCATATGTAGTTATTGACATTGTGATATTAAGCTCTATCTCTTGGGTGATTGACCCGTTGTTGGATAGTAATCTTGGAATTTACTACAACCCACCTAATCCCAATGAGAAATAATCCTAGAGGGTCACAAACTAAGTGTTTCTATTGATCTTGATTAAATTATGTTTGAATTTAATTAATGGAATAAATATTATTCTCAAGAATAAAGAATAATTTTGTTTAGGTTTTATTGATCGCATAAATTAAATTAATATTTATTCATTGAATTTTAAATTATATATATATATATACATATTTGAGTATTTAATAAATATTTATCCACTAGTTTATGGATTGAAATATTTATTTATGAATATAATTTTTATTTGGGTATTAAATAAATACATATGAGGATGAATAGAACAAGACTACGTTAGTTGATAAATATTGATTTTCCAGCCAGTAAAATATATTTATCATAGCACAAGTTAGTGCATGCCATAAAATAATAATTTTATTATTATATGGAATGGGGATTGTTAAAGATTATTTTATTATTTAAGTGCTAGTACAAAAATAAAAAAAATATTTTAATCTAAACCCTAGTTATATAACTATATGGTTATTTATATTGTGTGGAGTTAATAAAAAATTGAGAATAGAGAATCATTGTGCACAATTAACTTCTCTCCCTCCCCCACCCCTTTATATATATGTGTGTGTGTGTGTGTGTGTGTGTGTGTGTGTGTGTCTATATATATATATATTCTCTAAAATTTCTCCTCTATTACTCTTAAGAATGAGTATAACTCATTCAATCCTAAGGATCTTGGAGAAATCTAGTTGATCAACACAAGAAAATTGATTCACTGTGCTATAACCCAAAAATTAGTTGGATTTTCTCAAAGATCAATGGGTTACATGTGGATCACTGCTAGAGGGATTCTACACATGGATGCTTATAGTGAAACAATGGTAATATAGAAAGGATTTTTTCTAATGGTCAACATCTACATTGGAGAAATATCCTAAGATGAGGTAATTTTTCTTCTGATCATAAGTGAATTAAATATAAATTCAATGTGGAAGATTCTCTGTTTGGGTTTCAGACATCTCTATGTTAAAATATTTTAATATATCACCACCACTTAAACTTCTTCTTTTCTTAGAACATTTATTTTTTATCAGAATGGTCATGTTTTAAATTTATAATGTTTTATTTTATTGTTGATGTATATTAAAAATTTTGGTTTAATTTTTCATTTTATATTATTTGTTCTTTATTATGATTTGAATTTAAATCTTTTACACATTTTAATTTATTCATTATAGATTCAAAATTTTGTGAGATCAAAAATAGATAAATAATGACTATATATTCCATCCAGAAGTGCCAAAATTTTGGCTGGTAAGGATGGTTACATGGTGTGTATCCATAGTACATGTCGTGTACCGAAGTACACTATATTTGGATGTTCCAAGGTATACAAGGAATACCAAATAGTAACTACACACAGTGCATTTATTTCACACTGTTTGTAGACTAGGCTAGTTTGGAATATGGGTTTTCATATTTCATGAGGTGTATCAGGCGTACACATCATGTAGTCTAAATTGGTTACTAGTGAAATTCGCACAATCCATGTGGTCAGAATACATGTTCAAACCACATGAGACTAACCAGATATATTATCAATGATATACACATCATGTATCTGATGAACATGATGTGTAATTCACCATTTCCTACATCGAAAATACACACTGAGTCATTAATCTAGTTACATGGCAACACGACATTCATACCACATGGAGTGTAGTAGTCATGTGCACATTGTGTAATCTCAACCGATGAATATGTTGAGTTCTTCAGTGGGTTTCATGGAAACAGGACATTTGGACCACATGGAGTGTGGTTATTCTATAAATTCCATGTATGCCCACTAAAGTACATGACCAAAGCCTTAGGCATGTATCCCAAGTACATGGAAATTGAGATATACAGCGTGTAACTGGTAAGTACACATCATGTAGTCTCCTAATCAAGAATAGAATTAAATTACTTTAAATTAATAATTACAACATTAAAACCTTATATTGTTGATTGTAAAATATTTTTTGAAAATTTAATAATGGGTTTAAATTACTTTAAATAATCAATTAATTTATTATAATTATATGTAATTATTAGTTCTGTCATTTTTTATCAATGAATTCCATTACGATGAGTATCTCTATATGATTTAAAATAGTTATAAAGATGAAATAGAATTATTTAATTAATTTATTAATTAATTAATACATGATTTTTTATCTTAATAATAAATAAAAATTAAATGAATGTTAACCAGTTTACTTTTGCATATATATTGCATGTATGACTCTTCATGAGCATGAACAAGACCGGTGTATGTGTTGGATGTTTAAATTGAATTTATTTCATTGGTTTTCATTTATTTAATATTAAATTAAATTTTATGGTTTTCATTTCATTTCTTCATCAATTATTATGTAGGACATGCATGTCCAGTGTTATTTATGTACTCCACATTAACCAATAATTTGGTTCCCCTCACCTGTATGTGAGTTATAAATTCTTGTAATTACTGGAGTATCCCAATTTGTAGAGAGGTGGTTCAATATGGACCCATAATAATGTCAACCTATAAGAGAAAAATGTGGATAGGTGGATTATTGTAACTCATGAAAAGGCTGACAAAGGAGTTTTCCCTTAGATCAGAGGTTGGTTTATTTTCCTCACAATAAATTAAAAATTAGATAATATCATGATTGGTTCATTTATTATTTATTTATTTCTCACTTATAAATTTTTTATTTTATGGTGGAAGACTTATATCACATAAATAAATGAATTAATGTGTAGAAATGGTATTAAAATAAATAGATTTTGTGTAAATGTTTTATACATACTAGTAATTAATTAAGTAAAGTCCACTTAATATTAACTAGGTATGTAAAGGATTAAAATGGATAATATTTATTCATAATAAATTAAAATTCCTCAAATATATATTATGTCATATATGGCCTTCCACTACTTTATTATGAATGAAGGCCCTAGAATTAAGTGTTTGACCAACCCTTATTGGGATAATTACTTTTGATATGGAGTTATTATGAAGGTTATGGGTTGAATTAACCATATTACATAAAGTGAAGTAAACATCTCTAGATATTATATAACTTGAAGGAATGTGTTGATGAAATACATGTTAGGATTTCAAGATTTTGGAGTCCACTCAATGGATCAAAGAGTTTCAAGCTCACAGTTGGAAAAGACCTAACTACCTAAATACATTCATGTAACTTGACCAACCCTTATTGGGGTTATGTGAAGGTGAATAAGGATCATTTCCGCTATAATTTCCTAGAAACTAAGAATTTCATTTTAAATAGTGATGGATATTGAGACTTAATAAAATAATGGGATTCTTATTAAAATTAAAATAATTATTTTTTCCCAAATAATTTGTAACCATGAAAGTAATAATCATCTGTATTATTATTATAGAAAATGTAAGGAAATACCATGAAACCACTATGATCATTCCATACCACAATGTATATCCTTATATATAAAATTTTAAAGGTATGTTATAATCATTTATGTGATTCATTATTATCAGAAAAATTCTATTATGTGGTGGAATCCCCTATTCTTGTATTGCCTCCCTAACACATGAGAAAAGGTGACAACGATTCCTACTAGAGATATGTTGAGGATGATTCATATGTCTATTGCATCATACTATCAACTATTTCTTGAGATTTTATGATACAAAATAAGGATATATATTAATACACTATAATATATTATCTCAAATCTCTTGATAAAGACAAAAAAAGGGATGAAATAAATATGATTTCAATACTCTATATCTTTATAAAATATGAGAGGGGAATCAAGATACTAATAATGATTTAAAAATGTTGGGTTATATTGATCAGTTTGAGAAATTGATCTTCCACTTGTATAATAAATTATAAATTAATATTTTCTTAATGTTATTGCCTCCAAGATTATCCTTAATTTTCCAAGCCTAGATAAACGAAATGGATAAGTTACACTGAAATATTTTCTCAATACTTAACCAAGTGGATATAGATTGGTTGAATTATATTTCCCTAACGTATTTAGTGATAATTTTGAAATAAAATGTTAAATATCTGATGGATGATATAATTAAAAAAGATCCTTTACAATGTACTTCCATCAGATAATGGATTAGAAGACAGAAGAATGATCTGGAAGATATATCTCACTTATGTGGAAAGCTTGGATATTGGAAAATAAATTGAAATGAATTGAATAAGTGATTATTTACATCTACTTTAGGTATATTAATCAACTCTCTAATCACTAATTTTTTATTAAATATAAAATTTATATGATATAAATTTATTTAAATATAGCAAATAAATATGAATAAAAATGTTACAGAGTGAACTCAAATGGATCTGAGAAAGGGTGAGTTTTATATTAGACAAGGGTATCTCACTACTTATCATTTCTAAATGAATTGATTAATATTTTTCATAAGTGTTACCAAAACATTTATCTTTGTGTCCATATCAACACAATGATACATTATTTCTTTTTAGAATAAATGTTTTTATGGTACTTTAATACTAGACTAACTATTTAGTAACTCTTAAATCACAAATATCCATCAAAATTAATGATAAATATAAAATATAATATTCTTAAACAATCGTGGAAATATAATTTATTGTTAAATAAAACTAAAATTATTTTACTTATTTACACCCATAAAATTGTTTTAGTCTTAATTTATCTAAGATACTAGAAATAAAAACAAAGTGATCGTCTTGTTTTAGATAAAGAAACCATTACTAAAAAATATACGTCATAATGATTTTGAAGTTAAATTAGCATGACTATGTGAATAGTTCTAAAGATAGAGGTATCTTCATATACTTCATGAGTTTCCTTTAAGAAATTTTAGAAATTACAAGTGAAGTAAATGAGTGAACTTGGGAAAGATTAAGAGATCTCTGAGATGTCTTATTGGAAATAATATTATCCAAGTAATCCTTTATCATTAATATATTATCCCAATCTCATATTTATTTATATACAAAAAATTAAATATTTTAGTAAAAGGAAGATCAATGATGAGTCATATATATATTGAAAATATTCCATTATTTCTTCAAAGACATATTTTTCAAATATTATTACAACTACTAACCATAATCCAACTATATTTTATAATGGATATTATATCAATTTTGATATAATAAGAATCTATAAGGACACTACCACATGTGTTTGTTGAAAACCATTTGTTAAAAGATGTCCTTACCTACAAATGAAAATAAAAAACACTATGTTGCATTTGTGTTAATGATCTTATAACCAACAAGGATATTATCATCTAATAAATATTGAATATATTTCCATAAATTAATCATTTATATTTCAATATAATGGGAGTATACTTAACTTCTATGTGTTAAGGATCTGGATACACATGAGTTGGCATGGGAATACTGGATTCCACTAAGATAGTGGGAGGAGGAGTTCTAGAGACACATACTACATATGAACTTATAACCAAAATTTTGTTTTATATTCACCATGGTGTGTAATATATATAATATTATTTTAGTAAAATATTTCTAAAAATAAGTAGTAAATGGAAATAAGGTAAGATTGAAAAGTATGTATAAATTCAGGTTATGGAATCCTTGAATCAAGATTTAGGGATTCAAAATTTTCAATGTTTCTTAAACTTGATACTACTAATGAGTATTCAAGAGAAACTAGACATGGATTGTATAATATGGTACCAAGAAATCATCATTGGTTATTGAACATTTAGTCTATGATAAAACTTATTCACCTCTAATCATGACTAAAATCCTTTTGAACTATACTTGTTAAATAATATTTCTATGCTCATCATATTGGGATATTGAATGCTAAGGGCACTACATTTAGAATAATCATATGGGAATATTTATATATGATGTGAAAAAAGTACCCCTATGGTATATTTCTATAAGTAATAACTAGAACGGGTTAGTGACATCAATAAATTCCAATAATATATGTAGATTACATAAATTCAATTATGAATAAATCATGCATAGTAATCATTGAATATTAATTTGGAAACAAATGAGTAACATGTCTCTATATATGCTTAGTTGAAGTGATGTATGTTATCAATATAGATATGCTGACAACATTGTGAAAATAATAGTTATAGAATCACAGTTAGTTAAGACTAAGGAATGGAATTTTCTCACGGTATGACTTAAAGTAGCGACCATGTTCTAGGATACCAGATCAACAATGTAGATCTATTGTTTCACTAAATATAGTTATAGTACATATAATAACAATTTATTGAATAATATAAGTTAAAAAAACTCAATAATGAATAATTTTTGGCATATAATTCTTTCGGTTGAACATGCAATTTTATAGGATGAAATTATTAAGATTAAAAAAATAACAAGCTTAAGTTATAGTAATTTATCTCATATTCTATGATATTTAAAGATGTTGTATGTTACTGATTTGTGATTTATAATATGTGAATATTAAAAAAATATAAAAAATGGCATATAATTGTAGTTAGAACTATCCAACAGTACTTTGATAAGTAGAACAGCATGAATTCTGTGTGTTTGGAGAAGTGGGAAGTCTAGAATCGAGGAAATTGAACACTTTTATTCATTTAGTTAGATTTTATCTAGTATAATAGAAAAGGGATAAGATAATATGCAATAATAACTCATGTAATCTAGTGGTTTCCATATCTACAATACCTTAGTATGTTATGAATTTTGATGTAGCTTAAGAAGTGGTTTAGAAACATCATGTTCCAATTTTTTTTTACCAAAAGAATGTGATTTATCATTTTTCCCATAATATTTTACTAGATATTTAGTCAAGATTTATGAATTATAACATGGGTACAATAGATGTATGCATGGTTTTGTAACTACTTGATGGATTTTCTCAAAGTAGTAATGTAATAGTAAACAAATTCTCTACAAAGACATGTGGCTTTTCCCACCCTATCCACAAAAACATGATAGACCTAGTAGTTGCAGCCATACTCGATAGAATCATGATTTTATAAATGATAAATAACCAATCATTTTTAGTTAGCTCTATTACAAGTCAGAGTTTGTTATAGTTAGAACCCTAGAACTTAATACTTTGTAATTTTGATTACATGTACATTCAATGAAGTGAATATTAATATAAATATCTTATCACATATTTATTCTTCTTATACATAAAATTAATGTTATAATGTTCTTGAGTATATATCTCATTAATAAGTTCATAGTATTTCTCCTTTATGATGTGAACCTTGAGATTCTATGATGATATCTATTAAATATAGTTCCATAGTCAAATAACATAAAATGATAGGGAACATTTTAAATAGACTATCAGGTGAGAGTACTCTTAAGAGGATTATGTTTCTTCTCCTGATGTTCGCACATGGTAATCTATAAGAAGGTAGAATATTATAACAAACTTTCTAGTAGGAATTCTGTATGTTTTGGTGTCATCAGATATTCCTCTTCGTGAGCATATGTAATAGTCCACCGAATTTAAGATTATCATTAGTTCATGTCATGAATCATGTACATAGTTTTATGAAAAAAAATCAACACACCATATATTAATGGGAAGTATGGTATGTTGGGTGCCTCATGAATTACATGTTATAAATTTATAATTCAAAGAAGGATTTTTCCCTTCAATATTTTTTGAAGATGATATATCATCCCTTTGATTTAAATATAATTGTCGCATAAATTATATGCACATGGGGATACAATTTTTATTTTGGATATTGAAAGTAAGGTTTATCGAGCATAAAGGGTGATGATATAAATATGAAATATTCTTGATGAGACATTGAGACAAAGGGATTATGTTACATAGTGAGAGTTCTTATGTGGTTTTTGGTGTTGTGACATTATGTTATCTCTCTTGGGTTCCTTGACCTGTGTCTAGATAGTAACCTTGTTCATTAGTCATATCCACCTAATTACAATAAGAAATAATCCTAGAGTGCCACACACTATGTGTTTATGTTGATCTCTATTAAATTCTACATGAATTTAATTAATGGAATAAATTTTATTTTAAATACCAAGGAATAATTTTATTCACATTTTATAAATCACGTAAATTAAATAAATATATATTCACTGAATTGTGAACAAAATATATTTATTTATTTCATTTATTATTTAATAAATATTTATTCACTGGTTTTTGGATTGAAATAATTATTTATGAATAAAATTTTTATTTTTGCATTCAAAAAATATCAAAGAAGATGAACATATTAAGACAACATCCATTGATAAATATTGATTTTCCAACTCATAAAACATATTTATCATAGTGCATGTTTGAATGAATGGCCTGAAGGCCAAAATTTTTATTGATTTTTGGATAAGAACCATTTTAAGGGTAAAGGGGGGAACCAAGACTTCAAAGACATCCAGACATTAACAAAGTTCGAGAAAACAGAGGGTTGAAACCCAGAAAAACTACAAGGAAGTACTTCAACCCAGAATCAACAACATTAAGGCACGACTCCACCAAAGCACGACTGCTCAGCAAACTGTATCATGCAATAATTCACAAGCCCGGTACTGTTGGCAATGCCATACCCTCTCAATCAACCCAATCCAAAAATTCATGCACGGTGGATATGACCAGCTCTATCCTCATCTGAAGCAAATCCTTGTAGATTTTCTGAGTTCCCCAAAAAACTAATTTCACCTTCAACAACAATCAACCAGCAACAATCTAGATTACTAGTAGACACAACCATTACCAGTAGATTCACAACATCACCAAAATCACATCCATACAAACAAATTCCCAACTTCACCAAATAAAAATCAAAAACAAAACCTGGAATCAACATACAGCAGCACCAATTCGCAAAGCCTCCCCCCTCCTAGCCTGAGGAACCGAACCCAAGAACACCTGAAATGTCGGAGCCGATGATGAGCCGGGACGAAGCTAAGATGAGATCTCGGAGCCAGAAAACACGTCAAAGTCGTCGAGGAGTACACTAGAGCCACTGAAGATGAACATAATGCTACCAAGACGAGACCCTGAAGCCAGAACCAAGCCACAATCATCACCGAAAGTACCATATCTGACATCACCGATCCAAGACCTGAAGCCTGACCACCTGAAGACGATGCACGCTGACACCGAGCTGAAAACCTGAATCAGGAACGCTGAGGCTACTGTTTCTCTTACCAGAGCTGAGGTGAAGCCACTAACGGGCCGGGAATGAGGCTAGACAATGCAGATCTGACACCCAACGTCGTCGATCCAAGGCAAGACAACTGTCGTCGGGGCCGGGCCAGACCGGCCGGAGGAGGTGAGGAGAGAGCAATGAGGGAAACCCTAGGTGCGCGAGAGGGGGAAGAAGTCGCTGCTCAGAGGCCCCTCGGTTCATAGCGAATGTTATATTACCATAAAATAAAAAAGTTTTTATATTATATGGCATGAGGTTTTTTTAATATTATTACATCATCTATGTTCTATAACACAATTAAATAATATTTTAATTTAAACACAATATCTATAAGTAAATGGTTATGTCTATTGTGTAGATTTAATCAAAAATTGATAATAGATATTCATTACACACACACAAAAATCTCTCCCTCTATCTCTATCAAATTTCTCCTCTCTTACGCTCATTGATAAGAATAACTCCTTTAATACTAAATGATCTTAGAGTGATCAAGACAATCAATGCATGAAAATTGATTCACCATGCTATCACTTGGAATTTTTTTGGCGTTTCTTAGAGATCAAAGGAGCATGTATGGATCATCGCAAGATAGATTATACACTTGGATCCTTAGATCACAATGAAGGTATTCTAGAAAAAAAATCAGAAATATCAACATCTAAATCAGAGAAATATAATAATACAAGGTATTTTTCCTTTCAATGATAAATGAATTAATTTTAAATTTAATGTGAAATATCCTATATTCAGGTTTTGAGCATCTCTATGTTAAAATAAATATTAATATATTTCCACCATGAGAGCTTATATTATTCCTAGAACCTTCACTATGTACATCGATATTAAGAGAGAGACCCTATATTACCTTATTTATTTAATATGATAGGGAACATTTATAATTTAAAAGTTCTATATTTAGGAGAAGTTTCTATTAGGCCTCTAGAAAACTCATGTTTTGTCAGATTCAATGAATATTACAAAATTTACATAATGGTAAACATTATGAGTAATGAATTAATTTGAATAAAATTGATGTAAGATGTCAGAACAGAGTGTGATATCCTTGAAATTTCAAGGTATGTTAATTTGTTGTTCAACCAACCTTAATTTCATTTTTGAGACTTGATAAAGGTGTATGATATCCAAAAATTCAAACCAAGGGAGATGGAGGCACAAACCCGTAGATTTCTATTGCTTTTATATAACACCATAAGATTTTATGGTATGTATCTTCTTAAATCTATTAAATTTACTTGATATATTATGATTCACACAACACCGAGCTTAAACTAATTTTCATATACTATTAAATATTAATATGATCATTGGAATAGTAATGTAATTGTTAAGAATAATAGTCTAGGACATTAAAATAATAACCTCACCTATGAAAGTATAAATAAAATTTATCTATCTCATAAATTAAAATATAATATATTTATATCAATGAATAAGTAAATAATTTTTTTTTAAATGATAAATTAAGTGTTGGTATTTTTTGTGAAATGTGTATATTTATTTACAATTTTTTAATTAATATAATGATTTAAAAAAATTATTTTCATAATATAGATTCATAAATTAATATATATTTTTTAAGATAATTATAATATAGTTTTATGTGACCATAATTAATTTTTCAAAGTGTCATAAAATCAGTTATAATATTAAAGTCTGCATTTTTTGAATAAATGATGATTTTAATTAAAAATTAAATTTATCATATTTAGAAAATTATTTTCATATATTGGTGTCAATTTTTAAAATCTAATTTTCAAAAAATTATTATGATGAATTTTTTGGTATTTTTCTAAAATAGTGGTATTTTTTGTGAATAGTGAAATACAGTAATTTACGGTATTTGAAATTATAAGTAAATAAATGAATTATTGAGTCATGTATGATGTATGGATGAGTTATGAACCCATTATTTCAAAATCAAATTCTCTATTTACTATAAATAGTCATAAGAATCAACACTATTGATACTCTTGAGCCAAAAAAATAAAAAATGAATAAGATAATCAAAAACACCCCTCTCCTCCCCTATAAATACCACACCTCACCACTCCTTCTCTTCACACCTCCAAAGCCTTTAATATTGTCTAAATTATTACCAATTCCCTTACCAAGCATCTTCCTCCCTTCCATGACCTTATGGTCTTACCAAAATATCAAAACAAGTTTCTTCAAAAACACCCCTCTCCTCCCCTATAAATACCACACCTCACCACTCCTTCTCTTCACACCTCCAAAGCCTTTAATATTGTCTAAATTCTTAAAAATTCCCTTACCAAGCATATTCCTCCCTTCCATGACCTTATGGTCTTACCAAATGATCAAAACAAGTTTCTTTAAAAAGGTTCTCAAGGAGACGATATTCAAGAGGTAAAATCCTCCTTCTTTCTCTTTTAATTTCTTTTCTTTTTTTATCCTATCCTCAAATCCCCTAAACAAAGATACATGATAACTCTTGTATCATAAATATACCTTAATTTTATTGGATTAATGTAATATCTATGATCAAATATCTTCTCTTCAATTTTTTCTAAAAAAGAAAACATCGTCTGTGATGTGTTGATTCACCGCCTTCATGTGTGATAATTTTTTGTTTTCCTTTACCTCCTTCAAGGATGGTCATAAAAAATTATTATGGTTATATAATATTTTAATATACATATTAAAAACATTTATCATATTTTGGAACAAATTTATAGACATAATATTAAATAATACAAAACTAGTTTTTGATAGTCAGAAAAACCACCCTAAATAAACAAAAAATTTATCATTAATGTTTTATATAATGAATCATCCTCATATCAGAAATAAAAATTATATATGGGATAATATAATATTTTTAAAGACTATAAATACTATTTCATTCCAATTTTTGAGTTTTTATTCTATTTGACAGGAACTCCCATAATTATACACAGGGGAGCTGACCATAAAACCATGAAACAAATGCTCCCACAACAACAAAATTAAAAATTATAACTCATCATAATATCCATATATGAAATTAATAAAATTATAATAAATAAAATATATGTTTAATAGGTTGTGAATTATTTAATTAATTAATCTAATTTTATTATCTAGGATATTAAGTACAAATGCAGAACTCTTTCAGCTATGAGGTAAGGGTTTTTCTCCTCTCACTTTTTATTTTTGTGTGAAATATGACTTATTCGCCACTAATTTATTTTTTTGGAGCATATAATTCCCTTTGATATATCATTTCATTAATCTAATTATATTCATGGTATTCAATTTTTCATTTTATTATTATTTCTCTTATGGGGCATACAATTCTACTGATTATAAAGTGGTAAGGTTTTTTCTCATATCAGTATTACTTCTTTGATATATATGAATTCTTCGCCACTTATTTATTATGTGTGATGTATGTATAATGCCTATTTGAAATATCATATAATTTATCTAATTATATTCTTGGTATCCAATGGTTAATTTTATAATTATTACTTTTATGGGGCATATGATTCGACTAATTACAAAGTGGTAAGGGATTTCCTAACTCAATTTTCATTCATTGGGTTAAACTTATTTTTCATTGATTATGACATGATAAGATTATGTGTAAAATTGATTTTGATTATTTAATATCACATATTCACATGTTTTATATGAATTTATATTTAATACACATAATATATTCATTTTATTTATTATATGATCCCTATAAGGGACTTCGTCTCAAATTTCTTTCATTGAGGCATATTTTTTATGTTATGCGGATATTTTATTTTATATGGTGTATATACTTCCCCTTTTATTTATGATCATTATTCATTGTATATTTCATTAAATATACATATTTCTTGTTTCATGTATATGATTATTGCCTAATCTATATACCAATTTTTCATATAGTGTTTACTTTGGAAGTTATTTGATTATTAGGGGAAATAATGTTAAATCTATATATTTTACTCAATTAAGTTATTTGTTGATAAGGAATATTTATTTCATGAATTAAATCAATCATTTTGATTTATAAGGAATTCCTTGGACATACATACATGGTTGGGGCTTAGTTTTAGATTTCCCCTCGATGCATCGGTAGTCTCGTGAGACGACAAAGTTGTCCAAATTAAATGGGGTTTTACCCATAATGATTAAAACATATTGTAAAAGGTATTTATAGTAGAGGTATAATGATTCTTCATATCATGGAGAAAAAATTATTAATAATTTCTATCATTATGATTTTATTCATTATTAACCATGATATTTTCACTATGATATTATCTATGGATTCATATTTTGCTCATGTTATTGATTAAATAGAATTTGTTTCCAATCATTAACATTACCATAATGATTATGCCTTATACTCTCATGATTGTAAAGTTTTTTGATAAATGTATTATATTTTAGATATATATTCCATACCATATTGATTATGTTTCATTAATTATTGATTCATAAAAGGTTCTATTATATTTAACCCTTATTGAGCATCTGAGCTCACCATTTTATTTGTTCTCTTTTCCCCATGTTATGAAGATAAAGTGATTGAATGGGTTTAGGGATGAAATTACATTACTTTATTATTTTTTATATTTTATTACCAATGTTATAAGGTTACTATGTATGTATCTATTTCTCTAATAATACTAAATTGATCGGTCCTTTGGTATTTGAATCCTGTATCTAATTCCAATGTAAAAAAGAAAGGCACTGACTCCAGGCTATTGGGGTCAAGGTATTTATATTTGATATTAGATGAAGTTTAGTAGATATATTGGTAACTATATTTTAAAGTAATAATAACTAGTTTTGGAACAATAATAATTCCTTATAGTATTTTTAAAAAAAAAACTTTTACCGTTAGAGAAATTTTTATTTTATAGATAAATACTTATGATTATTATGGGATAGCTCAGTGTGTTCTATTATTTAGTAATGGAGCCTAATGGAAGGAAGGGAATAAATACCCACAAAAAAATGTATAGATTTCCCCACTGATAAAGTTAACACAGTTAGTATTGGAACTGAGTAGATCATGACCATATTAGGATAGCTAACTCGGGTTATGACGAATATACTTACTTGAATGGAGAAACATGATGCTTCAAAACAAGATTCACCTATGTTGGGTCATTTCATGCGATAGAATACACCATATTTTAGTGGGAATACTAATCTAGTAGTATCTTTGAAATTGATCAAGTCCCCTAAAATGTTATTTCTTGTAAAGTCTCTAACCCCAGTATCCCAGAGCCAGTGCATTGCTTTATTAAATCAGTACTATGAACAAGAGGTAACATCCCAAAGGTCTGAATAGTTTAGTAGATTTAGAAAACCAGATAAAAAAATAATTGTTACATTACAATATTGAAAGGAAAAAAATATAGAAACTCCATTGTAAACACCCATAAACTACTATATTATCCCTACAAGTCATTCATAATATACATCTTCGCATCCTGGGGGAAAATAAAACATAATAAAGGGGTGATATTAGATGCTCGATAAGGGTAAGCAATACATAGGAAGATATCATAAACATAAACAATAAGTCGAGGTGATTAACTAAAAACACAAGCCATTAAAACATAATATTAATAATAATATGGAAGGAATAAAATATTATAGAATAATACCATGTAAATAATCTTATTAGAATGAAACATAACCATGGATATTATACTAGTCAAATAATCACATGGATTATCAAATACTAATATCATAGTGATGGAAATATAAAACATAAAATCGAGGCCTCAACCATGAAATCTAAAAATAAATGGTTAAGGCCTTATCCAAATTCATATCTAAAAATAAATGGGAAATGCCTTGTCCAATTCCATATTTGGTTTGTCTCATGAGACCTATCGATGCATTGAGGGGCAATATAAGTCCCCACACATCACCTACTAAATCTAATAAATTCCTCATATGAATGGGGTGAAACATAAACAACATAGACATATTAAATGTAAATAACTTTCCCCAATCAATAAACATAATCAATAACCATTCTGAGCAATATGGTGAATGGTATCAAGATAGTACAACCACATTCAAATTGATCATAAACCATTTAATAAAATATGGTATATGATATCATAAAATACCAATTCCAATTAAGAATAATATTCAATATAGGGTGTTTAAATATATTTAAATACTCTAATAAAATAATCGATGAATTCTTGAGAGAAATACCCTTATACTTTACAAAGAAGAGTTCATTTGGAAAATTTATTTTTATTTGTCACAAAAATAGATTGTAAACATGTATATCCTAGAAAATAAAAGGGAAGGAAAATGAAATTATGTTTGAGGTATAAATTATGTCCAATTTAAGTGAAAACATGTAAAAATTGTTTTTAAGAAACTTTAGAAATGGGACACTTCGAAGTAGTTGGCTACCCTATAGCTGACCTTGGTATAGAAGGAGGGTACAACTTTTCTTCAGTCAATGGTGTTGAATCCTCCACTTCTCAAGCATGTGAGAGAGTCCCAACTGAGATAAATTGACTATAAGTTCTTGAATGACTATATATCCATAGGTGATTCACCATATAGATATTCTAAAGGAGGTAATCATGCCATCCTTTTTAGAGACGGGCAGTGGTTCTAGTCACGATGCGGGAGGAGGTGATGTGAGAGTTCCGCACTTCTCCCCTAGATGTACATACTAGTGTGGGGAAGATGTATAGATACCTTTAGAAATAGTTTTGTTTGTCTATGATGAGATGTATCATATCTAAGTTTGTCTCTCAGTGCCTCACCTATCAGTATGTGAAGGCTGGTCACCAAGTTCCAACAGGTTTGTTTCATCCCCTTGAGATCCCAAAGTAGAAGTAGGATGGCATATCCACAGACTTTGTGATAGGTATTTCATGCATAGTGAATAGAAATGACACCATATAGGTGATAGTTGACTGACTCATGAAGTCTTCACAATTCCTTTCTATCAGGGAGAAGAGTTCGGTGGAGAGTTTTGGGCAGTTGTACGTACGAAAGATAATTTTCCTTCATGGGGTTCCCCTGATGATTGTCTCCAATTGTGACATGTGGTTTTTATTGTGATTATATAGAGGCTTTTAGGAGGAATTTGGGACCCAAATGTGGATGATTACAGCCTTTAACCACTATATTGATGTGAATACCGAGCACATTATCTAAGTATTGGAGGATATGATGATGGATTGTGTGTTAGACTTTGTCCGGAGCTGGGAGGATCACCTACCCTTAGTAAAGTTTGTGCACAAAAAAGATACCACTCTATCATTGGCACAGTACCTTTTGAGGGCCTATAAGAGAGACCCTAAAAGTAACCATTGTATTGGAGAGAGATCATTGAGACATATCTTTTGGGTCCATAGATGGTGTAGGTGACGATGGAGAAGGTCCATGTCATCTGTGAGTGAATGAAGATCTCCCAGAGCAGGTATAAATCTTACACAGATCACCATCATAGTCCTTTGGAGTTCGATCAAAGAGGCCACGTTTTCCTAAGAGTCTCCCCACGATTAGGATTTTGGAGGTTTGGTCAAGAAGGTTAGCTATCCCCGAGGTTCATCTTTTCATTCAAGATTGTGTAGAGGGTTGGATAGGTTGGTTGGTGCCTCGCCCTCCTCCTAGAGCTAGAGCGAGTGTACAATGTCTTCCATGTGTTATAGCTAAGGAGATATGTTCATGACCCCACGCACATCATCGAATGGGGTGATCTGGACATCGAGGATGGATCCAACTTTGTGGAGCACCCAGTGGAGATTGAGGATCAATAGGAGAGGACCCTACCTGGATTGATCGTCCCCTTTCTTCATGTGTTGTGGCAGTACTAGAAAGTGCAGGATAACTCCTAGGATGAGGAGATCTAAGTGTGGGCTCAGTATCTCAAGTATTTTGTTTAGTTTTTCTATTAAAGGATTAAAATATTGAAGGATGGGAATATGTATAGACCCAGTTTCTTTTTTATAAGACTTTGAAATATTTTTATATTTATTTCCAGATCCAAGTGCTGAGACAGCACGCGATTCAAATCTTCATTTCACCCAAGACTAATTTTATAAAAATATTAAATATATTTTATATTGAATATGCATGGTTTTTTATATAAAATAAAATAACTCTTAAATTAAATCTCGGATAAAAAATATGATACCATGGTTGATTTCGGAACATGATGTTTACCCTAAGCATGACCTAATATGGGTTGGATTGGGGCGTTCAAATATCTCAACCATTAGTGGTATGTTTAGTGAGTAAATTAATTAATTAATCTATTTAATTAATTTATATAACCTAACTGAAATTTCTATAAGAATACTACCATGGTAATTTTATCAAGGTAAGCCTCATAATCTTGGAATCTGTAGAGAGATTGTAGAGACTCGTATCCTGACGTACATGGACATTACATTACATTTGCGGAATACTTAGTACATAACAAAAACACACACACACAAGGATCGTAATAGTTTAGTGTCTTTGGAAACTCGGAACGTAATCTTCTAATCGTGGTGAAAGTTCTTCAATATCTCCCATAAAGATCTTCTTTTTTTTTTTACCTAAAACCTTTCTTTATATCCTGGGGAAAAGAAAACATAAAAGGGTGAGCTCAAATGCTCAGCAAGGGCAAATAAAGGAAATAAAAATCATATCATATCTTTTTGAAAATCAATACCTGCAAAAGAGATCATAATATCTTAACATGGAATAAATCATAGAAGTGAAAATGAGATCCCCATAATCATAACATAAAACTTGAATCTTTGTGGCATGCACACATAATCATGGAAAATCATTTCTTGTTAGTCATGACTCATTTCCAAGACTATCTTAGTGGACAAAGTCCCTTTCTGAACCGAGTTCACTCCTCGTTTCAGTCCTGTATCACTGAACCGAAATAACCTTCCGTTCCAGCCATGTCTATCTCATGAGATATAAAATCATTACCCAATGCATTGGAGGGAGATATAGGTCCCACCCATCTTATAATGAATCCTTTCTTATGTGTGCCACATAATCATAAAACATACATCATCGCATAACACATATAACAAAAATGGGATTCTTGAAACATCATGACATCATAAATCAATTCATATATGATAAAGGAATTCATAAACATAATTCCATCACAACATAGTCAAACCAATGTAAAAATATGGATAGAAACAGAACCCTTTATTATCTTAGATGGAAAATAATTTTGATAAAACACTTGAATTGAATTCTTGAGGAAAATATCCTTTCTTCTTCAAAAACATTTTTCCTTTCATAACATGTCATACAACTTTAAAATAAAAGAAGTTGATTAAAAATAAACTTGAAAACTTGTAAAGGAAGCTTCTTTGAAGTAATGTTTTAAAAATCCATTCATGCCGTATAAGTTAAAAAAAACATTCTTCGTACTTTTGTCGGAAAAGTCAAAAAGTACCTCGTACGGAAAAACGACAAAAGATTCCTTTCATATTCTTTACTAAAAACTAACCTAAGGGTAAAATTGGATTTAAACTATTTCAAGTGGATGGAAACAATATTAGATATTGAGGGAACATGGATGTGGATGATAAAATACACCCCAGTAAATACTTACGAATAAACAATCTCGGATAAAAATGAGATTGTGATATTTCCCTTACCTTAGGTCCAATTTGCTTCGTATGTGTCCGAACCTCCTGTATAATGATTTAAATAATGTCATTGACTTATTACAGAATCATATTCATTGTTATGATATCATATATGGTTCACTTATGACATTATATTACCCGTTCTTTTGTAAATTCCATGTTAAAGAAGCGTTTTGGGTAAAATCGTTTCATTTATCGTAGGTGTTTTGACTTGTTGTTCTTGACATCATTATTACATATATCATGATTTACTTACTTCCAGAATATAAAATATGATTTATATATCATATATATTCAGTATATATATATATATAATAGATAGATAAATAAAATGAAAAACACCGTTCACGGAGACGGTAGTCCGTACGTACGCATGAACGCTGTTTTTCTTTCCTTATTGTCTTGAAATGGAAGTAAGTAGATGACATACATATGTATATATATATACATAAATCCAGTAGCTTTATAATGTCATATATTTCATTATTATTTCTTATATATACATTATAATCATTCTTAAATGGTTAACATGGAGAATGAATCTCATCGCGTCGTGGAGACGGTAGTCCGTACGTACGCACGAGCGATGATATCATTTCTATAAATATTGAATTGAATTGGAGTGGATTATACAATATATCAGAATCAATATGATGTTGTAATAACTATGTATAGTTATTCTTTACACCATTATACCCATCCATGTAAGGTGGTGGTGGAAAATAGATTACACCACGGCGTGGAGACGGTATTCCGTACGTACGCACGCGCGGTGATTTCTTTTTCCGTAGGATGGATAGATGGTGAAATAGGGTTGTTTCATACTTATAATAACATATCATTATATGAGTGATACTGATGTTATTACTTCATAATGAAACAACCTAAGAAGAAGAAGTGGAAGAATAAATAAAGATGAAAGAATTGGTAACGGTAATTACCTCTTCTTTGAAGTCCATCTTTGAGACCTCCTCTTAGGGAACTAGAATTGGTCTTTGAGGAAGACCAGAACCTCTAGGATGTTGCTAGGGAAGTGGAGAAGAGATTTTGGCAGGGGTTGGCCGAGCTTGAGTGCTCAAATTGGTGTGAGGAGGAGGGGGAGGAGGTGTCCTTTTATAGGGGAGGAGAGGGGCACCTTAGGAATATCTCAAAATATTATTTTATATTAAAGTCAAAATCGGTTTATAATGGTTCCAAAGGGTCTTATTTCGAAGCTAAAGTGGGGATGGGTCGAAATCCTATCAACCAATAGAATTTAGACAAGTTTAGGATATTATTTTAACCTTATCAATTAGATTTAACTCTAAGTTAAATAATTTAACTTTTACCATGTCTTTTTGTTTTCTTTCACTATATGGTTAATAAACTTACTATAACATGCCAAACGAACCCCAAATTGTTTATTATTAATACATATATCCTTATCTAAGTCATTTGGCCGAACCTTAGATTTTTAGGAATAAAATAACAATTAATGATATAATATTTGATTTAAAAACTATTTTGTGTCAATTTTGACACTATTTGATATATGATTTTTTTAAAAGTCATAACAGAATTAAATGTTCGAAACAAGTTGCTTAAATCAACATTAATATATCATAGTAACCTAGAAAATTAGTGTAATTCATAAAAAATCTCAAATTACATTTATTTTTGTGTTTATAACATCAATTATGTCAATATTTCATTAATAAGATAATTACTGCATCATCGTTGTGTCATAAATAAATTAAATTATTTTATGTCTAAAAATTACAAATAAAATACCATCATGTAGGAAATCTTTTTAGCTTTCTAATGAATATTTACAATCGAATTTATCTTATGTATAACCCCATATTAAAAATTATTTACTTATTAAACTTTGATTTTAACTATTTTAACCTTTCTTTAAATAAATTAATAATAAATGTCCTAATCTAATCCAAGTGGGCCTAAATGGTCATATTTTATTCCTAAGTTTGTTTTTGGTCGAATTACACTTGTACAATAGAATTAGGACATGTGTTAGGGTAATAGTAATATCATATTTACCCTTAGTTACCCTATTTACTATTAACCGCGGTAAAAAAAGTAAAAAGTTACTATTCACCAAAAAAATTATTTTCATCTCATTGAACCACATTTTAGTCCTTGATATTAACCGTGTCTCTCGGATTTTCGAAATTCCATTCACAGAAGCGGCAAAAATTAAGTTTTATGAAAAATTCAGTTTTTTTAACTACCACTTAGTAGTTTCACTATTCATCAAAAATTGATGTTTTTCAGAACAATGCCAAAATTTCATCCTAAGCTATATTTCATATTCCGAATTCAAAAATGAAATCTATTTTACCAAATTCATAACATAGAAGTTGCATTAATTAATTTTATAATTAAATCCTGCTGTTAAAATAAATAGCGTGTTTTTAGGAAACAATATATATCAAAAGATTGACACTTGATTATGTCTGGTTTAAATGTGAAATTACAACCAATGACCAACATTGTATTAAATTGTAAAAATATATTCTAAATATACTTTAAAACCACTCAAATTAATAATTTATCACTATTAATTATTTCGATTAAAAAAAGTTGTTTTTAATTATAATTTAGTAATTTTCACTATTCATCAGAATATGAAAGTTATCCGAAAAGTACCAAAATTTCACCTTATGCTAAATTCGATACTCCGAATCCAAGAATGAAGTTCATTTTGAAAAATAAGATTACAGAATTTTAAAAAGTGGTTATTACTATTCATAACGGATAGTTTTAATAATATTTTAATAGCACATCGTTGTTTAGTGAAACTCGGTATTGCGTATTACACACGCTATCGAGGAAGGTCGCGATTGCGTGTAATGCAAGGCAAGACAAGGATGCATGTTGTGCAAGCTCCTTTTGGTGTAGCGTACAACACAAGACATTAATAAAATTAAAAAGAATATTTTTTTATAAAATCTTGGGCTGTTACATTCTACCCCCCTTAAAATGAATTTCGCCCTCGAAATTCGTCGGGGTTATAAATGGTTTACTATTCGAAAGTTTCTTTAATGGAAACCCACATCGTAAAAAGGAATATCAAAACCAATCTTTAGAAACAAAAGTATGAAACGTAACGGTTACCCAAATAAACTAATCATTGGGTTTCCACATAGGTGAAAATATGGATATGGAAGAGAAATCTAACCATCATGTTCTGATGGAGAGTGGTAGAGAACATGGCTATGGAAAAGCCAGTAATCACAAATCCATAGATTTGTGATGATATAAGGTACCATCTGATTCATCAGGTATAAGATCACTAGGACAACATTTTTGGTTTTCAAGATCATTTCCCCTAAAGTTGAAAATTTGAATTTTAATAAATACTTACTTTATTTTGGTACAATCTCACTGTTGTTCGTGCCTTGAACAATTTCCACTTCATCTCTTAAATAAATGAAGTTGAATTTGTTATTCGTGAAGTGTTAGCAGATCATGTGATAGAATGACGGGTCATTCCATCTGTCTCAAACAAAAGGTTAGCAAAAATTATATGCATAAATCGATCTATAGTGAGATTAATCATATATGGTTCCTAAAATGGACTTATACTTCATATATCATACTGCTTAATATAATAAAACTAGTTTCTACTAAACAGGGACTTCCTGTAGGCCAGTGGTAGGCGATAAAGGCCAGTCGCACTTCGGTTGTGGGTTCGATTCCCACAGCCTTGTCCGAAGCGATGTGTTGTCGCCCGTCCTGCAGGTTGTCCTTTTTCTAAAACTATATTACTATAACATCCCATCAATAATATCGAAAAAAAAACATCTATCCTTAAACAATACTAACTTATGTCCAACATAATCCATTCCAATCTTTAGGCTTATCCATAATACTGCAGTCCATTCTCATAACATAGTGAAAACGATTACCAGAGATTTAATACCATCTTTGATCCCCATATATCATAAGATATGTTTTGTTGGTCACATTCCAAACATTCAAAGTCCTTAATCATGTATTCTCTTGAATACCCATTGAACCTTAGTGAAAACTTGAATGCAGTTAAAAGTTAACACTTTCCACATACCAAAATCCTCAAAATTCTATATACTCAAACCATGATATCACTTAGTCCTTATATCAATCATGAGCTCATGAATACTATTAAACATTTCATTTTCTCGTCTTCATTATGCGCATATCATCTTATTTCCAAAAAAAAATATCTCAATCACTTTGAATACCACATCAATAAATATTGCAATACTCAATGATACAACATTATTTTGGAATCCCATTACATAAACGCTTAATCATTCCACCACATCGTTATCATATTCAACATCGCCAATAGTGATCGCATGTGACTTCCCTTTCTCCTTTGCCTTCAGTGGTTGCTCATGTTGATCATCACTAACCCTTGGATTAGGGCAATTATTAGCATAATGCCCCATTTCCTTGCACTTGAAGCATTGAAGTGTTGGTGGTGCGTTATCTGCAGTGTTTGCTTTATTCACATCATTAGAAACCCTTTTTCCATTACTTCGACACTCAGCTGCTCGATGACCTTCTTTTCCACACTTAAAACATTTTCTAGTTCCTTTAAGACAATCTCCACCATGCTTCTTTCCACACTTTGTGCATAAGGAAACATTCATCTTCTTTTCACCATTATTATGAGATTTCTCCTTGAACTCCATCTTTCGTTTCTTGTCAAAACCATGAGATGGATATGTAACACCAACTTCCATTTCTACCTTGATAGCACAACGCACAATTTCTTCATAGCTACTGAAGTCTCTTATAGCTAATGCCCTTCGAAGACTTGGTTTTAAGCCACTGAAAAATCGATCAACTTTACTTTCAGGTTGGATGATAATGCCAGATGCATACCTTGCAAGTCTTGTAAAATTCGCTTCGTATATACCAACAGATTCATCATCCTTCTGCTTCAGCTCAATAAACTCCTTTTCCATCTTTGTTCGAAGAATACGAGGGAAGTACTTACTGAAAAACAAGTTCTTGAACTCGTCCCATTCCATGGACTCAATTTCATCCCTTGTCCTCGTATTCTTGATAAGATTCCACCATTGATCAGCTTCACCTTCCAAACGATATACTGCTAAGATGACTTTATCATGTTCAGAACATTGAAGAACTGAAAATATCTTTTCAGTGGTACTGATCCATTGTTCAGCAACAAGTGGATCGGAAGTCCCACTAAAAGAAGGTGGACGTTGCCTCATGAAGGACTCAATAGAATATTGTTCCCTTCTCTGCTCATTTGGAAGTCCAGAATGATTCATAGCTTGTGTAAGTATAGCAATAAGATTTTGCACTCCATCTCCCATAACATTTTTTTGTTCAGGAGGGCAATCATTTCATTGTCCATTGCATTGATCAACACGGTTCCTTCGGGTTCCAGCCATCGTCTAAAACCCAAAAAGAATAGTGTGAGAGGCAAAAATCATGCTAGGGAAAACAACATAATAAAGGGGGAGTACCTTCAATATCCAACATCTTAGGTTTAATTCTACGATCGTTAGCGTAATTCTATTACTATAACCTATACGTATACTTATCCCTAGGGACATCCCTAGACATACCTTAGAAATATCTCTAGGGATCTCACTAACGTTTTCGCATCCTAGTTTCCAAAGGTTGACTAAACCTTTCCTCTGATACCAACTGTAGAGACTCGTATCCTGACGTACATGGACATTACATTACATTTGCGGAATACTTAGTACATAACAAAAACACACACACACAAGGATCGTAATAGTTTAGTGTCTTTGGAAACTCGGAACGTAATCTTCTAATCGTGGTGAAAGTTCTTCAATATCTCCCATAAAGATCTTCTTTTTTTTTTACCTAAAACCTTTCTTTATATCCTGGGGAAAAGAAAACATAAAAGGGTGAGCTCAAATGCTCAGCAAGGGCAAATAAAGGAAATAAAAATCATATCATATCTTTTTGAAAATCAATACCTGCAAAAGAGATCATAATATCTTAACATGGAATAAATCATAGAAGTGAAAATGAGATCCCCATAATCATAACATAAAACTTGAATCTTTGTGGCATGCACACATAATCATGGAAAATCATTTCTTGTTAGTCATGACTCATTGCCAAGACTATCTTAGTGGACAAAGTCCCTTTCTGAACCGAGTTCACTCCTCGTTTCAGTCCTGTATCACTGAACCGAAATAACCTTCCGTTCCAGCCATGTCTATCTCATGAGATATAAAATCATTACCCAATGCATTGGAGGGAGATATAGGTCCCACCCATCTTATAATGAATCCTTTCTTATGTGTGCCACATAATCATAAAACATACATCATCGCATAACACATATAACAAAAATGGGATTCTTGAAACATCATGACATCATAAATCAATTCATATATGATAAAGGAATTCATAAACATAATTCCATCACAACATAGTCAAACCAATGTAAAAATATGGATAGAAACAGAACCCTTTATTATCTTAGATGGAAAATAATTTTGATAAAACACTTGAATTGAATTCTTGAGGAAAATATCCTTTCTTCTTCAAAAACATTTTTCCTTTCATAACATGTCATACAACTTTAAAATAAAAGAAGTTGATTAAAAATAAACTTGAAAACTTGTAAAGGAAGCTTCTTTGAAGTAATGTTTTAAAAATCCATTCATGTCGTATAAGTTAAAAAAAACATTCTTCGTACTTTTGTCGGAAAAGTCAAAAAGTACCTCGTACGGAAAAACGACAAAAGATTCCTTTCATATTCTTTACTAAAAACTCACCTAAGGGTAAAATTGGATTTAAACTATTTCAAGTGGATGGAAACAATATTACATATTGAGGGAACATGGATGTGGATGATAAAATACACCCCAGTAAATACTTACGAATAAACAATCTCGGATAAAAATGAGATTGTGATATTTCCCTTACCTTAGGTCCAATTTGCTTCGTATGTGTCCGAACCTCCTGTATAATGATTTAAATAATGTCATTGACTTATTACAGAATCATATTCATTGTTATGATATCATATATGGTTCACTTATGACATTATATTACCCGTTCTTTTGTAAATTCCATGTTAAAGAAGCGTTTTGGGTAAAATCGTTTCATTTATCGTAGGTGTTTTGACTTGTTGTTCTTGACATCATTATTACATATATCATGATTTACTTACTTCCAGAATATAAAATATGATTTATATATCATATATATTCAGTATATATATATATATAATAGATAGATAAATAAAATGAAAAACACCGTTCATAGAGACGGTAGTCCGTACGTACGCATGAACGCTGTTTTTCTTTCCTTATTGTCTTGAAATGGAAGTAAGTAGATGACATACATATGTATATATATATATACATAAATCCAGTAGCTTTATAATGTCATATATTTCATTATTATTTCTTATATATACATTATAATCATTCTTAAATGGTTAACATGGAGAATGAATCTCATCGCGTCGTGGAGACGGTAGTCCGTACGTACGCACGAGCGATGATATCATTTCTATAAATATTGAATTGAATTGGAGTGGATTATACAATATATCAGAATCAATATGATGTTGTAATAACTATGTATAGTTATTCTTTACACCATTATACTCATCCATGTAAGGTGGTGGTGGAAAATAGATTACACCACGGCGTGGAGACGGTATTCCGTACGTACGCATGCGCGGTGATTTCTTTTTCCGTAGGATGGATAGATGGTGAAATAGGGTTGTTTCATACTTATAATAACATATCAGTATATGAGTGATACTGATGTTATTACTTCATAATGAAACAACCTAAGAAGAAGAAGTGGAAGAAGAAATAAAGATGAAAGAATTGGTAACGGTAATTACCTCTTCTTTGAAGTCCCTCTTTGAGACCTCCTCTTAGGGAACTAGAATTGGTCTTTGAAGAAGACCAGAACCTCTAGGATGTTGCTAGGGAAGTGGAGAAGAGATTTTGGCAGGGGTTGGCCGAGCTTGAGTGCTCAAATTGGTGTGAGGAGGAGGGGGAGGAGGTGTCCTTTTATAGGGGAGGAGAGGGGCACCTTAGGAATATCTCAAAATATTATTTTATATTAAAGTCAAAATCGGTTTATAATGGTTCCAAAGGGTCTTATTTCGAAGCTAAAGTGGGGATGGGTCGAAATACTATCAACCAATAGAATTTAGACAAGTTTAGGATATTATTTTAACCTTATCAATTAGATTTAACTCTAAGTTAAATAATTTAACTTTTACCATGTCTTTTTGTTTTCTTTCACTATATGGTTAATAAACTTACTATAACATGCCAAACGAACCCCAAATTGTTTATTATTAATACATATATCCTTATCTAAGTCATTTGGCCGAACCTTAGATTTTTAGGAATACAATAACAATTAATAATATAATATTTGATTTAAAAACTATTTTGTATCAATTTTGACACTATTTGATATATGATTTTTTTAAAAGTCATAACAGAATTAAATGTTCGAACCAAGTTTCTTAAATCAACATTAATATATCATAGTAACCTAGAAAATTAGTGTAATTCATAAAAAATCTCAAATTACATTTATTTTTTGTGTTTATAACATCAATTATGTCAATATTTCATTAATAAGATAATTACTGCATCATCGTTGTGTCATAAATAAATTAAATTATTTTATGTCTAAAAATTACAAATAAAATACCATCATGTTGTAAATCTTTTTAGCTTTCTAATGAATATTTACAATCGAATTTATCTTATGTATAACCCCATATTAAAAATGATTTACTTATTAAACTTTGATTTTAACTATTTTAACCTTTCTTTAAATAAATTAATAATAAATGTCCTAATCTAATCCAAGTGGGCCTAAATGGTCATATTTTATTCCTAAGTTTGTTTTTGGTCGAATTACACTTGTCCAATAGAATTAGGACATGTGTTAGGGTAATAGTAATATCATCTTTACCCTTAGTTACCCTATTTACTATTAACCGCGGTAAAAAAAGTAAAAAGTTACTATTCACCAAAAAAATTATTTTCCTCTCATTGAACCACATTTTAGTCCTTGATATTAACCGTGTCTCTCGGATTTTCGAAATTCCATTCACAGAAGCGGCAAAAATTAAGTTTTATGAAAAATTCAGTTTTTTTAACAACCACTTAGTAGTTTCACTATTCATCAAAAATTGATGTTTTTCAGAACAATGCCAAAATTTCATCCTAAGATATATTTCATATTCTGAATTCAAAAATGAAATCTATTTTACCAAATTCATAACATAGAAGTTGCATTAATTAATTTTATAATTAAATCCTGCTGTTAAAATAAATAGCGTGTTTTTAGGAAACAATATATATCAAAAGATTGACACTTGATTATGTCTGGTTTAAATGTGAAATTACAACCAATGACCAACATTGTATTAAATTGTAAAAATATATTCTAAATATACTTTAAAACCACTCAAATTAATAATTTATCACTATTAATTATTTCGATTAAAAAAAGTTGTTTTTAATTATAATTTAGTAATTTTCACTATTCATCAGAATATGAAAGTTATCCGAAAAGTACCAAAATTTCACCTTATGCTAAATTCGATACTCCGAATCCAAGAATGAAGTTCATTTTGAAAAATAAGATTACAGAATTTTAAAAAGTGGTTATTACTATTCATAACGGATAGTTTTAATAATATTTTAATAGCACATCGTTTTTTAGTGAAACTCGGTATTGCGTATTACACACGCTATCGAGGAAGGTCGCGATTGCGTGTAATGCAAGGCAAGACAAGGATGCATGTTGTACAAGATCCTTTTGGTGTAGCGTACAACACAAGATATTAATAAAATTAAAAAGAATATTTTTTTATAAAATCTTGGGCTGTTACAGAGATTATCCTTCTTCCTTCCATTGTCCAATCACCTCTGATGATGATGAAACTCCGAATCGAAGCAGATTGGGATATAGTGAACACAATGAATTCCTTCAATCATTGGTGAGTATGTTCTTCAATGAAAAACAATCCAATCTCCAGGTAGGACTCTTCAATTTTTTATTTACTCCCTTGTTGATTAAATTTATTGATTAGATCGATCCATTTCTTGGATATGCGCTAATTGTGGCCTTTTCATGCACCTTTGTACTGATTAAATTATTTATTGAGTTGTTATTTAACCCTAGATATCCCCATTATTGATTTTTGGCCAATAATTCTTGTCCAATTATGGTTAAACATCTCTTCATGTGCCTTTATCCCTAAATGGATTCGTGTTCTTCATTGGTATAGCCATGTGGTCTTGGTTTGACGTTTTCAAGCAATACTGAGCCCGATCAGACCCCCAGAATTGTGAAGAAGTGACAAAAGAGGAATATATCGACGAATCGGGTCTAGATCTAGGCTGTTTATGAGATATGGGATATCATTTCAATGATCGGTGGCTAGATCTTCCAATGTAGAGGGACCCATGGCATGCAAGATGTGAAACAAACCCGCGACCCTTGACAGAATTGATTTATGGCCAACAGATGGATGAAAAATATAAATCCAGATTAGATACACTATTTTTTGGTAGAATCAAGGCCGAAGTCAAAGGTGAAGACTAGATTTAGCATTCGGATTGTGGATCATAAATTCTGGGAAAAACCCGACTACATGTCATGTATTGTGATGAACACACAGCTTGTATTCTCTTGATTACGGAGGATAGGGTTTTTTAATTTTATAAGGATGACATTCCATAAATGTTCAATACATTCCACGTACCCCCCCCCCACAATGTGGCTAATCCATTTTATGGAGCACACATCCAGGCACATGCCATGTTCCTAAGTACACGGGCATGATGAGGGCACACGGGAAGCACCCCATGTAAAGTGGAATGTTATGTACTATAGTACACTGACATGGGGTAAAGTACATGGAAACAAATAGAGTACATGGGTAAGGCCTTGAGTTTCATGGGAATGTTGTGTATATCCCCCACACGTCATGTACTCATATATAGTTGGAGAGTCGTGTTCCTTCAGGGACACGGCTAGGTGAAGGAGTGGGACCACACATCGTATGGGTCCCCTCACATGTCATGTAACCCTTGGATCATTTTGAGGAAACTTTAATCTTTCATATCTCTTTCATTTGGACTAGGATTTTGGCCCATGGGTAGCCTATCCTGATTTTTTTTCACATATAATGTGATAGTACCCTCCATTGTGGATTTCGAGATATGATGTGAAATGTTAAAGGAACAAAGCTTCTTTGAGGTGATGCATGATGATAGTAGTGATCATATAGGGTCACCAAAGACTTCCTTTAGAGTGTAACCACCCATCAACTTGGGTGTGGGTCCTCTAAAGATACTTACTGAGTATATACCACCTATTAGATATGGTTTAGGACCTCGATGACTAGAGTGTAACCCCCCTGACACCCCAGGGTGTGGGTCCTTAACCTTTAGAGGGTAACCCCCCATAATTATGGGCTCAGGTCCTCTACCATCTAAGTGGAACCCCCCAATCAAATAGGGTTCAGGTCCTCGATGATGAGAGTGGAACCCTACTGATACACCAGGGTGCAGGTCCATGACCTTTAGAGTGAAACCTCCATCATCTTGGGTACGGGTCCTCTGCCTACCGAGAAGAACCCCCCCCCCATATGAAAGGAATGTGTCCTCTATGGATACTTAAAAAATTTGAACCCCCTAATGCACTACAGAACAGGTACTCTACTTGGAGTTTGTTTATAACGCCCCGACCCCAGTTACCTAGAGTCGGTGCATTATTACATAACATTGGCATGATCACAATAAAGATCAAATCTCGAAAGACCGATTAGTTTAGTAGCCTTGGAAACACTAGATATATTCATAAAGTTTTACATTACATCATAAAAATGAAAACTACAAAAACATAGTCTCCATGGTCTACACTCTTATCCCCTCATGCTATCCCTACAGGTCATTCATAATTTACTTCTTCACATCCTGGGAAAAATAAAACATAGAAAAGGGGTGAGATCAAATTCTCAATAAGGATAACAATATAGAGGAAACTTTCATAAATAAGAATAAACATTTAAGGCAATGTATAAATAAAACAAAAGCCTTTTAGACTTTAACTTCAACATAGTATGGAAAAAATAAAATGAAATAATGCCATTTACTTATTCACATGGATATTCTACTAATCGAATAATCACATGCAATATCAATAACCACTTTCATAATGATGGAATGCATAATGCCAGACTATCATAACCACATAGCCAAGGCCTCGTGCCAAGACTACAAATAAGATTTTGCCAAGGCCTTATGCCAAGACACTATTTTGTCTCATGAGACCTACCGATGCATCGAGGAGCTATAGCGGGCTCCACCCGTCACATATTAAGTCCAATGCATTCCCATATGAAAAGGTTTAAACATAACATAAACATTCGTATTAAAACTAGAATACGAAATGTAAATACTTCATCCATAAACCATGAATGGTATAAAAATAACACATCCACAGTCAAACATATCACAAAACCTTCAATACAATATATAAGTTTTGTATCATAATAAATCAACTTCAAATAAGTGTAAAATCCATCAAAGGATGTTGACATAGATGAAATCAAACCTCTTTTTAGAGAAATATCTCTTTCTATTTTGAAATCATTTAAGAGTCGTATATTTATAAAATAAAACATTTTATTTGAAAATATTCTTATAATCTTGTAAGGGAAGCTTCGACGATTTTATAACGGCGGAAAATAGCCGCACCCGCCGTATAAGTTAAAAAAACATTCTTACCTTAATTCTGTCGAAAAGGTTAAAAAGCACCTTGTTTGGAAAACGACAGAAAGATTCCTTTATAAACCTCTTATAAAAAGTCAAACAAGTTTATAAATGACTTTAACCCATATTATTGTAAATAGTAAAAATGTTTTGAAATACATTTTTAAGAAACATGGATGTGGATGATAAAGAGATCCCAGTAGATTATTACGTATAAACAACCTCGGATAATGAAGAGATTGTGAAATAAAACCTTACCTTGTACTTTTCCATGGTTGGGGGTAGGTTAACCTCCTGTATAATGGTGAAATAATTTTTATTAAATTATACAAGAATCATATACATTAATATGATATCATATATGATCTTTTAACATTGATTTGTTAATAATATCTTAGTATTATTGTTGTTTCGGGTGTTAACTTACTCGTTTTCTTTTATATGTTTTGTTATGTAAGCCGTGTTTGTAATGGATAGGTTGTATCTTAATCATATACAGAATGATATCAAGTCCTTAGATACTATTATTAATCATCAAATGAGAATTATACTTGAATGGATACGATGGAGAATGAATCTCATCGCGTTCGTGGAGACGGTAGTCCGTACGTACGCACGAGCGAAAATATCATTCTTTTGATATTAAAATAATATATAATTGGATGTTATATCATATATACAGAATCATTATCATGTTATATTTATTATTTACATGAATTACACATCATTATTAAACCCATCCAAATAATAATTTATTGAATAACAATTACACCACGGTGTAGAGACGGTAAGTCGTACGTACGCACGTATGGTGACATGTTATTCAAAGGATGGATAGAATACTAAATATGGTTATACCATATTTATAATAACATCAAAATATATATAAGATACTGGAGTTATTATTTTAGAATGGTAATAACAAAGAAAGAATAAGTGGAAGAAGAAAGAAACTTGAAAAAGGGTGGTGAAATCATTACCTCTTCTTCGGGTTATTCCTTTTGATTTGATCAAAAGGGATCGTTAGGTTGTCTTTATAACTAAAGAAAGGCCTCTAGGATAACTTTAGGGAAGTTTAGAGAGTATTTGGTCAGAGTTTGGCCGATCCAAATGGCTTTGAAGGTGTGAATTAATGAGAAGGGGGAGTGACCTTTTATAAGAGGGGTGAGGGGCACCTTTGGAAAAGCTAGAAATATTATTTTATAATAAATTCATATTCGGTTTCTAATGTCTCCAAAGTGGATTATTTAAAGTTTAAGATGGGGAGGGGTATAAAACCACTAAACCAATATAATTTATACAGGTTTGGGTCATTATATTAACCTTATCTTTAGTTTTAACTCTTAGTTAATTAGTTTGACACTTACCATGTCACTTTGTATTTTTATATTATATAGTTAATAAAATTACTATATACCTCCACGAGACCCCCAAGTGGTCCATTAATGATACACCTATCATGATATAAGTCTTTTTTCCGAACCTTATATTTTTAGGAATTGAATATCAATTTATAATATAATATTTGATTTAAAAACTCTTTTATGTCAATTTTGACACTATTTGGAAAATTGATTTTTTTGAAAATAATAAAAGAATGATTACTTCGAAAAAAGTTAATTAAATCATTCATAACATGTCATATTAACCTATAAAATTAGTTTAATTCATAAAAAGTCTCAAATTATATTTATTTGGGTATTTATAATATTAATTATTTTAATATTTCACTATTATGTTAATTACTGCATCATCATTGTGTCATAAATAAATTAACTTATTTAATGTATACAAATTAAAAATAAAATATCATTATGTAGGAAATATTTTTATATTTCTAATTAATATTTACAATCAAATGTATCTTATGTATAACCCTATATTAAAAATGATTTAGTAAATAAACTTGGATTTTAACTCTTTTAACTCTTCTTGGAATTAAATAATAATAAATGTCCTAATCTAATCCAAGTGGACCTAAATGATAATATTTTATTCCTAAGTTTGTTTTTGGTCAAATTAAGCTTATCCAATAGAATTAGGACATGTTTTAGGGTAATATTAATATCATTTTTACCCTTAATTACCCTATTTACTTTTAACCGTGGTAAATAAAATTAAAAAGTTATTATTCACCAAAAATTATTTTCATCTCAATGAACCACATTTTAGTCCTTGATATTAACCGTGTCTCTCAGATTTTCTAAATTCCACTCACAGAAGCGGTAAAATTAAGTTTTATGAAAAATTCAGTTTTTTTAACTACCACTTAGTGGTTTTACTATTCATCAAAAAATGAAGGTTTCCAGAAAAATACCAAAAATTAGGCATAATCTATATTTGATATTATGAATTCAAAAATGTTGTCTATTTTACCAAATTCAAAACATATCAGTTTCATTAATTAATTTAAAAATTAATTCCCTTCGTCAAAACAAATAGCGTGTTTTTAAGAGATAATAACTATCAAAAGATTGACACTTGTTTATGTCCGGTTTAATTGTAAAATTATGTACAATGACCAACATTGTATTAAATGGTAAAAATATATTCTAAATATACTTTAAAACAACTCAAATTCATTATTTATCAATATAAATTATTTCGATTAAAAAATTTATTTTTAATTAAAATTTAGTAATTTTCACTATTCATCAAAATATAAATTTTATACGAAAAGTTCCAAAATTTCACCTTAGGCTAAATTAGATATTCCTAATACAAAAATGAAGTCCATTTTGAGTGATAAAATTTATAAAATTTCAAAAAGTATGTATTACTATTCATAACAGCTAGTTTGATTGGTTATGGTGTGTGTTAGAACTCGAAGTTGCGTACAACACACACTACTGTATTATTCAAAGGAAAGTGTACCGTGGAAGCTTGGGATGTTTCATTGTAAATTTTTTTTGATGTCCCCATTCTAAAAAGTAAATTTATTTAGTCAAATTGAATATATAAAAGTTTAAAATATTGGATTTAAAAAGGTTTCACTATTAAAAGTTGGTAAAAGTGCAATACTGAAAATGAATTTGTTCTTACATTATGTCTAAGAAACTCATAATATGGATTCTAAAATTATAAGGATTATATAAAGTTTAAAATTTAGTTAATACTATTCATAACCTCTTTTGAACAGCTTGTTTGGTAAGTCATGGTGTGCTTGAACTCGGTGTTGCGTGTAATGCAAGTTATTGAATTATTTTGAAGAAATAACACACTATGAAATCTTGGGGTGTTACATTGTTCCCCCTTAACTATGAAGAATAGTGGCCAAGTGTGGTCCCTCACACAGTTACTTCTGGGCAGACGCGCGAGATACTAGGCATCATTGATGGACTTTTGGAACTATGGGTGACTCTTCTTCCTATGATGAGCTATGATATGGAGATCCCCTTTCTCTCTCATTTGGTTTTATTTTTACTGAGTGTGTGTGTGTGTGTGTGTGTCCATACCTTTGGACTTGGTTACTCTCTTTCCATGTGTTACGAATATGTTTGGGGCATTCCATGTTATTTCTTTGTTTAGATTCTCATGGTTGGATGAGTCTACTCTCCTACTGTGGGTTGAAAATACTTGACGTGTAGTTCATTTACACACCATGTTAAGCCCTTTGTGTTTAGATGAAGTTAATATATCTTGGTTTGGGTTGAGATATTATCTTTCACTGTATCTTGAATCCTGCATACTATCTACTATCTTTTTTTTTTCTTATTGTATCTCTAACTACTCCCCCTTCATCTTTCAAGGTGTCCTAATGGGTATGTATATAATCACTATTGCATGGTCGTTTCCCCCATGTTTAGTGTCTTATACAGACAATGGATAGGTTGGTGGTGACTTTAGAGGATCTTAGGGATACTTGGTACTTTGGACCACATACGATGGTTGCATCTTAGAGATTAGGATATGGGCTCTTTTATAGTTTTGTCAGGTTGGGACATGTTTATGGTTAGGTTTGTATTTGTCCCCTTTACTTTTCAGTCTACATTTTCGTACTTTTGTACACCCTAGTGTTTTTTCATATTTGGTTTATATTCTAGTTGTTGCATATTTTTATTATTATTACTATTCACTTCTTCATTGAGATGGTTGAGTGTCTGCATACAGATACTAAGGAAAAGGCCTCCCAATTAAGATATTCCTTTCAGTGATTGTCACCACCCCCTGGCCTATGGAGGCAAGCTTGGGATATTTGTGGCTTGAGCCTCATCTTATTTTGGGTCATGACACTGTTGGTTTGAGGGTGAAAGTATGTACTCATTAGTACATATGAAGTTAGAGCTTTCTACAACCCTTTCTGGATTCATGATGTAAACCAAGTGTTATTGGTAGATAATATAATAAATATTAGTCTATGAAGGTTTATTATCTTCTTAATATATATCCTTCTTAGCTCATCCACTGAAAAGGTCTCCCTAATAGGAAAGAAGGGGGATAAATTTGTCGATCTATCAATGATTTCCCATACTGTGTCATTGTCTTGAGGTGAACTAGGTAAACCCATCATAAAATCCATAGTGACATCATCCCATTTCCACTCAGGAATGGGTAAAGGTTTTAAAATCCCTATTGTTCACTTGTGTTCTACCTTCACCTACTGACTGGTGGAGTACTGAGTAACAAATCCAATTATCTCTTTGTTCATCCCTATACACTAGTATTGTAAGTGTAAGTCATGATAAATTTTGGTAAGATCAGGATGTACTACCCAAGTAGAGTCATGATACTCTTGTATCAATTCCTCTCGAATGTATGCAAGCATCTAGACATGCCCATGAATGCACAATATCTCATCCCTATCAATGAACCAACTTGGTAGTGGGTCTTTATCTGAAACACCCTTCTATAGGACCAAGCCCTCAGGATACAAAATCTTCCCCTTGTTCACTTTCACTCAGAAGTTAATAGGTCACTAATAATAAAGTGAGTATAGGATTTCCATAATGATCTTTCATATCCAAGTTCATCTCAGAAAAAAAGGCCTTCCACTACCACTCACTACTGACCTCCTAAATATCCTATGTTTGAGTGTTTTTGCTCAGATAATTTGCCACTGCATTTCCCTTCCCAAGCATATAAGAAATATCAAAGTCAATGAATTGTATGTACTCAACCCACCTATGTTTCCTTATATTCAATTCATGTTATGTAAATGTGTATTTATGATATACACCACAAACTACTATCTAAGAAAGTAATACCTCCAACAACGCATAGCATAAACCATGGCCACTAACTCGAGGTTTTGTAATGGATAATTCCTCTCATGGTACCTTAATTAGAGAGACCCGTAAGTAATGGATCGATCTCCCTATATCTAAAATACTCCCAACCTATTTCCCAATGCATCATAGTATACTATATATACTCTACAAGGTTCAGATATAATTAGTATTGGTAATAAATTCAATCTTCCTTTCATCTCTTAAAATGATCTCTTGCATGCTTCAAACTATGTAAAATTGACTCTTTTATTGGTAAATCCTATGATTGGTGATGAAAGGCATGATAAATCATGTATAAAGAACTTTTAATATCCATACAACCCAAGAAACTTCATATTTTAAAGACTTTATTGGAATGATCTTGGGAAACCATGGCTCTCGCATTATATGGGTCAACATATACTCCTATCTCTGAGATAATGTGACCTAGGAAGTGGAAATTATTTATCTAAAAGTGTAATTTTTTTATCTCTAGCATATAGCTAGTGCTATCTCAATGTATCTAGTATGATCTTAATATGTGTGGCATAGTCATGTCGAGTATATGATTACACCCAAATTTCATCCATGATGACTACAACAAATTAATCCCAATATGAGTGGAAAACTTGATTCATCATATCCATGAAAAGTGTTGGTGTGTTCATGAGACCAAATGGCATAACCAGATACTCATACAACACATATCTACTATGTAATATTGTACATGGTGTATCTATCAGTCTAACACACACCTAGTGATGGCTTGAACATACATCAATCTTGGAGAAAACCCTTTCTCCTCAGATCTGGTCAAAGAGGTCATCTATATGAGGTAAATGATACTAGTTCTTCACAGTAATCTGATTCAATCTCTGATAATCAACACACAACCTAAGGGTAACATCTTCCTTCTTGGAGAAAAACATGGGTGAACCTTGGGGTGAAGTAATGGGTCTTATAAAACTCTTAACTTCCAAGTCCTATAGTTTTATTTTGATATCCTATAAGTTAGTAGTATCCATATTGTAAGTAGTAATGGATACTGGTGCTACTCATGGCATTATCTCATTAGTACACTCCACCTCTCTTTCAGGAGGTAGTCCAAAAAAATCATCAGGAAAGACTTCCATGAAATTGTATGCTATTGGAGGGAAATTTTTATGTCATATTCCCTTATCATTTAGATAAATATAAGAAATCTAGGTTGTCACTCCACCTAGCCCACAATGCTCTAGTCTAGTTTGACTCAGCAAGACATCTCACTCACCCTTATGAGTGAAGTTACCATTATTTTGTGATGTGAAATCCACCCTCCAGTGATATAAATCAATATGTTTATGGTAATGGACCAACCATTAAATCTCAAGAATTATGTAAAAACCTATCATCTTGAGGAAGAAGAGGTCCCATTTAAGATGATAGTTATCTATCTCATGGGGGCTCTCCTTACACACGTGTAAAATTCCTAGTCAAATCCTTAGTGGAGGGTTAAGTGTCATAACCTCATGGAAGTACTGAATCTCGAGCCCAAGGATTTCCATAATTTCCATAGATATAAAGGAGTGGGAATCACCTATGTAAAAACACAAAAACTATAGTATAGGCTATTAAAATCATGCCTTGAACTATAGAAAGACTGGAACTCTACTCCTAATATATCAGTTAAAGTGTGTATATCTAACCCAAACTGTGACCTCAAGATATAACTTGACTACACTAGGTAGGACTACTCTGTTATTCCAATGTGTCTAGTGTTTGGATCCCTCAACCATGAACATCTTCTCAAAATTAATGGCCAATATTACTCCATCACCTTTCCTAATATGTAGCTATTTATCCCACTCATGAACATGGAGCTGGTGCACATCCCATTTCACTAGATATTTGTGTAAATGTCTGAAAACCCCTTTAAATATTCCCCATTATACCACAAGATTTGTACTCAATGGGGGATCTATCACATTGGGGCCTCATATGACCCTGCTCACCACACTTATGATAGATTGTATGGCTATCTGGGCACATACTCTAGATACTTTTTCCTCCTCAAGAAAGCTCGAAATGAAGATCTTTACCACTCGATGAATTACTGCTCTGTTAAGGTACTAAATTTCCCTATCCTATGCCTATAACTTCTTTAAGGTTACAATCAGTAATGAGGTTCTGGTTTAATATATCAGTTATGATAGTCAAATAAAACACATTCACCTAAGATTGGATGGAATATTCAAGTCCATCCTCAAAATTTCTATCTCTAGATATCTCTCAACCAAGGAGAGAAGGAATGAAACACTGAAGCTTCGTAAAATAGGCTAAATAATCCACAACCAATAAATATCCCTTCTCTAGGTATATAAACTCTTTGGTCCTATCAACCCTCATCATCTCAGGATTAAAATAGTCGTAGAAGGATTTCTGAAAATCCCTATAGATCATAACCTATTGTTGGTCAGCCTAGGTCAAATCATCCCATCTTCTCTTGGATGAACCTATAAGCATATACATTTTAAGCTTGAACCTACTATCGAGAGGCTTATCCAAATGGTAGAAGATAGATAACATGGCCTATATCCATGACTCGGTATTCTAAGGACCCCTATACCTTAAAAATGTAGGTGGATGCTACTGCTGAAATTCCCATGTCAACTTAGTCATAGTAGGGACCAATCTCAAGGCTCCCTACAGGGTCTTCATGATTCATAGAAAACCCTATTGAAACTTGACATTGGTACCCATGTTAGGTATAATAGTAAGTACCATAGGTGGAACTATAAGGGGTAATTATGGTGGCTTATGGCCCACCACCACCAGAGCATGGTCATCGCCACCCTCTTAGAACATGACCTAAGGTTTTCATGGTGTAATATCTCTATAATTTCTAATCACACACCTCAAATGAGATTTGAAAATAGAAAATATCATAGATACAAGAATGGGATAGTTATAAACCTTCTTATTCAAGAGTCAAAACCCCTCTACATGCTCCTAAATTAAGGTCTAGGCAATTTAAAAGGTCATAAAGGAACAAAATAGAAATTCCCAACTACCCATTACTAAGGTCATGTCAAAGGCAAGTTCTATATTACATGTCTGAGGTTATTATATATGGAATGAAAATTGAAAGTTATAGAAGAAAACACCATTTAAATTACAATTTGCATCCTCATTTGATGGTAATTGTATCATTTAAATTCTAAGTAATCATCAAGTTAATATGTTTATTATATATATATATATATATATATATATCTTGGTCCAATTAGATGAGTTACCATTCCCAAGTTATAAATTCATATTCTTTATAAGTTTCAATTAGAATGTTATGTAACTACAACCAATCTTTTACAATGGTTCAATTATATATATCGTCATTCCCAATTTATAGAGGAACCCACACTCTTTAAATTTCAATTGGCATCCATTTATCACAACCACTATCATTTAAACCCATGAAACCAATGTTCCATGGATCAAAATGTGATAATTGGGTCAATTAAGGTGTCACCATCAAGCTATATGGGAAAACACCATTTAGGTTGATGTAGAAACTTTTAATCCAATATTTATATCCCAACAAGAAATGTTAGCACATTTACAAATATAACAGTCAAGGCACCAAAAATATGCAATAGGAAATACATGTAGTAATATAAACATGGCATGGAATATTCATGGAATATAAATCCTTAGGTGCATATAATGATGCATGACCAATACCTCCATGTTCTATCAGGCCAAGGGTAAAAATAGTATTCACAATAAAAATAATAAACTTTACATATCATGTGCATCATCAAATAGTGATATCAGTACAACCATAATAGGAATAATCTAGAACATCAACTCTCATCCTGGGTAATTTGGATTTTCCCTATATGTGGGTACCTACTCCCATAAGGAGTGTCATTAACAAATTATAACACATCCCTAGTCTCCTATCTACCAACCAAAATAGTAAGAAAAAAATTAATGGTGCTCCAATACCACTTTGTGATGTCTTGATCCTGATTCATAGGTATGTGAACAATTCAGTTGGCCACATGGCCTCAAGTGCGCCTCCTCGTATGCCAAATGCTATTGACTAGAAGTGAGGGTCTATGATGAAACAGTGGGGAGACTATACCATCATAATAAAAGTGCAGCACAGTGGTACAATATGGTATAAGCATTGGACATAGGTATAATAATAAGGCATTGAAAAATATAATACACCAAATAAAAAGGCATAATGGTATAAACAATGGAAGAACCATATCTAATATCATTTACAAAAATGATGATCATGGGATGGTATAAAAAAATTTGGAAATACAGGGGAACATAGAAATAGGCATATATAATATATTATATAACGAAAAGAACAAAAGAAAAAAAATCTATCTATAATAACATCATGATCATATTCTTGGTCCTCTTCTCCCATACTTCATCCTAGTGTAGAAATTAGTCATCCATAGCTAGATACTTTCCCTTGTCCCTACCTGTATCCTTGAAATATTTCTTGGTATCAATCGATAGCCTGAACAGGGTGTGGTATATTCTTAGTAGGCCATAACCAAGAGTGTATATAACAAATTTAGTTAAGTGTATATATGTTGTAGCAATGTGCACATATAATAGGAGTAATATTTTAAATGATAAAGTGATACAAACCAATCAACAAGTACATATTGTGTCAAGCAGTATATAAATGAAGAAAAATGGTACCCAATAGTAAAGCATCATCTATGTAATAGGATGAATGTATCAAGTATCAGACCTATGAGGCTTAGGACCCAATTCCATTGACTAAGGTGTCCTCTTAAAGTCTATGAATCTCTTCTATAGAAAACACAGTATAATGAAAACCTACATGGGCCAAGAACCCAAGTCCATTGATCAAGGCATCCTCTTCGAGTCCACAAAGATCTTCCATAGAAACTCTATAAAGACTTGGATGAATCCTAAGGAGAAATTCTGATGTGGTCCAAGAAAGATGGATCCAAGGTAATAATTTAAGCCATCCAATAAAAATGTATCATCAGTGCTATACCATGATGTTGGTTCTATATTTTGATGTATCCATCAATGAATATTTAATAAAATGGATTAAGGTACCATGTTAGTGTTTATTCCATTTTTAGCAATTTAATTCATCACAATCATTCCACAATCAATTCACTCACAAGTGATTTAAATAGGGCTCATGTTAGTTTCCACATCCTTTACCAATCATTTAAAATATTATTCATATGCCAAGAGATCATTTATCTCATTTACAATTTTCTATTTATTTAATTTCACTTATAAATCAACATGGGACAAGTGGTATTAATCCTTATAATCCTAACTAAATTCATATATGACTTACACTCATGGGTGTAAATATCAATACACCCAAATGGGTGGCATAGTCATAGGTATTTAAATGAACCCCCTCAAGGGGTGGTTTGGTTTGAGGTCGGTGACCTATAACCACATCAAAGGGGAAATAGAACATCGAAACATGTTTTAAAACATTTAATTAAACATATTAATCATTTTATAACCAACAAATAGAGGATCTAGTGTGCATCACTTTAACATTAGATATAAACATCTGTACTTTAAGGGAAAAGGTATAGACTACCTACCTTAGACGGATAGTAGACTCATCTTATATTATTAGCCTTTAACTTAGGCTTGAATGAAATAAATTGGATAAATAAAGGAATACCCTAAAAATAGGGCACATTAAATCGCATGTATTTAGTATCCAATATTGAGAGAGAGAAAAATAAGGGAATTGAGAGGGCTTAAGAGATTACTGATACGACTCCAACATGATGAACAACACTTGAATTAGATTTTGATCAGATAAATTATCTCCAAGCCTAGTTGGATAAGGGGATATTATAATTATAGGGAGAGGGTTGTTGTGTGTGGTAGAAATATATAATTAAAGAGAAATAATTAACTTAAATGGATAATGGTAAAATGTAAATTTTACCCTTTTTAAAGGGTTTATGGTTTAGCCACATGGTTGTCATAACCGTACGTCAACTGTACACTAGCACTATCCAATGGTGTTACCCCTCACATGATTAGGCACGTAGTTTTCTAACCACGTTTAGATCATGTGTGCTTACTATTTAAGAGCCTTCACCTTTCATGGTTAGTCACGCAGTTAGAAAAACCATGTTCTAACCTTGTGTTTTAGCTTTGTTGCCCACCTAAACCAAAATTCACATCCATGCGGCCTCCCTCACACAGTTTTCCAAACTTTTCTTCTTATTTACAAGGTCACGTGATTGATTTTTATGGTTACTAATAATCGTGGACTAACCATGAACCTATTATTTCTTCTCCAAAACTAGATCTATGGGCTCCAAACAAGATTTGGACACCACTTAACCCTTATTTAACTCTTAAAAACTTTTATTATAGTAAAACTAAGAGGGTTAAACAGTAATTAAAATAATCCATACTTCTCTAAAAATATGGGATCTTAAAACCCTAATATTTTTTAACATGAAAATTTATAAAACTCTATGGGTAAAAGGATATTTTGATAGAAATGAAGTATTTTTACTCTTTTTACAATTAAAGTTTTGAACAATGGTATTTTCAAAATAATAAAAGTATTTTTTTCCTTTTCACTTTCATATGTTTTTATTACTCTCAAAATTTCTGAAAAATAAACATCATGACTTTTTAAGGCCCTATTATTGAGGATTCATTTTATAAGTAATGGTTTTCAAATCACTTTTACTTAACCTTTTGAAAAGTACTTTAGGAAATGACCCATAATTTTGTCTTTTATGTCAATGTTAAAAAAAATATAAAAATATTTTATGTTTTTACCTTGGTTTTACTTATCATGTTCAATGTATTTACCCTAATGGGATTTTTGTTTCATGATTTATCCTCTAATATATATTTATCTTTTGGAGGATTGAACTTATAGTATCAAAAAATTCAATTTTTGATCCCTTCTTATGTGATGTCATTCAAATCATTTTTCTATAAGGATGTTTTTTCATCTATGTCAACATCCTTCTAGGTTTCCTTTGTAACACTTGGGATATGTTCTTTTGAAATTATCCACCTTCTTTATTTGGATTTCCTATGATCATGTTATTCCATTATTGAATTAATCATATACCCATTGATCTATACAATGCAAACACCACATTTTACATAATTCAGGTTAGATGATGTTCACCTAGAAAGAATGTTATCCCTTGTATTGACATGGGGAAAAGTATTTATATGGGGAAAATTATTGGTGTTCCTGAAGTTGTTATTCTGATACAGATGATTATCAACAGGTTGACTATGTATTGTTTGACTATCTACCTTCTTTCTTATAATGGGTTATGATCATCATTTCCCTTTTATTGACATGGTAAAAGTATTGGAATTTTGTATATTGTTATTTTAGTATGTATGATTATTGGAAAACTTGATTATTTATTTTTTTACTCAATATCTTGTATGATGAATTCATTAGACATGAATTATTGATGGGTGGGGCTGATGCATCGGTAGGTCTCATAAGACAAACATGTTAGGGTATTTTGGTGAATGCCTACCCAGAACAAGATGGTTCCTTGATAGTAATATCATGATCTACAAGATCATGATGTCTTAGCTTATAGTATGAAATTACTTGTCAAGAATTATATATTCCATCACTAAGGAACTAGTTATTATTATCCATGTGATCTATTTATTTTTGTTTCTATCCATGGATATATTATGATCTCATTTTTAGTTGATTATAGAATTATGATAATTATTTATTCTTGACATAATATATATGTCATGATTACTCTATAATTTCCCAAGTTTTATGTTCTCCCTTACTGAGAATTTTATCTCACCCCTTATTATGTTTTCATTTCCCATTATTATAAATAAATGAATTACACATTAAATTTTAAATAGGATAGATTTTGTGGATATTTTTTGGAAAATTTAAAATACTTTTTATGGATTAATTAGATTCTTATAGTGGAAAGTAATGTCCTTTAGTTGAGAAATACATGTAATTAATTAGATTATGTTTTTTCCTAATTCTCTAAAGCTATAAAACTAAAAGGTACTAAAAATATGTGTAATAAAATATATTTTTTAAGTCGTGAAATTATGGGATAGTGTTGTCTAATAATATAAATTTGTTATCAACATCGGTATGTAAAGTATGCATTTATGAGCACCGGATCCTAGAGCGTGGGTCTGGGGCATCACATTTGGTCAAGAATTTTTAGTTTTCTTTTGAACCTTTCTCTTTTGAGTGGGATGACTCCCCATCAAACTTTTTATCTCAAACCTTTTAGGTTCCTAGAAATAATTAAACCAATAATTTCTTATTATATTCTCAAATCCTCCATAGTTCCAGCAATATCCATTAAAAGTATATTTACCTCTAAAAACATTATACCTTCTATATTTTTACACCTTTAATTGTTCCTTCTTTTTGTCATAAATTTTGGATCTTTTTAGTGAACTGAAATTATTGTAAACTATTAACACTTTATTATTTGATCTAGACTTATTCTAAACCTTTTCCAAATCACTATTTGTAGAATTTTTTTCTTTCAAGTCACTATTTCTAGAATTTCTAGATTTTTTATAATTACTTTGTTTTTTTCAAAAACATGGTTTCCTTCAACTGCATATTCAAATTAAAATTTCCACTAACACTTCTATGATATTTATTATCCTTTAAGTGTTATAATTATTAGTAAACCTGAGTCTCATAATTCTATGAATCTTAAATATATTTCACAACCTTATTTTTTGAACTTTCACCCACTTTTTGAATAGATTCCTCAAATTTAGATTTAAACTTGTCTAATTAATTCTCAGTATCGATCAAATTCAATTGTATTCTTACTCAATCCCAAAATAACTAATTTAATAATTGGTGAAATATTCCTCATTGACTTTATAAATTTGTAGTTTTTCATCAACATTACTCAATTATTTAATTCCTTGTGATCATCACCACTCTCTTCATCATTAAACTTTGATAAGAAGTTTCTATTTTTGTATTTATAGAAATTAATACCCTTCCCTTTGAATAAAACTTTGATTTATCACATTTATTACTTTATTATTAGAAAATATCTCTGACCTGTCATCCTCATCTTCACTGGATTCTTCTTCTCCAAAATTTGGACAATTTTCTTTGAAATTTATAATGAATCCACACATGAAAAAATTTAATGGATATTTCCCTTAAACCATCCCTTTCCTCTTCTCAAATTTCTATAGATAATAGAAAAAAATATTGAAATTTTCATACACATAATATTATTAATCAGAACAACTAACTTCATCTTCATTTACTTCTTTTATATTATTCTCTTTCTTAAAAAATTTTATGGAAATTTCCCAGTCATCCTTGGGTTTATTTTTTAAAACACTTCCTTTTATATAATAAAGATTCTATTTAAATCATCTAAAAGAATTGTACCCATATCAGGATCTTTGAGTGAAAATACTTTTTCATCAAACATTTCTAGAAGAATGTATAGTATCTTCTTGAAAATCATTGTATCCTCTAACTTTTCACCAAAATATCTGATAGTGGTCGTTATTTCATTAAATCAATTGAATAAGTCATCTATTATTCAATATTCCATAATTTTTAGGTCTTGATACTTTAACCTTTAAACCTATACTTTAGCTTAATTCACTTTAGTATTGCCTTCATAGATGTTTTCGAACTTATATCATATGTCCTTTATTATCTTGATCCCTTTTTACCTTCAAAAACTCCTTCTTTAATAATTTTTACCATCAAAAGTGGGAATACCCTTACTATTGACTAAATTAAATTTGCCCATTCTAAGAACCAAATACCAAACCCAAATCTTTTTATATAGATAAAATCAAACTATTCAAACATATAATCATATTTTAAGGGAAACTAAATCTGATTCCACATAAAAAGACACCCAAGATCAGTAGGAAATCACTGATTGGGGAGAATAAGAGATTTATAATTCTTTTTAAGTTTCTTATTCAAAAAACCTTCACCACCATTTAAAGTGATAAATAATATCATTATTAAGAACACCTAATCGCACATAGAAAGTATAAAAAAAATCAAGGTCCACTACTCAAAATTACTAGCTAGTCATTAGCATGAACTAGATTCACCTAAGATCATGAAGTTTGCTAGTTTCATCATGTTGATTTCAATGATTTGTATTTTTTATTAAACTCATGTAACACAATATTCTCTTGATAGTGCAAAGTGATCTTAAAATGATAAAAATATGTAGAAATTATTTGAATGATAAGAGAATCTTCAACTGACAAGCCTTCCATCGAGTTGCTTTAGCATTATTTCTTCTTCTCTATATTCTTAATAATATGTTTGATTATTACTTCCTATACATTACACTTTAATATTCATATTTTTTTCATACACATTACTCGTTATTCCTTTTCATGCATACAAGATCCTTGTTTTATTTATCTCATGAATAGTAGCATCATCATGTATGAATTTCAATTTTAAATTCAAATTCAAATGAGAAACTAGTCCTCAAATTATTCTTCAACTTGTCTCCTTTCTCCTGATTCTTATTATTTTATTTGAGTAATTTAATCTATCCAGGTGGACTCTGACATAAAACATAATACGACTTGACTAAATGTGGTATGTAAGATCATTTATTCTTAAATTGAAACTCCCTTAATAGTGTAATAGTATCTACATGGCATGAACCATCATCTCTAATATTTTAAATTATAAAATCCCTTTATGGTATTTAAACCTTGATAGATTAGCTGAAGCGTCATCTGATTTAATCTTCTAGCAGTATCTTCCATATATTATTCACTTTACCAACGTCTTATGTTTTTAAAAATACACCCCTTTACATAAGTATTTATATTTGTAATCCTTTTTTTATTTTCTAGAAAAATGAAATTTCTTACTCTTAGATAGACAAAATTTATCACCAGCTGAAAAGTATTATGAAATCACAATGAAGTCTTATGAAATATTCAAATTATTATGAAATCTTCCAAGAGTCTTACAGTATCATGCCTTTTTCAAATTTAGACTCATATAAAATTCTTAAACTTTGCCACAAAATTATTATGCATTTCTAAATAAGTATTAAATTTTTCATGAAGTCTAACAAAACCTCATACATAGTATTACAAAATCAAACCAAGTCTTGAAAAATTCATCAAAAGTCTTAAAAAATGTCTTAGAAGTCTTACAAAGTCTTCGGAAGTCTTATGAAATCCTTACATTGAAAATTTTAAGGATATCTAATGGCTCTTAATTTCCTCCAGATAAGTATTATGAAAATTTCAAAAGTATTATATCATGTAATATAATTTCTCTAGGACTTTACTAAAATTCAACTCCAACTCCAAAATTCCAGAATCCTTCAAACGAACTTAGAATCTATTTAATTATTCTCTAAACTTCTACAAACCCATTTTCAAAAACTTTAAAAACCATCACCTCAGGTAATAGACTTTATTTTATATGAGTTTGGATATTATTTATGTATTGAAAACCAAAGCTAACACAATAAACATATCGACTCCAAATCTTCTCTAAATCATTTTCCCTGGAAAAATTTCACAAGACTAGGGGTAACTTCTTCAATATCATATCTCAGCAACTTCTAATTGGGCCTCAAAAATCTCCATAAGTTCTCAAAATCTTCTAAAAACATCTCTGAGGATCAATAATTACTTCTCATCAAACCTATTTTAATAAGTCAATATTATAACAAAATATGGGTTTCGAACCACATGTTTTTTTTTCATTTCAGCCATCTACTTATGAACTTTATAAAAGAAAATTATTAATAAAAATAAATTTAAAATATATTTTTTAATATGATTTACTATTTTTATAAAGAACTAATATCATCTAGTCTACCTCTTCTTTTTAAAACTCTCTTAAAAATATCATTTCATCTATAATGTTTTTACACTTCCCCGGTGAATAATGATATTTTATTATTCACTTATTCCTTTTAGATATGTTCTTAAAAATTTATGTCATGATTGAATATAACATAATAATCAAATAAATCGATTTCTATGACTCTGGAAATAAAAAATAATGATGATGATAATGACCTTAAGTGTAAACAATCAAAGTAAATTTTAAGTGTCTAAAAAATCATACTAAAGAAGATTCCATAAATTGTAACTATCTAATAGTCTACTAAACTCCATCACTTATATAATAATATGAAACATATACCATGACACTTCTGTAGGTTATGAAACCATTTTACAATGACCTTCAACTGTTACCTCTACTTCAAAGGAGTTTTGAAACCATGAACCGAACAGCATCAAAAAGGTTAACACAAACAATATTAATTTATTAAACTAATAAAATAGGATTAAAATGGATTATAAGAGATAAAATAAATATGAAACTATATGAAATTTGGGTATTTGAGATAGGTATTTGTAAATAAAATTTTTTCTGTCAAAAATAGTTCCATGGATATGCCTTTTTTGTGTTGGATATTTACATCCATCGCAAAAGTGCCTCTTCACAACACATATCCATGATGGAATAGGATTTCATCACAAAAACTCTTGGAAAAAGCATGTTCCAATTAGCGGGTAACCTATATTTGCAATAGATTATATAATTCCTTCATAAATATGATTCATCAAAGAAACTATTTTTGGTGGATAGTATAATTCAGTCGTAATTATGCGTCACCAATGACTCTATTTGTAATGGATATTATCCCACCATCAGAATAAGTGTATCGGTGGAGCATAATAAAAAGGTAAATATGCTGGGTAGTTTTTACAATGGGCAACAATATCAATCACAAATAATTTTTTGATTCTTGCGAAAAATATGTATGGTGGGTATTATTTGTAATGAAATTCACTATTAATAAAACTATTAGTAATGGATCTTCTATCACAAATAGTTTATCATAGTAAAGAGAAACTATAAATAGTCACATGCGATGTTATCTCCCCCCATTCTCTCATTTCAATTTTCTTTTCCATTAGCTTTTTGCTGTAATCCATGCTTCTTTTCAAATGCTAGTTTAAAGGTATTTTTTAATAACATCTCTTAAATATATATTTATTTTATTTTATTTTTATTTTTTTGAATAATTAGTTAATTAATTTAATTTAGTTGAATTTAATTAAATCTAAACATTGTTACTAATTTGTTTCTAATTCATTAGAGTTAATTCTTAAATTAAAATTTTATTTAATAAATAATAATATTATTATAAATTAAAAGTGCAAAATTAGATGATTATAATATACAATATTTTTTAATAATTAGTAAAAATAATAAAAAAACATAATTGATTATAATTAGTAAAATTAATAAAATGACAGTATGAAAATAGTAATAATCATTAATAAATATTAAAAATTAGTGAAGAATATGAATAATTATTAATAAATAGTAATAAATTTTAAAAATGTTAACAATTAAAAAATAAAAAAATAACAACAATTTGAAATAAAGTAAACATTATTAAAAAATAATATTAATTATTAATAATAAATAATAAGTAGTAATAATTAGTAATAATTAGTAATATTTATTACTAATTAACAATATTTAATACTAATTTGTAAAAATTATTAAAAAAAATATTAAAATAGGAATAATTATTAAAAAATATAAAAAAATTGTAATAAATAGTAATAATTATACATAATTATTGAAAAAGAAATAGTTAGAATAAAAAAGTCATTAAAATTTAATAATAATGATTAATAATTAGTAAAAATTTGTAATAATTCGAAATACTTATTACTAATTAGAAATAATTATTATTAATGAGTAACAATTACTAAAAAATCATAATAATTATCAATAATTAGTAATAATGAGTAAAAAATATGAATGGTTGTTAGAAAAATATAAAAAATTGTAAAAAAATATTAATAATTATAAGAAAATAGTAAAACGCACCAATAATTTGAAAAAATTGATAAAAAAAATATTAATAATAAATAATAATTAGTAATAATTAGAAATATTTATTACTAATTATCTATATTTATTATTAATTAGTAAAAATTACTAAAATTCATAATAATTAGCAATAATTAGTTAAAAATAGAATTATCCATTAAAAAATTGTAAAAAATTGTTATAATTAGAAAAAATGGTAAAATTACAAATAATTAAAAAAAGTAAAAAATAATAAAATTTAATAACAATTATTAATAATAAGTAAAAAGTAATAATTAGAAATATTTATTACTAATTTGTAAAATTTTGTTATAATTGGTAATAATTAATAATAATCAGTAATAATTAGTAATAATTTGTAATAATTTTCAATAATTTACAGTAATTTGTAATAATTAATAATTAACAATAATTAGTAATAGTTTGAAATAATTTGAAATAATTAGAATTAATTTGAAATAATCTATAATAATTAATAAAAATTAGAAATAATTAGTAAAAATTAACAACATTTCTTCATTTCTATCTAATTAATCATAAACCATGTTTCTTATGAATTGTTTATATTTTAATAATAATTATCAACACTTTTTCCCTTCTATCATAACTCATATTTCTCATGAGTTATTTATATTTTAGTAACAATTAGCCACACTTTTTCTCTTCTATAAGATCAATCATAACCCATATTTCTTATGAGTTGTTCATATTTTAGTGACAATTAGCAACACTATTCCCTTCTATCAGATTAATCAAAACTCATATGTTTTAAGAGTTTTTATTATTTTAGTAATAATTAATAACACTTCTTCCCTTCTATCGAATTAATTATAACCCATATTTCTTAAGAATTGATCATATTTTAGTAACAATTAGAAACACTTCCTTCCTTATATCGGATTAATTATAACCCATATTACTTATGAATTGTTCACATTTTAGTGACAATTAGTCAAACGTCTTCCCGTTTATTGGGTTAAATACCACCCATATTTCTTTTGAATTGTTTATATTTTAGTAGAAAACTATAGAATTGGAAAGTAAACACTAGTTTTTATTATGGTATCATGATTGGATAAATCATAGTAGAAATCCAAACGGTTATGGTATAAATCTTGACTACATTGAGGGTGTTGAAATTTTTATATAATTTTTATAATCAAATTCAGAATTTTTTTAGAATGTAAAATTAAGTATCTTGGTAAGAAATGTAATCTAATGAGATTTTAAATTTTTGATAATGTTGGGGATCATTTATTATGTTTTGGTTTTTAGAAAGATTATATTGTTTGGCATCAACATGGTGAATAAAATTTAGAAGAAGATATAAATTTTTCACTTCCCGATCCATCATAGTTTAAAATTTTAGTGCATGATGTAACATCTAAGATTCAATTATTATAAGTAATTTTTTCTTTCTAAAGAAACAGTTGTATAATACACACAGTTTTATCTAAGAATGTGACTAAAACTAAAATTACAAAATTTTATAAATTAAATTTGATGTAATGAATTTCATTTTTTAATTTATCATTTCAAAATTATCTTAGGATTAATTTCTAAGATTTTTTAAAATAGTTGACTTTTGGGTGAATAGTGAAAAATAATGATTTTAAAAAAAATCATCACTTTTATGACATTATAATAATATAATAATAAATTGAAATATTAAAAAAACTATTTTATAGAAAAAATATATATTTTATGAATTAATATAATGCATATAAAAATATAATGTTGAACTTATAAATAAAAGCTTAACATTTTGGAAATCTAAGTAATGTTTTTGTTGAAATAAAAATTGTTTTAAGTTCTTCTATATTAATCAAGTATTTAAAAGGTTGATTTAAATTTTGGTTTGGTTTGAAAGAAAAATAAGTCACCATTTATTTTAAATAATCCAATTATTCCATCATAATCAATATTATACTTTATATTTCTATAAAATTATTATTATGCTTAAAACTAAAATTTTTCTAAAAACGGTTTTCTTTGTGTTTTGTGAAATTATATTAAAATTATTTTTTTTTCACCTCACAACATGAATCTTGTAAAATGAATTCCGTATTTTGAATAATCATAATTAATATTAGGTAATAAGTTCAACTTAATTTTTTTCGTTATGAATTGTAACCTTGGTAAAAAATTATCTCTTCAATAAAAGTTAAAACAGGTTTATCAGGGTTTAAACTAAGATATAAAGGTAAAAATGCCACTTAATATTGTATAAAACTAATTTTTTGAAGATATTTAAACTTTATGTTATGTTTTATATGAATTAATTTCTATTTTTTCACTTATACAAGAAAATGAATTTATATTTTTTAAATCTTTTAAGTAATTCCATGTGTGTCTATTCCCTCACTTATAAAAGGGAGCCTCTTCTCCACCCTTATTCACAAAATTTGATCCCTTTATCTCATCCAAGTCCTACCCAAAAACCTTCCTAGAGTCCTTCCCTTTGGTCTTTAACTTCTAGTCTTATCCTAAGACCATCCTAATAAGGCTTAAATTATAAGCTAAAGGAGGTATCTTAAGGAAGAGGCAATCATCTTACCTGACTTTTTAAATGTTTATTTCCTCCTATGCTTCCTCTAAAATCATTGTGTCCATACTAACATAATGAATCAATTAAAATCAATATACTAATATTTTATTATTATTATGTTACAACCATTTTCAACTTCTTTTCTATTAAATGATAAATAAAAGTATCACTCATACATATGTGTGGACTACCGACTCCAGGTAGCGATATGATTCATTTTCCATTACCACCTAAAATTGATGTATATAATGATGAATTTAAAAATTATATAAAATATTTATGATATAATTTTGATTTTATATTGTTAAAATATTATTTATCATTCTTTAATTATTTTTATGAGAAAATGAAAACATTGTTCATGTGTATGTGCGGACTATCGTCTCCATAAACTGTGTGATTAGTTTTCTATCTATTTATTTTATGGATGAATCTAGACATGAATATAATTAGTAAATATTATATTTATATCATGATTAATATTATTAATATTATGTAATCATGATCAATATGCATGGACCATAACTACTAAATCGAAACATACATGAAAAATGAAGCAACTGAAGCCCAAAATAATGATGGTAATGAAAGATTGTTAATGAATGAGTGATATGATGTTATAAGTAAATAATGTATAGTATTATAAATATGAATATTATTTTTTTTATAATAAAATATTTAAATTTATTTTATGGGAGGTTAAAATCACTTATGAAGCAATTCATGCATGAGGTGAGTGTTTATTTCACAATTAAGTCCTTATTCAGGATTGTTTATGTTTGAGTTTCCATTAGAGTAATTATATTATATTTTTATCTTAACTCCCATATATTTTATTCACCTCTAGTTATTTCTAGAAATTACATATTTTTTTGGGTATACGGATGATAATACAATAATTACATTAATTTCTCATTGAAATCTATTCAAATATAATTTCAAAGGCTCTCCAAGAATGTATTATATTGTAACTATTTATAAGGGAAGTTATGTTTATTTATTTCCAATTAAATTAAAATTTCAAATGCAATGAACATTTTGAATATCATGATTTATCTGGAGATATTTTTTAATCTTCTTGACTAGAATAAAATCATATTTCTTATTTGTTCTCAAAATAGTTATCTATCCATAAGAGATAAGATAAATAGAGTCAAATATTTTTGAAAAAATCATTACTTATCTAAATTTACTCAAGATGAAACTATTTATAATTTCATCAGAACCTTCTAAGAATATTATCATTTGTGTTGATGTTGTATCAATCTATTTTTTAACTTCTACAGTTTATCAAAAAAAATATCAGGACTGCAATTTTGAGATATATATGTTATAATATATTGTTGTGTGTTTATGCAGTTACTGAGAAGTTTGTTTTGATACTATTATTTCATCTAAACATTCTCTAAAAAAATCAGAGTTTCTTTAGAATGATTATGATTTTAAGTATTTCTTATATTCCTCTAAATATCTCTTCTTCTATCAGTTATGGAGGAAACTGTGAGCTGAACCAATATTCAAAAATATATATCACATCTATGTTCCTTTATAGTGATATCTTCTCATACTAATATTTTATTGTTGATGTTCCCTATAAAATAACATGATGTCCCTATAAAATCCTTGTTTTAAGGTTTCAACTACCCACACTTAGTTATTGACACCCCTGGATAAAATGACTTGTTTATTGAAAAACACCAAACTCGCGAAGATGGAATTGGTGGAGTGTACTAGGGGACCTTTTTTCCCTAAACCAATATAAAAATTATTTTGTTTTTTATTTATTATTTGGATTTATACTCTTTTTGAATAAAAAGAACAATTTCTCTTTCTAAATCATAAAGGGGATTAATTTTAAAATTGTCTAGGTGTTTTTTAAAAGAAAAAAAATACACCCCCTCCTTATGTCTTCGTATTATTTTTACCTACCAATTGGATCAAAGGAATTCTTGTTAAATAATCATGTTAACCTATAAAAATCTTGAGTAAAAATATCTATTCGAAGTAAGATGCTTGTGGTGGATCTTAAAGAAGGTATGTCAATGATAAGGGATCCACATTCCAATGGAGAAAATTATGGATGTTGGAAAGTCTGTATGACTATTTATTTGAAGAATATCAGTTATAAAGTTTATATAAAGGTTTTTTAAAGCTTGTTAAATTCCCAAATAATATCAATAAAAATGGGATGCTACCAAATAATCCGAGTATAATCTTAATTCTAGAGACATGAATGAAATTTGTTATGGTCTTGGACCTAATGAATTCAACTATGTATCTCATTGTCCTACTGTATATGAGATGTGGAAAATAATTTTTATTGCTAATAAAGTAACCAATAAAGTTAGATAGTTGAGGTACAATACTAAAAAATTAAAATTTGATACTTTCAGGATGTATGAAGGAGAAATTATTACTTAAATAAATGGAAGATTGACTGAAATGTCAATAGTACTGTTTCCATAGGAACTCCAATTCTAGAACCATATAAGATGCTAAAATTTCTTATATTTTTATCCTCAAAGTGGAATGGAATATTTTCTACAATCTGGAAATTAACTCTAGTAAAAAGATAAATATCCAATGTATTCATTAATACTTTAATGATGTTTGAGACTGAAATGAAAGATGAGGCAGAAGATCATATATTGATTGATAATGAGAATACATCTCTTAAATTTACTATTCCAAAAAGTGAAAACAAGTTCTATGAGGATGTTATATACTCAAATAATTCAAGTTTTTCAAACACTAGAGAGGAACTAGATCACCAAGCCTAAAGATTCAATGTGTTCTATAAATGGAATAAATTCTTCAAGAATTATTCCAATTATTCCAAGAAGAATGGTCATGGACTGAAAGAGGTTATATTTTATGAATGCAAATACATGGGTAATATCTGACCTGATTTCCCATAGTTGAAGGAGATAAGAAAAATGGATGAAATGAGAATAACATCATGATGAAATTAGATTATGAAAAAAAAGAAAATAAGGTTATAAAGGCTATGTGTATTATTTTCTAAGAATCCATAAGATATTTAAGTTCTTATTTAGAATAGTATTTATCAAATCATAAAGCCAACATGTCTTATATAGCTAAGAAATATGATATACAATCATACTATTATTATGAATCTGATTTTAAATTTATTTAAAATGATAAATAAGCTAAATATTGTTATATACTTGAAGAAAAATATAAATCCCTGATGAAAAAGCATAAATATTTAAATAATATTCATAATTTTGTCTTAAGTGAAAAGGATTCCATGTTAAAATAGAACTGATAATTTAAAGAAAAATTAATCAAATATGTTTCTAGTTACACCATGGATGAAAATAAAATTAATGAATTTTAGGATGAAGATGAATCTTTTAAGAGTGCCTCTAGTGTATTTACATAGGGATAATAATATTTAAATAAAATTCTTGGGAAAAATATTTATATAAAATAATGATATAGTATTGGTAGTAATGGTGAGAAACCTAAGCTGTATAGATATTATTTTGTTCCTAGATCAAAGAATCATAACATATAATGGGTTATCTATTTTTTCTATGGTATTAGTGGACATTGTGTTAATAAATTTTTCTTAAAAAATCCTTATATTAGTAGTGTTAAAAAAGTATTATATTTCACAATATTTATCTAAAGTTGATTCTCATAAGGTTAATCGGATCTGGTTGCCCAGATCATTTCTAAGTGACATTACAGGACTCAAGAGAATTTGGGTACCAAAAAAAGTTTTTTTATATTTTTTGTAAGTGATAATACATAGGAATATAAGTGAAACATGGCATATGGACAGTGAATGTTTAAGTATCATGAGTGGAGAATTTTAAAACTTTCATGGACTATAATAAGTAGATAGAGGCTTGGTTACCTTTGTTGACAATATTAAAATTATGATCATTTTAGTTAGATTAGTTGTATATATGAAATCAATACTGATTAACAATGTTCTATATGATCAAGGACTTAAGAATAACCTAATAATTATCTCTCAACTCTGTGATGATAGCTTTTCTATTCATTTCTCTAAAAATGATTGTATTATCTTTAAAGATAAACTGATTAAGTTTAAAGGACCTCGAACTGAAAACGTTTATAATTTAGACCTTAGTTACTTGTGTCATAAAGTGAATTATTAAGTGCTAAAATAATTGAATCCTAGATATGGAATGAGAAATATGGAAGTTGTAATATATATTCCCAATATAATTTATCTAGGAAGAATTTAATTTTAGATATTACCATTCTTAAGTTTTATTAGAATAAACTTTATGATGAATGTCAAATGGAAAAGAAACATTGGTCATATTTCAAATTAATTAACAAGGTTTCTAGTTCTAGACCTTAATAACTTATCCAAATGTATTTTTGGACCCTCTAGAGTAGCAAGATTAGATGTAAAATTATTTTTATTTTTTTAGTTGATGTTTTTTTCTATATTTACATAGGATTTCTTTTTAAAATTTAAAAGTGAAATTTTTTCATTTATATATGTTTTTGCAAGTTTGTTCAAAATGAAAAAGAATTCAAGACAATTTTTTTGATAAGTGATCATGGAGAAGAGTTTGAGAATCAAGAATTTAATTCTTTTTTTATCAAAACTATGTACTAAAGATACTTTCTATGCTCCAAGAACACCTCAAAAGAATAGAATTATAGAAATAAGAAATAGGATTATTTAATAAATGGAAATTAATATATCAAATAAATATAGTTTACCTACCTTTTTTGGGTATAATATGTTAATACATCTTTACATATCATAAGTATGGTTTTAATTAGGCCTTTTAATAAAAATAAACCTTATGAATTATGGAATAATAGAAAACCTATAATTGGATACTTTAATGTTTTTTGGATTCATGGTGTGTATCTTGAATAGTAAGGAAAACCTTGGTAAGTTTTATCCAAAGTCTGATGAAGGAATATTTCTTGGGAATTATGGTACTTTTAAAGCCTGTAGAGTATTCAATAAAAATTCAAGGATAATTGAAGAATATTTTTATGAAATTTATGATGAGATTGATCCAGTTAATCACAACAAAATTCAAATAGATGTAGTTAATAATTATTTAAATAAGTTAAGGCTTGATTATTATAAATATATGTTTGAAATTAAAATATAATATGATCAAAATAAATCTAGTTTTTAATAACATGAAACTATAGAACCTGAATGTATCTTACCTGGATAGTCTAGGTCCTTATAGGACCATAGTTTAGAGACTGTTATAGGAGACCTAGATAAAGGAGTTATAACTAGAAGAAATATTGGAAACCTAGATGAGTTCTCTACCTTCCTATACCAGTTTGAACATAAATATATAGAAAACTAATTAACTGATGAAAGTTGTATGTTATATATACAGCAAGATCAAAACCAGTTTAAGAGGAATGAAGTTTAAGAATTATTCAATGGTCCCTCGAACTATCCAGTGAAAGAAATAAAATGGGTATCTATAAATAAACAATATTATGAAGTTATAATTACTAGTAATAAATCTAGTCTAGTTGCTAAGGGTTAAAACTAGGAAGAAGGGATAGACTAAGAGAAAACATTTTTCCCAATCACTATGTTTATATCCATTAGGATACTTTTGGCATATGTATCACATATTAACTTTACACTTTACCAGATGGATAAAAAATCCACTTTTTTAAATGGTAATTCAGTATAATAGGTTTATCTTGAACAACCTATAGGTTTTGAAATCCCATATCAACCAAATTATATTTTTAAACTTACTAAATCTATTCACAGCCATGAAGAAGCATTCAGTTCTTGGTATGAAAGATTGGGATATTTCATTTTAAAAATTTGTTTTTAATAGGATTAGTTGATCCAACTATTTTTAAGAAACATTATTCTTCTAGTATTTTATTAGTTATAATATATATAGATTATGTTATTTTTGGGTCAACTAATAAAAATATTTGTAATGATTTTTCAAAACTTATGCAAAAAAATTACATGAGTATTATGGGAAAATTAAATTTATTTCTTAGATTTTAAATTTATCCAAATAATTTCAGAAATTATTTAAACTAAAAAAATATATTATTGAATTATTAGAAAAATTACATCTGAAAATAATAAGTTGTATATAACTCTTGTGTGTACTAATGTAAAACTTGATTTGGATGAAGCTAGAAAATCTATTGAAAAAAAGTTATATAGTATGATAGGTGGTTTCTTATATCTTATTAATAGAAGACCATACATCATGTTTCTTATTTTCCTATGTGAAATATTTCAATCAAATCTGAAATAATACCATATAACTAATGTTAAAAATATTTTTAGATATTTAAAAGCAAATATTTTTCTCTCTTATTTATCCAAAAACTTATGGTTTTGATTTAATTTCATATTCAGATAATGATTTTTTAGGGTGTAGATTAGATAGAAAAATCACCTTAGGTGCTTTTAACTTTTTAAGAAAGTCCCTAGTTTCATGGTCTAGTAAAAAGAAATATTTAGTTTCATTATCAACCAGTGAGGTAGAATACACATATGTTATAAGTTTCTATGAACAAGTGTTGTGAATGAAACACGAACTTCTATACTTTGGACTTAGTTTTTATTATATTAATAATTTATATGTTAATACTAGTGCTATTAATATTTCAAAAAAAACTTTCGATCCATTGTATGACTAAGAATATTGATATAAAACATCATTTTCTAAGGGACTATACCAAAAAGAGGAAATTTCTTTAGAATTTGTTAATAATAAGTATGAATTTGCTGATATTTTCACTAAACCACTTCCCACTGTTAGTTTTGTTTTATTAAGAGGGGGTTAGTTTTATTTAATTTTAAGTAAATATTTTAATATTCTTTATTATCTATTATTAGTTTAATAATTCATTTTATTTAATTTTTTTGTTTTTTAAGTTTTATTTATTTTTATTGATTATTTAGTTTATAAATTTTTTAGATTAAAATTTCATTTTTATATTTCATTTTATTAAGTCTTATTGTCATTTTTTATAAACCTAAAAGATTATACTATAAAATTGGCTTGAGAAATTGAATCGTCGCCTAAAACCATCAGAATTAACCCTTCTCTCTCTCCTACCTTCAATACTGATCTCTCAAGCTATTGATCTCTTTAGAAACCCCATTTATGAACCCTAAATCTTTTTATTCTCATGATGGTAATGACCAAGAGGATATATGATCCTTAAGCCAAAAAAATATTTGCAATCTTTGAAAATTAATAAAAGAAATTGTTTTGTTAATTTTTTATTTCTTTATTTTATATTTACTATAGTTTTATGTTTCTAAGCCTATCTATTTTCAGGAAACGTTTATATTTGGTTTAAATAACATTCTCATATATATTTATGCTATATTTAATGTGTTTTTATCCTTTTTTATACTTTTTTTATTTCATAAAAATGGGAAGAAATTTAGATAAACACAACATTTTAATATTTAAAATAATTAATCTCTATATGATTTATTAATAACTAAAACCTATATTTTTGTGTTTATATTTATATGGATTTTTTAATAATCAAAAATGGGGATTATTGGGCATATATATGTTAATACAAAAAATTCCATTAATTTCTCATTGATTTTGATGCTCATGAACAATCTAATTTTTGTTACTAATGAATTTGTTTTAAGTTGATTTAAGGATTATATTTAATAGAATATTTATTTCGTTTTATTTTAATTCTATAAGTTATTTATTTATAATTCAAATATAGTTTTATTATACACATTTTTCTAGAAATTTTGAAGTATTCTAGAATCACTATTAAAAAACCCACATTAAATCTAAAATTTGGGTTTGAGCACCTAACTTTTGATAAGGAATTTTACATCAGGAACCTTGTGTTTGAATTGAACGTTAGGTTTGGGAACCTAACATTTGTGAAGAACCCTGAGTTTGAGTATCTAACACTTCGTATGTTATCCTAATGTTTGGAATCATCCATATGTTATGAATTGTAATTTTGGATCTATCCTTATACAGAGTATCCCAACATTGAATTATCCATATCCTAGATTTGAATTTTGGATATTTTCATGATTTATAATATGATTTTTTTGAAGTAAATATCTCATTAAAATGTATTCAAAGATATTTTCAAAGGCTCTATAATAACAGATTAAATCATTCCTATTTCTAAGAAAAGTTACAATTTTCAATGGATGGTTAAATTCAAATTTCAAATGCATTGATTATTTTGAATATTGTGATTTATTTGGTGATATTTTCATATCTACTTGACTAGAATCAAGTAGGATTTCTTATTTATTATAAATATAATTATCTAGACGTAAGATCTGAGATCAATAGTGTTAAATATTTGTGAAAAAATCTTTGCTTCTCTAAAGTTCCTCAAGCTAAATTACTTTATAATTTCTTTAAGAATTTCTGAGGATATTACTGTTTGTATTTCTATTATATCTATTTATTTATCATCATCTACAATTTGTCTAAATTATTTGTTAGGACTACACTTTAGATAAATAAATGTTATAATCTTTTGTTGTGTATCTATCCTACTACTTAGAAGATTGTTTTGCTGTTATTATCACATCTAAACATTATATACATCAACCTGGAGTTTCTTTAAAATCATTGTACCATGATTTCTTTCTTATATTACTCTAAAGATGTCTTCTTCTACCAGATGCAGAGGAAAAAATAAGTTTAACTAGTATTCAACAATCTATATATTATTTATATTCATTTGGAGTGTCAACTTCTTGTATTAATCTATGATTTTTTTTAAAGGTTGGGTTCGAAGCCTCATTTATTATTAAAGCAAAGAAAAAACCTCTTCAACTGGGTAGAGGGATACCCATTACATATCCCGAAGGCCCAGTGGGCATTTATCCCATTACATGTCCTGTAGGCCCATTTTTTTGGTCCAAGGCCCATTTTGTGAATAGTACTACTATAGTACATGCCGCTACTATAGTTCCCTGCCGCTGCTACAGTGACTTGTCGCTACTACATTTACCCGCCACTGCTACAGTTTTGTCGCTATTATAGTGCACTATAGTACTTCTACAATAACCTGCGCCCAATGGGTTTCGAACCCCCATTTTTCATGTAGAATTAAGGGGTTCTTACCACTAAGACAAACCCCAACTACATGTATTAATATGTGATTGTTTAGGTTCTCTTTAAAAGAATCTAATGGCCCTTTAAAAGTGTTGTTTTAAGGTTTCAACTGCCTATACTTTATTGTTGAGGTCCCTAGATAAAAATACTTATTCAGTGAAAATAACTAAGCTCATAGAGATAGATTTGGTGGAGTGGACTATGGGACCTTAGTGCCCCGAACAATTGTAAAAACTATTGTGTTCTTTTTTATTATTATTCCACTACGTATTTTTTTGAATAAAAGAGAACATTTTCACTATAAAAATCACAAAAGGTGACTTTTTTTAAATTTTCCATGTGTTTTTTAAAAGAAAACAATTCAACTCCCAGCCCCTTATGTCTTCATATTATTCTGACCTAACAATTGGTATAAAAGAAGTACTCTTTGAATAATCTTATTATAAATACTAGAAAGATTTAGGAAAAAAGATCTAGTCAAAGGAAGATATATATGGAAAAATCAAAGATGGTATGTCAATGATAAGGTATACATATTTAAATTTATAAAATTATGGATGTTGTAAAGTCTATAGAACTATCTATTTGAAGAATCTTTGTTTTAAATTTTATAAGAAGATTGTTAAGTCTAATGAAATTCCAAAAGAATATCCAAAAAATTGGATACTACCAAATAAGATGAGTATGATATTAATTCTAGATACATGAATACAATCATTTGTGTTCTAAGACCTGATGATTTCAACTATGTCTCTTAGTCTCCTACTACATATGAGATGTGGAAAATAATTGTTGTCTCCTTTAAAGAAACTGATAATGTCAAAAAGTTTATATAAAACACTATAAAATTAAAATTTGATTCTTTTAGAATGTATGAAGGAGAAATTATTACTCAAATGAATGGTAGATTGACTGAAAAATTCAATAGTTTTTCTTCCCTGGGAACTCCTATTCTAGAACTAGATTAGACGATAAAAGTTCTTAGAGTTTTACCCTCTAAGTAGAATGGAATATCTACTATAATCATAAAATTAAATCCTATCAAAAATTTAATAATAAAGGAATTGATTGGCACTCTAGTGATGTATGAGGCTAAAATACAAGATGATTCTAAAGATAATATATTAACTAATAAGGATAATATTTCCCTTAAATTTACTATTCCAAAAGGTGAAAATAAGTTAAAGGAGGATGTTATATCCTTGAATAACTCAATTTGTTCAAACTATAGAGAGGAACTGTCTCACATAGCTAGAAGATTTAATAAGTTATATAAATGTAATAAAGTCTTTAAGAATTATTTTAATGATTCTAAGAAGAATGGTCACTTATTTAAAGTAGTTAGATGTTATGAATGCAAGTAGATGGGGCATATCAAGCCTAATTTCCCATAGCTGATGGTGATAAGAAAAATAGAGAATAAAGATAAGAAGATCTAGATTAAAGAAGAATGTGAACACAATGTAACTAAGGATATGAATTCTATATAGAGTGTTCCATAAGACTCTATCAGTTCTTTAAGTTCTGATTCATATCATGATCAATCGAATTAGAAATCCAACATGTTCTTTATGGCTATGGAAGATGAGTTATAATCTTAAGATTATTCTTCTTCTGATTCATAAAGATGATTGAATTATAAATTAACTAAATATTGTTCTATGATTGATGAAAAATATGAATCACTGATTAAAAATCATAAATCTTTAAATTCATAATTTTATCTTAATTGAAAATTATTCAATGTTAAAATAACACTTGGAATTAAAATAAAAATTAAGAAAATCTTACTCAAGTTTCATTGTGTATGAAAAATAATTAAAGAGCTATAGGATGAAGTGAAATCTTTTAATAATTCCCATAGCATTTTTACAAAGGGAAAATATTATTTAAATAATATTTTTAAGGAAAATATACGTATGTTAGAAAGATGAAGAATAAGTATTATTGCTGAGAAACCCAAGCTATATAAAAATTATTTTATTCATAACTCAATGAATCACAACATGTCAAGGGTTACCTATTTTTAATACATTATCAGAGGAAATTATGATAATAACTATTTCCTAAAAACCTCAGATTAATAGTGTTAAAAAATATTATGTTTCTAAAGATTTATCTAAAGTTTATTCTCATAAGGTTAAACAGATCCAGTTTCCCAGACCTTTTATCACTAACACTGCAGGACCAAAAAGCATTTGGGTACAAAAACAAGTTTTTGTTTGAAACTTTTGTAGGTAAAAATCCATATGAATAGAATTGAAATATTTTATATGGATGTTATCTATTCAATGCATATGATAAGAGACTTTTCCAATTTCAATGCACTATCAAAAGTATATGGAGGCTTGGTTACCTTTGGTGATGATGTTAAAATCAAGATCATTGTAGTTTGATCAGTTGGAGATCCAAAATCAATCTTGATAAAAAATCTATATGTTCAAGGGCTGAATCATAACCTGATAAGTATATCTCAAATTTGTGATGATGTATTTTCTATTGATTTCTCTAAAAATTATTATTATTCCTTTAAATATAAACTACTTATATTTAAAATATATAGAACTGAAAACGCTTATACTTTGGACCTTAGTTTCTTGTATGAAGGGAAAGTGGATTTTTTAAGTAATGAAATAAGTGAATCCTGGATATGGAATAGGAAACTTAGACATTGTAATATATTTTCCATATCTAATTTATCTTAAAATAATTTAATTTTAGATCTTCCTAGTCTAAAGTTTAATAAAAATAAACTTTTTGATGCATGTAAAATGTGCAAGCAACATAAGTCATCTTTCAAATAAATTAAGAAGTTTTCTACATATAAACCATTATAACTTATCCACATGGATTTTTTAGAATCCTCTAGAGTATAAATGTTATATGGAACATTATTTTTCTTTCTTTTTGTTGATGATTTTTCTAGATATACTTGGGATTTCTTTTTAAAATTTAAAAGTGAATATTTTTCATTTATTTGTGAGTTTTTGTAAGTTTGTTCAAAATGAAAAATATTTCAAGATAATTTCATTAAGAATTGATCACAGTGGAGAGAGATTGAGAATCATTAATGCAATTATTTTTTCTGAAACTTGGGTATTAAACATACTTTATCTACTCAAAGAACACATCAATAGAATGGAATTGTAGAATGAATAAATAGGACTATTTAGGAAATTTCAATACCTATATTCAATGAATATAGTTTACCTACCTATTTTTAGGTAAAATATATTAATACATCTTTCAATATCATGAATAAAGTTTTAATTAATCATTTTTCCTAAAAATATGACTTATGAGTTATTGAATAATAGCAAACCTAAATTTGGAAACTTTCAATTTTTTGGAATAAATGTGTATATCTTGGATACTAAGGAAAATATTATTATGTTTAATCCAAAGGCTAATGAAGGAATATTTCTTGGGTATTATACTACATTTAAATCTTATAAAGATTTAAATAAAAGTTTAATGATAGTTTAAGAATTTATTCCTGTGAATTATTATGAGAGTGGTCCATTTGATCACAACAGAATTCAAATAAATGAATTTATCGATTCTTTGAATAACTTGAGGCTTGATTATTCTAAATATATGTTTGAAAGTAAATTAGAATATGATTATAAGAAAAATAGTTCTAAAGAACATGTAACTATGAAACTTAAAAGTGTATTACCTAGAAATCTTATAGACTTAAAGGACCACTCTTTAGATACTATTATAGGAGACCTAGATGAAAAATTTAGTACCAGAAAAAATGTTGAAAACCTAGCTGATTTCTCTGCCTTCATATCCCATTTTGAACCCAAATCTATATAATAATCCTTAAATGGTAAAATTTTGATGTTAGTTATATAATAAGATCTAAACTAGTTTAAGAGGAATGAATTTTGGGAATTATTTGATATGACCTCAAACAATGCAGTGATAGGAAACAAATGAGTATTTAAAAATATTCAAGATGATCAAGGTATAATTACTTGGAATAAATATATTCTAGTTGAAAATGGTGATAGCTAGCAAGAAGGTATATGTTATTAGGAAACTATTTCCCATGTCACTAGGTTTGAAGCTATTAGGATCCTTTTGGCCTATTCATAATATGAAAACTTTAAATTATAACAGATGAATGTCAAATATACCTTTTTAAATGGTTATTTAGTGGAATAAGTTTATATTAAACAGCCTCTATGTTTTGAAAACCCTCATCTACCAAATTCTATTTTTAAACATACTAAATCTCTTTGTGTCTTTAAACTTGCATCAAGGGCTTGGTATGAAATATTGAGTTATTTTCTTTTAAAAATGGTTTTTTAATAGGATTATTTGATCCTAATATTTTTAAGAAAATTCTTATTTTGGTATTTTATTAGTTAAAATATATGTAGATGATGTTATTTTAGGGTCAACTAATCAAAATATTTGTAATGATTTTTCAAAACCTATGTAAAAAAAGAATTTATAATTAGTATTGATGGGAGAATTAGATTTCTTTATTAGATTTAAAATTTATCAAAAGGATTTATAGAATGTTTTAAAACAAAGAAACTATATTATTTATTTATTGAAAAAAAACTGGACTTGAAAAAGATAACCATATACAAATATTATGTGTATTTATGTAAAATTTGATTTGGATAAAGATGGAAAAACAATTGATAATAAGTTATATACAGGTATGATAGGTATTTTTCTATATTTTATTTCTAGCAGATCAAACATCATGTTTTCCTTTTTCCTATGTATAATATTTCAATCAAATCTAATAGAATTTCATCTAATAGTTGTTAAAAGTATTTTCAGATATTTTAAAGGAACTATTTTTATAACTGTGATATATCTAAAAACTTATGGTTTTGATTTAATTTCATATTCATATACTAATTTTGCAGGGTGTGGATCAGATTGGAAAAGTATCTCAAGTACTTTTCACTTTTTAGGAAAGTCACTTGTTTCATGGTTTAGTAAAAAGAAACATTCAATTATATTATCAACCATTGAGTTAGAATATATATCTGTAGGAAGTTATTGTGCACAAGTGTTATAGATGAAACACACACTTCTATACTTTAGAGTTAGTTTTCATCATATTCCTATTTTATGTGAAATTACTAGAACTATTAATATTTCAAAAAATTCCATGATTCATTCTAGGACTAATAATATTGATATAAGACATCATTTTCTAAGATATTGTGTCTAAAAAGGGGATATATCTTTAGAATTTGTTAACACTAAGTATCAACTTACTGATATTTTCACTAAACCACTTCCCACTACTAGTTTAGATTTTATTAAGGGGGATTTAGGTTTATTTAACTTTAAGTAAATATTTTAATATTCTTGATTATATATTATTATTTTAGTAATTTTTTATTTAAGTTTTTGTTTTTTAATTTTTATTTATTTCTATTGATTATTTGGTTTATAAGTTTGTTAGATTAAAATTTAATTTTCATATTTTATTTTTATAGAGTTGTCTTTTCATTTTTTTAAACCCAAATGATTACACTATAATATTGTCTTGAGTAGCTAAATTTTCACTTGAAACCATTAGATTTAACCCTTATCTCTCTCCTATCATTTATCATTCACCCTTTTTGATCACTCAATCTCTTGATCTCTTTAGAACCCTAGTTTCCAAACCCTAAACCTTGTGATTTTCATTATACAAAAGACTAAGTGGATAGATTAGGTTGGTTTTAGTGGTATGAAGAGGTAGATATCCTCAAGTTCAAAGTGGAAAGTGATACAATGAAAAGTCATGGATTTAGAATGGATTTTTTTGAAAAAATTTTTGTTGAAATAGAATCTAAGTTTTAAGGGATTGGAATACATGTTTAATAGATGTAATACTGATTATGTCTATGAGAAAGAGGTAAAAAAATTATGAGAATATTAGATTCAATTTTGGTGATAGAAAAGAAGTTGTTTCCTCAAAAGTGAATAATAAATAATTGTATATTTCTTCATTCAACACGGATTCAATATTTAAGTTTCCTCATGAAGGAGTTTTTCATTTCAATCAATGATCAATCAGGGACAATGTTCACAAATTTTAGAACATCATGGCCTTCTTTTTTGGAAAACCTAAATCAAGAAGATGTTGGTAAAATATATAGAGGCTGGATATAAAGTTTTAGTAAAATTTATCCAAACTTCATGTGTCCTAAGGATTGTTGAATTATATAAAATAATATTTACAAGAATGTATATCAAGTTTCTGATGTCGACTGACATCGAACTCAATATCAGTAAGTAAATGTTAAGGTATATGAGACATTTCTATCAAAAGGATTCTATAATGTCATTCCATCCCTATGTTAGGTTTGTGTATCTTTTTATTTACAGGATAGTACTAATTGGTGGCATCTGGATAGGGTTGTACTTTTATCACAACAATTTGGTTTCTATGGGAATGCTTGGAAAATTTGGTTTCTTTTGGAGTTTTATAAGAGTCAAACTGATATTAGTTGGATTTAAAGAGGAAGAAAAATTAGGTTCTCACATTGAGGGGGATAACAGGATCATGAAATTAGGTGGTTAAACTAGGATTCACATCAAATAAAGTAATGAATCATAAGTATAAGGGGGAGATGGTATGCCTTAAGTGGCTAGAGTTTTGGAAGATTCGTTAGTTGGTTCTTACAACATCCCTATTAGTACCAGAAGGGGGGAAATAATGAAATAAAATATTCCTTGTAGGATTGGATGAATACTTAAAATTCTAAGGGATTATGAAGAACCATTTACTAAGGTAGTTCCCAATGTTATGTTAGTTCCAAGCCCTAGAATAAGAGAGGATATTACAACTATTGAACATGATTTTGAGCATGTTGGTGAAGTTGATCAACCAATTTCTATTGTTAGTGAAAGTTTTGATGATGCTATTGAGTTAGATATTGAAGGAATAGATGAGAAAGTTTCTCAAATTGAGTACAGAGTTGAGTAGGTTGTTCAAGGTGGAGAACAACTGGTTGTGGAGGTTTATATCTCTCAAGGTTCTCAAAGAATTGAATAAATTCATGTTAAAGAGGCTCATTATTCAGAGAAAGTAAGTATCCTAGTTCCTACCACAACTAAATTGATCAGGGATCAATTAGTTTAATTTTTTAAAAATTCTATGGGAAGATAGTAGAAGAAGGTAGTGAGGATGCTAAAATTCATAGTGAATTATATTATCATTATGGTGAAGGCATAGAAATTAAATCTCTTAAATTAGTTGAAGCTATATATCCTTATTCAAGGTATATGGAAGGACTCTTGGAATCTAATAATGATTCTAGATATGAATCCCAAGTTTAAAGTTTTTCTAAATTCCTTTTCACAAAGTTTGACCAGTTGAGGGATGGAGTTGTGAAGCTTCAGTCACAACATTAAAGTTCTCAGAATTCAGTTAAAGATTTAATAAGTTCATATATTTCCTGAATAGATTTTCAAATCCCCTCAAAATTAGTATCAAATTTTGAAAGAGAATTTAGTTTCTAAAGAATATTTTGATTCTTTTAGAACATATCACTCTACTCAGTTTGGTTTGTTATAAGAAGCTAGGATTTTAAAATTGGGTTTCAGTGATTTAAAGAAGTTCCTAGAAAGTCAGTTTGAAAGTGTTAAAGTTTCATCTTCAAGTTATGAAATAGCTTATACTTCTAATGGAGAAGGACCTATATATGTGTTTAGGATAATAGAGTTTCTATCGTATGATCTATTTATCATGGATGAAAGGATTCAAATAATATAGTGTGATAGTTTTCCCCTTTACTTATTATTGGAGAATTAGAAAGAGTTGGTTGAGAAGTTGAATTTTGCAGAGCCAAGTGTTAAGTTATTGGTCAACTAGTTGGGAAAATGATGAGTAAATATGTTCAAACTTATGATATTATTCATAATTTTCTAAAACTAATTCTGGTTGAGGTGATAAATATATTATAGGATTTGAGGCATCTGTTGAAGGAATGGGTGAGCCCGATGAATTATAATTTCAAGGAGTTGATAGAGGAGATCAAGTTTGTACATTAGACTATTAGAGATTCCCTAACTATGGAATTCTATTCCTATAAAGAGCTTGAACCCAAAGCTTCCTCTCATCTTGAACCATAACCTAATTATCCATGAGTCAAACATTATTATAATCTAGGCTACTTTATAAAAGAAGTTATTTTGTTAATTTTATGTTGTCTTTATATTCTATTTACTATAGTTTTATGTTTATAAGCCTATCCATTTTTAGGATGTAATTATTTTTTTCTTCAATAACATTTATTTACATATACATTAAACTTTGAATGTGTTATAATCCATTTTTATACATTCTTTTTTATTTCACAAAAAGTGGAAGAAATCTAGATAAATGCAGCATTCTAATATTTAAATTAATTAATCTCTATTTTATTGATTAATAACTAAAAACTATATATTTGTGTTTATATTTATATGGGTTTTTTATCATTAAAAAATGTAATATTATTGGGAATATGAGTGTTGATCCAACAATTACATTAATTTATCATTGATTTTGATGCTCACAAACACCCTCATTTGTTTTACTAATGAAGTTGTTTTAAGTGGATTTTAGGATTATATTTATTATAATGTTTATTTCATTTTTTAGGAATTAAAAATTTTATTTAGTTATAATTTGGATAAATTTTAATTCTAAATTTTTTTTTATACATTTTAAAGTATTATAGAATCACTATTAAAAAACCCCATGTTTAAGCTAAATATTGGGTTTGGGAACCTAACTTTTAATATGAAATGATACTTTTGGAAACTTACATTTGAAGTGAATGTTAAGTTTGGGAACCTAACTTTTTTAAAGAACCCTATATTTGAGTATCTAACTTTTGGTATGTTAACATAACATTTAGAATCAACCATATGTTATGAATCATAATTTTAGAGTCATCCTTATGTGTAACAACCCTATATTAAATTAGTTGTTTGTAGGATTTGAATTTTGGATATTTTTAAGATTTATTATATAGTTTTTATGGAGTAAATATCTCATTAAAATCCATTCAAATATCATTTAATGGGATATTAAATAATGTATTAAATAATTCATATTTCTAATGGAATTTATGATTTTCATTGGTTGATTAAATTCAAATTTTAAACACACTAAGTGTTTTGAATATTGTGATTTATCTCGAGATATTATTGGATCTTCTTGACCATAATAAAATTGGATTTATTATTTATTCTCAATAGATTTATCATGCCATAAGAGATAAGATCAACAGATCAAAACCTTTTTGAACAAATCTCTAATTCTTTGAAGTTCCTCAAAATGAATCCCTTTATGATTTCATCAAAACTTTCTATAAATATTATTATTTGTGTTTCTACTGTAACTATCTTCTTTTTCATCTTTTTTAGTTCTTAAATGTTTTTATTAGGACTACGCTTTGGTAAAAAAAATTATAATCTATTGTTGAGAATCTGTCCTGTTTCTGAGAAGTTTGTTTTACTACTACTATTTTATTAGAACATTCTCTATAGTAACCTGAAGTTTATTCATAAGGACTATGTTGTGAATCCTTTCTTATATTTCTCTAAATATATCTTCTTCTATCAGTTGTGAAGGAAACCATGAGATTAACTAATATTCTACAATCTTCATCTCATCTATATTTTTTTGTAGTGTCATATTCTTTAACTAAGCTTTGATTATCGAGGTTCCCTATAAAATAACCTAAAGTCCATGTAAAATCCTTGTTTAAGGTTTCAACAGCCCGCACTCAATTGTAAAGGTCCCCAATAAAAGGACATGCTTAGTGAAAATCACCAAGCTCATGGAGAGATCATTGGTGGAGTAGACTAAGGGACCTTTATGCTTCGAACAACTATAAAAATTTATTTTTTTTATTTTCTTTATTATTCCACTGCATAATCTATTTGAAGAAAATGGAATAAATTCTTTTTCCAAATCAAAAAGGGGGTTAGATTTTAAATTTCGTAGGAGTTTTTTAAAACCACACAATTCATCCCACCTCTTGTGTGTTCGTATAATTCTAACCTAAAATTTTTCTTTTGATTTTCCTCTCTCTAAGTACTCAAAAGTCCGAAAGATTGTTTTTAAGGAAAATAAACTTTATTTTTATTCGATGAAGAATATTTTTCTTTAATTTAAATATTTTCTTTAAAAAATATCAAGAATGTTTTTACTATTCTACAATGATTGATTAAATGCATTTTTAATCATCTTTTAATTTCTATAAAAAGTTTTAAAATGAATCTTTTTATCATTTTCTGAATGAGGATGTTTTTACTGAAGGTGTGAATGGAATCTTTGTTTTAACACTTACTGCATGAACAAATTTACCCACTATCATGAAAATTTTTTACCTTGAAGTTTCCTTTATAGGTTTCCATATTTCTTTTAAAATAAAATGTTTTTTCTAATAATTATTTGAATATTTATATTTTAAATATGTTATTTCTAAATGAAAATGGTATTTTACTCAATAAATGTTCCAATGATCTTTTAAAATTATTTTTATCTATGTTGATGTCTGTTTATAAATCTTATTATTTATTAGGAATACACTCTAATGATACCATCAACCATGTTACTCTGGATGGATTATGATCATGTTACTATAGTGATTTATTGGGGAAAATATTACCATTTTGGGTGTTATTTTTTCAATATGATTTTTTATATTGATTATGTATTGAACAATTATTAATTTCTTTTTTATGATGAATTAATTATAAAAAATAAGTGAATAATGGGGCTCATTATAGCCCCTAAATGCATTTGTAGGTCTCATGATAGAAACTAGTTTTTAGTATTTGGTGTACGTCTTTCCTATTTATATAAGATGTCCTAGCATTAGGCCTTGGTAGTAAGATTATTGTAACGACCCAAAAATTTATCAATGGAATAATTTCCCTTATTATAATCGTCTTATATGGTATAAAACACATACATATCATAGATATCCCAATAAAAACATTAATCTCATAAAACAATAATGAAATACATGATATTTAAATAAATTAAAGAACGTATATCGAAGGAATAGTAACTTAACCCTTGGAATAGTAACATGACCATTATGAATAGTAATCTAACCAATAGAATAGTAACCTCACCTATGAAAGTATAAATAAAATTTAGTCATATTATAAAAAAATATATTATATAATTATATCTTATTATAAGTAAATAAATGTTTTAAAAATGATAAATTACGTGATGGTATTTTTGTAAAACATAAATGTTTATTTATAATTTTATAATTAATAAAATGATTAAAAAGTAAATTTATTTTAATAAAGTAGATGCATAAATTAATATTTTGTTGTCTTATGATTATAATACAATTTTATGACACCTTAATTAATTTTTCAAAGTGTCATAAAATCAGTTATAATTTTAAAATCCATATTTTTAAAATAAATGATGATTTTAATTAAAAATTAAATTTCTAATATTTAGAAAATTATTTTCATAAAATGGAGTTAATTTTTGAAATTATATATGTATAAAAATGGTTATGGTGAATTTTTGGGATTTTTCTAAAACACTTGAATTTTGTGAATAGTAAAATACGGTAATTTATGGTATATATACAATATAAGTTAAATATATTATTCCTTGAGTTATTACTGATGTAATCACCATAATATAAAACTCATCTTAATTATTTTAATATATTTAGTGATAATTCTAATACTATTCATAGTCTTGATCCAAGATAATAAATTAATGAATAAAATAATGAGAAAACACCCCTCTCCTCCCATATCAATACCACCCCTCACCACCTATTTTCCTCACAACTCCAAATACTAGAAGCTTGTAAAAATTATGAAAAAACCTATTCTCAGGCCCTTACCCCACATCTAGGAGCCCTTGGTCTCATCAAAAGACCAAACCCTTTTCCCTAAGAATATTCTCAAGGAGGAGAAATTCAAGAGGTAAAATCTTCTTTCTTTTCCTTTTAATTTCTTTTCAATTTCATTTATTTTCTTATCCTATCCTCACCTAAACTTATCAAAATGGAATGATAAATATAGTGTCTTTTATATACTTTAATTTTATTATGTTGATGGAATGATTCATCATCAAATCTCTTCCCTTTTTCCTTTGATTTTAAAAATGAAAATATTGTCTGTGGTGTGTCGATTTACCGCCACCGTGGATGATGTGTTTTCAATTTTCACTAAGGACTTCAAGTCTAGTAATAAAAACCTTAATATGGTTAAGTAAGATTTTATTATACATATTATAAGTTATAAAATTTTCTAGAACCAATATATAAATATGATATTAAATAAAATGATATAAGTTCATAATGGTCATAAAAACCGCCAAAATAAATTAAATCATTTTCATTAACATTTTATCTAACAAATAATCCTTAAACCTTATAACCAAATGATATATAAGAACAATTACACTTATTTATGTTCATTAATAATATATAATTTCAAATTTGGATAATCATTCTTATTATACATGAACTTCCATACTTATAAACAAGTGAACCGATCATGAAAACCAAGAAAACGAACACTCCCGAATGATGAAATTGAACTTTATAACTCATGAAAAAGACCATAAATGAACTTAATAAAACTATAATAAATAGAATACATGTAAAAGAGGTTTTGTATTTGTTAATTAAAGGATTTAATTTTATTATCTAGGATATTAAAGTGAAGAAATCACTTGGGTATATGGTAAGGGGATTCTCAAACCCAACTCCCTTTATTTGGGTTATCACTCTTTAACTTCATTTTTAGTATGGAAGTTCCTTTAATGTTCCTTAAATATCATTTCTTTATCCTTACCTTATCTTTTCTAGGATATATATGTTTCCAATATGATTTTATTACAAATTCAAAGATTTTTAAAAAAGAACTCTTCTTTCCAAAAATACACCTTTTACTTCTCATGAGATTGTTTCTTCTTGATGATTCTTATACCAAGTATGTTATTCCCTATTTATTTTGGGAACCCCAAAGTTTATTCATGGATGTATTCTTTATTAAATGAAACCCATTCCTTTCCATGGGTTATTTGATGTCTGAGATTGATATACGTTCTATGTGACATGCATGATTATGTAAATGTTATGATGTGACGAGTGCACCCGAAATTATATAGCGCATGTAAATGTTATGATATAAAACATGATTTTAAAAAATTTAACTAGATTATTTGATAAAAAAAATTTAAAAATTAATTTTTTAAAAAAAAACATTGAAAATAAGTGATAAGAAAAATAATTGCAAACATGTCATTCCTAACTCCCCTTTAATAAAATTAAAATGTTCTAAAGCAAGAGGTTTTGTGAAGATATCAGATAATTTAGATTCATGATAATGTATTCTAACACTATATCTCCTTTTTGAAAGTGTTTTCTCAAAAATTGATGTTGGATATAAATGTTCTTGGTGTGTTCATACTGAATACGGTTTCTAGAGATGTTTATAGCACTAAAACTATCACATGTAATAGGAACACGAAGAAATGTTAGCCCAAAATATAATAGAGTTTGTTTCATCCATATAATTTAGGTATAAAAAATCTTTGTGGATATATATTATACTTTAGCTATAGAAAGGTTAGTTGAGCTTTTATTTTTACTACTCTAAGAGATTAAGAAATGTTTAAGAAGGTGACAAGTCCCTCTGGTACTTTTCCTATCTAGTTGACATCAAAAAAAATCGGTTTTAAAAAAACAAGAAAGATTAAAAGAGGTTTCATTAGGATAGAATAAACCATGATTTTTAAAACCTTTTTTAAAAAATGAAAAAACCTTTAAGATATTTTAAATGCGATTCTTTAGGATTATCTTGAAAATGAGCATAAAGAAAAACATTGAACATAATTTCTGATCGGGTCACAGTAAGGTAAAGAAGACTCATAATCGTACTTCTATAAATCTTTTTCTCAATTTATTTACTGGATTTATAAAATTTTATCATATAATACATAGTCATAAGAATACTTATTTTCTTATCATGATCCATACCAAAATATTTTAGTAGTTCATTAGTGTATTTTATTTGACTATGAAAAGTTTCATATTTATTTTAAAATATTTGATGACTAAGAAAGAATTTTAACTCACTCATAAAACTAATTTCAAATTTTTTTTCTCATAATATTTGAAAATTCATTACAAAGAGATTCATTTATGGATCCAAAAATTACATCATCATCATATATTTTAACAATTAAAAGATCATTTGAAAAAAAATGAAATGAAATTGAATCCTATTTTCCCATTTTAAAATCATTTGATAAAACAAAAGTGGTTAACCTTTCATACCAAGCCTGGTTATATTATTTTAAACCATATAAATCATTAGTTAACTTGAAAATTGAATTTTAAAATTTTGGATTTTCAAAACCATGTGTTTTTTTAATAAAAATCTTTTTAGAAACAATATCATTTAGAAAATAAATTTTACCATCCATTTAATAACGTTTAAAATTAAGATGGGTGGAGAATGATAACAAGAATCTAACGGATTTTAGCTAAGCAATGGGGGTGAAGGTTTCACTATAATCAATGCCTTCTTCTTGACTACAGCATTTGGCTATTAGTCTAACTTTTTTATGTGTGATTTTACCTTACTCATATAATTTATGTTTGTTAGAGTGAGTAACTCATGAGGGGGTGAATTGAGTCCCCAATAAATATTTTTGTTTATAAAAAATTAAAACTTAAATCCCCCAAATTAATAAAAACACTCAGTTAATCAAAATAGTAAAAATATATAAGTTTGATCTTTAAAATAATTTCTCAAAGTGGGATTAAGGGTCAGTTAAAATAATATTTGAAATCACATTAACTTGTGAAACCAAATTGCATAATATAAAACAGATTAGGAGTAACTATCAAACTAAAGTATTTTTATATATTTTAAAAACAAATACAATTTAAACTTTGAAATATAGAAAAATAAAACTAATAAAACACACGGTGGAAATAAACAAGGGGTTTGGTCTCAAGCCGATACTTAATCCCCTACACTTGGAAATACCTATTAATAAAGAGTTTATTAAACAATAAACATAATACATATCCTGGATCTGGTTTTATAATAAATAGCACATAGTATATCCAAGATCAAATCCCCTTCCACAGTTATACGCAGGAAGAAAAAGATACCAATTCATATAGGACCTATTCTATAGTTATTTATGGGAATAAAATAAGAGAGTTTGTTAGAATGTGTCAATCACACTCTAGTTTTAAGTATATGAGATAGTGTGTATAGATAAACCTCATACAATAACACACTACTCAAAAGTAAATCAAAAAATGGAAAGATCAAGAGATAGATAGAAAATGTGATGCAAATCGATCTATTATGATTTAATTATTATGAGTTCTTAACTATGTCTTTGATGGGGGTTTGAATAAGTTCTATGAATGTGCAAGAAAATATAGTGTCATGGATGTCTAAAAAATCCTTCTATTTCCAGTCTATAGAAATCTATAATCTTTCCACACACTGGTCTCTTGATTATCATATGAATGTATGTGTTTTTTATGCATGTATCAATGCTATTGGATATATCAATTTTTACTTATTTTCTACACCCATACACAAAGGAGTTCGACAGAATTTATAACTTTCAATATATAATTATCTATTGAATAATAATAAATAAATAAAATCCTAGATCCTCATACTGGGCACTAAGTTAGAAAGTCTAACTTTTTCTTGAATGAATCTATTGATCATTTTAAGGATAAATATTCTTGAATCCATGTGGTACCAAACTATATTAATCTTTATAAACCAGTTGTTAGATGAATTAAATTTGATTAAGTGTCTAGGTAGCAATGGTGGAATTCTGGGGGTAGATCTCTTAATGGTAGAGTTCCTATAGTGATAGATCAACTATGGTGGTTGATCAACTCTAGCAGTAGATCAACTCTAGTGGTAGATCAACTCTGGTGGTAGATATTATGATGGTATATTTTTTGATGGTAGATGTGTCAATGGTACATCTATCAATAGTAGATTTTTTAGTGGTAAATCTTTCAGCGGTAGATCTTCAGTAGTAGATCTCTTCTAAACTAATGATAAATATGATGAACTATCGGTAGATATCTTAAATGGTAGATCAATTAGCAGTAGAGTCTTATGATAGATTTAATCCATCAGTATATCCAATTAATCTAGTTGTAGATCATCACATCCGATGGTATATCTTTTTGAAATAATAGTATATGGACACTTAACAAAGCTTGATCATAGAATTACTTAGAAAATTATTTACTATCATAAAACATTGATCTTGTTGGAAATATAATAATCATGATTTGTGAGCATTAAAATAAGGAGGTTCAAAAAATCTCCCCCTTTTTTATGATCACAAATCATATCATTTTATAACAACATATGAAAGAAACTATAGAAATATGGATGAATATAAAGATTGGTCTTCTTAACATCATGAAAGTAGTAATGTGATATACAGATTTAGCCATATGTAGAAAATAATTACAAAATTAAATGTCATCCAAAAATACTCCCCCTTTTGGGATTATCAAAAATAGAAGACTATTATATATATATAAAAACATAAAGTGATAAAAATGAATAATAGATAATTTATGGTAAAGATAACAGTGAAAATATTATATTTCAAAACGCAAGAAAAGTAAAAAGTACAATCCCTCTCAAAAAATAATCTAAATTGGAACCACTCTCATATCGATAGGTATAAGGAACCATAGGGTCTTTCTCATTTCTAGTGATAGGAGGTACAAAAGGTATAGAATAGTGTGTATTATTAGATATTTGAAGCACTCGAATGATAACTGGCATGAGATGTCAAACGGACTCAATTGGTGTCATGCCAAAAGGTCGATACTGAGTATGTAGGGGCACTAAAGAAGGAATATAAGTGAGAGAATACATGATAATGGATTCAATTTCCATAACTATAGTCCTAGAGGAATAAAAAATAGCTTTATTATGTTCAAAAAATTTGTAATGATGTTTTCTCTATGCTTCATCACAGTGGTGAAATCCTTTTCTCCTCCATAAAAAACTTGAGTGATGGGACTAAAAACTTAAGCAGAATCACTTTTTTCTTGAATACCAGGGATATAAGAGGAATCCTTAGATTCTTAGAAAGAAAATTAAAATGGTAATTGAGCTTGTGCTTTATATAAATTCTAGAAAGATAGTATTTAATGGATTTAGTGATAGTCTCCTTATCACTTCTAGATTCATTCAAGCACTCCTGAACTAGTTTAGATATATGCTCACCATGGGACTTTCTCTGATGAAGCACTTCTTAGTGAGAGGAAGAGATAGTACCCAAAATAGAATGAAACTCTTCTCTTATAATATATCATATATCATCAGTATCAACAGAAGTAGAAGGAGGTGGAGTAGTGGAAGTGGAAGCACAAGCAGTAGGTAAGGACTCTAACCTCTCCAGAATATATGTCTATATTTCAGTAAATAATTCTCCATTATCTTCCATGATAGAATTAAATTCTTCCATATCATTATCCAATCGCATATTCTCAATATTCACTTCTTGAATTCTCATAATAATTTTGTGTTGGATGTGAGGTATCACTAACTCAGAAATCCACCTTGTATCAGCTTTACTCAACTTGGTTTCTTGAGGAGGTTAGGATCAAATAATCCCATTGATATCTAAAATAACCCTCACTCATAAATATTTGAGATCATATTTTGATATAGAATTATAAGGTAGAGGAGAATAAGGTAGATGAGATGGAATCCTATCAGGGGTAGGTATAACAGCCTCTATATTTCAAGATTCAACAGCATGACCATATAAGGGAAAGGCTTCTAAATGACCATCCTCATCAATATGTTCTACCAAAGATCACTTAAGATCTTTTTAATCAATAGGGATGGAAATTACACCATAACCAATTGGACTTAAATGGTCATCATCATCACTACCACCATCAATTTCACCATCAGATTCAGGGTAGTTGATGCCTAGCATCTTGGAACCAGAAGATGGGTCCCCCTTAGATGGTGCATCATCCTCAGCTATGGATGAAATAGATGGTTCATCCCTATGAAATTATTTCTAACCAGTATAGCATGGTAATTCCTTCAACTCAAAAGTTTCTCTAGGATATTCTTTATTAGAGTTAGGATCATCAGGCTGAAACTCAGAAGCTCTTACTTTATCACCATTTTGACCTGAAGTAGAAGTACCAAGAGAGTGATGAGACCGCTCTCCCTCAACAGCATCACCATCACCATAATGAACTTTAGAGGCCTGAGTTCCATTACCATTTTCATTTTTAGATACATTCTTTTCATCAGAAACTTCAAATACTTATTTTCAACTCTCAGAAGAACTCTTAACTTGTTCTTCACCTAATACTTCAGTTTCTTCTTCTTCACCTTTACTAAGAAATTTTTCTCTAGTATAAAGATAAATAGAGGGATTGGTATCTCCATGAAAAACATGGGGACTCTTGACCATATTAGGGTCACCAACTTCCTCAACTAAAGAATCCACTGGCAGTTCTTCTCTAACTACAACTTATTCTTCCTCAACCTCCTCATTAGAGGAATAGAGTACAACTTTATCTGGATCTAATACAGGCTCTACTTTATCCTTAGGTATATAGGTATGTTGCACATGATTTAAATCCTCATAAATCTTATCATTGTAAACTACTCATTTCATCAACCATGGGTTCCAATTTACCTACACCCTTTTTCATGTAAACTGACTTAAATAAAAACCACCACAACTGATAGATGCTTCTTATTCCTCATCCACTAAACTCTTGGCTTCCAACATAGCCTAAATGAGCTTAGGATAGATTAAGGAATTAAATCTCTATGAGGTATTACTCATATCCATCACATGGACCATCATATATCTAGATGAATTTATCGTATCCCATATTTTCATATGGAATTATAGAAATACATTATATCACCTCATGGTGCTAAATTTCCCTTTCCAGGAAAAAATTGTCTACTGAATGAATTTAAACAACAGTATACACTCACCATCAATATCCACAGTGGCTAGTCTTCACACTACATTATTTCCAATCAACTTCAGTATGGAATTTTCATATATGAAGAACTCACTATTACATTGAATGGAACCTTTAAAATCATTAGAAATAACTATTTGAGGTAAATTAGCTCATTTGTCTCATTAATTTGATGGAAAGACTACTTATTTACCATCAATCATAATTATAGTAAAATATTTATTCCCAGTGAAGTCATACTTTTCATACTGATAGAACTGGTGAACTAACCTAGGAAAGAATGATTGATTGTTCCTTGAAAATAATTCCATCCATCATTGGTCCTTGATCACTTTGAGCACTAACAATTTGATCAAAACCGACCATTTAACATTTATATATTTTTCATAAATGACAAATTGAGTCAAAATATGGGGGTTATTTGGTTCAATAGAAACAAATCATCTAGATTCACCTCGTGACTTCTTCCCAAGATGTGATCCTTTAGTAGATGAAACCACGGGGCACACTTCACTCTCACTGTTGTACTGATTTAAAGGGAGAAGAAAGAATGAAAGGAAGGTCGAAAGCCAGGAGGGAAAGTAATATGAGAGGTTCAAAGGGAGGTTTGATCGAAAGAGTTTTTCAAAATATAATTTAAAGTCAATTTTATCATTTATGGATTTAGAATTTGAAAATATAATAAAATATACATAAATAAATATAATAAAAATATTAATCACATAAAATAGGAGCATTAGTAGATAGTTGAAAATAATTGATTAGTGGATCTTCTAACGGTGGATCTCCCAATGGTGGATCACCCAACGGTGGATCACTCAACAGTATATCACCCAATAGTCAATCACCCAATGGTATATCACCAATAGGTGGATCATCCAATAGTGGATCACTAATTGTAGATTACTAATGGTAGTTCACCCAATGATAGATCACTACTGATGGATCTCCAATGGTCAGCCTTTCTAAAAAGTAACTCCTAAGAAAAATAAATAACTAAAGTTTATAATTACTACTTCATGTTTAATATATCTTAATCTCTCAAAATTCAAAGACTTTGAAAATATTTCAGTAATATGATGCTTTATTCTAATGAATTCAAGAGTTATATCACCTTTTTGGAAATGATCTCTCAAAAAGAGATGTCTTATATCAATATGTTTTGTCCTATAATGAGATATAGGATTCTTGGAAATGTTTATCACATTTTTATTTTTATGATTTATAGGGAAATGTATAAATTGATATCCATAATCTAGTAAAGTGTATTTCATCCACAGAATCTAAGCACAAAAACTTCCTACATCTATATATTCAGCCTCGGTAGTAGACAGTGCAATAGAACTTTTCTTTTTTACTATACTATGAAACTAGTGACTTACCCAAAAAGTGACATGTTCTAGATGTTCTTTTTCTATCTAACTTACAACCACCAAAATCTACATCAGAATAACTCAATAAATCAAATGCTTGTACTTTATGATAGAACAGTCCTAAATTTTTTGTATACTTGAGGTTTTTAAAAATCCTTTTTACAGAAAGTAAATGTGACTCTTTATGATTTAATTTAAAATTGGCACATATACATACACAAAAAATAATATCTGGTCAGCTAGTAGTCAAATAGAGTAGGCTTCCAATCATACCTTTGTAATTGGTTTGATCCACTGATTTCCCAATTTCATCAAGATCCATCTTACAGGTTGTACTCATGGGTGTATCACTACTTTTTGTATTATCCATACCAAAACATTTTATAAGATATTTGGTGTCCGTCCTTTGATTTAAAATAATTCTAAATTCAATTTTCATCATTTTTGAAAAATCAGTACACAAATAATTTTTATAAGATCCAAAAATTATATCATCAACATAAATTTGAACTTCTAAAACATATTTTGAAATTCTTTTTATAAATAAATTAGGGATAGATATTCCTTTAGTAAAACCTTTATAAGAAAAAAAAGAAATGATCCTATCATAAGCTTTTTTATCTTGTTTTAAACCATATAATTCATTTTTTAATTTAAAAACATGATTTGGAAAATGAGTATTTTGAAATATAGAGGGTCGTTCAACAAAAATATCATCAACTATATAAACATGTAGAAATGAACTTTTAACATCCATATGATATATTTTGAAATTCAAGTGTGTTACATAGGAAAGAAACATTCAAATGGATTCAAGTCTAGTTACTGGTGAAAAGGTTTCCCTATATTCAATACCTTATTCTTGACTATATCCTTATGCAAGCAATCTAGCTTTGTATATAACTATAGTACCTGACTCGTCAAATTTATTTCTAAAGACCCATTTTGTTCCAATGGTCAGAATATATTTAGGTTTGTCCACTAGTTCCCAAAATTTATTTATTTCAAATTGAGTGAGTTTTTCTGGTATCTCCATCACCCAGAATTAATCATTAATTGCATCGTTGGTGTTTTTAGGATAAAGTTATGATAAGAAAGACTGATGTTCAACCTGATTTCTAAAATAATATCAATTTTGTGTTACTCTATCTCAATATCTAACTAAAAAATCTAAATCATGGTATCTATGAGTCTTAAAAGTTCCAAGAAAGTAAGGGCTAGATATTTTTTTATCCTATACAGGTTCAGGATTAGAAATTTTATCATAACTGGATTTTTTTTTTTCATTTCACAGAACTGTAAAAAGGTTTTTCATTTATATTCAGATTGGAAATATCATCTTCAAGGTTATCTAGATGGGTCTTAGACTCATGTAGGTTTATTTCATCATATTTGGCATCTATAGATTTTTCCACAGTTTTATTCCTTTTATTAAACACCCTATATGACTTACTAGATATTGAATATCCAATAAAAATTACTTCATATATCTTGGAAGAAAATTTGTCGAGATTATACTTAGTATTAAGAATAAATACTCTGAAACCAAAAACTCTAAAGCAATTAACCTTTGGTTTTCCTCCATTACATAATTCATATGAGGTTTTATTTAAAATAAGTCTAATTAAAAATCTATTGATTGTGTAAAAAGTTGTATTCAAGGATTCTTCCCAAAAGTAAATAGGTAAATCGTATTCAGTTATCATGGTCTAGGAAATTTCTTGAAGGGTTTTATTTCTCCTTTTTTCTACAACATTCTGTTGTGGGGTTCTAGGAGTATAAAAGTTATCATTATAGTTATATTGTGAGCATAATGATTCAAAATGTTGATTTTAAAACTCACGAACATGATCAATTCTTAAGGTCTTAATTTTAAGTCCACTAATATTTTATATGGATTTGTAATATTTAGAAAAATAGAAACAAGCTTCACTATTTTGACTTATAAAGTATACCCAAGTATACCTAGAAAATTCATCTACTATAACATAAACATAGTGATTTCCATTTAATCTAGAAACTCTATATGGTATAAACATTTCCATGTAAACCAAATCTAGGGGTAGTGAATTTGAAAATTATTTCTTTTTTTTGAAATAGATTTTGTGGTGTTTACCTTTTTGACATGGGTTATAGACTTTATCATCTATGAAATCTAGTTTAGGAAGATCCTTAACTAACTCTTTCCTAGTTAGCTTTCTAAGTGAATGAATATTGACATTTCCTAGTCTCTTATTCCAAATCCAATACTCTTTATGAAAGGAAATTAGATAGGAAATGTTCTGAGAAAACAAGGAATCTAAATTAATATCATAAGCATTATCATTTCTTAAAATAATTAAAACTAAATAATTTTTAGAATCAAAATCTTTGCAGGTGTTATTTTAAAATTTAACATGAAAAACATCATTACAGAGAAATTATATTATAAGAATATTATTCTTTAATAAATCCAAAAATAAAACTTTAGAAACTAAAACAGTATTAGAGTTTCCAATTTGACCAAGTCCAATGATCTTTCTATTATCATTATCACTGAAGGTGACATTTCCACCATCAAATTTTATTAGATTATTGAAACATGAACAGTCTTCAATCATGTGTCTAGAGAATCCACTATCAAGATGCCATAAGTGATTACTGGATCTTTTCAAGTATTTTTCCTTCAAAATATATTTAAAACAAAATTGGCTTTGGTACCCAAATTTTCTTGGGTCTATAAATGTTTGTAATAAAAGTTTTAGGAACCTATAACTACTTAACGGGTTTCATATAAGTGTATTTTATACTTTTAAAAATAAATACTTTGTTATTTCTAGATGAATAAAAAATAGTAACATGGTCAATAGAACTAGATCTAGGAATAAAATTATTTTTAATAAGCTTTCTTTTTTCAGGATGATATTCCATTCTAGTAGCATATTTTGGTGCAGTTTACTTTCCCAGCATGTGGGTTATGGTATTTCTTCCATTTATAAATCTTTCTAAATAATTTTTTAATTATTCATTAGATAATTTTAACTTATTTTTTTCTTTTAGAAACTGAGAATTTTTTTCCTTTTCTATACTAAGATCTTTTTTAAAATGAGAAGACAAGACATGATGCTTCTTTAAACTTTTATATTTATCTTTTAGTTCATTGAAAGTATCCTCCAACATATTTCAGTATTCAAGAATTTCTTCATTAGACATGTTTTCTTCACTATTTTCATCTATAAAATGATTATAATTATAAACAAAAGATATAGGAGAAATACTAGATACTTTATATGTGTTTTTTATAAAACACATACTGGATCTATCATGTTTATATTATTTTCTTGAGTCTTATTCACTTGAGATGTCTTCTAAAGAACTCCAAGTTTCCTTCATAGCTTTTGTATACCTCTTATCCTTTTCCTCATATTTATTCTTAAATTTTAACTTAAGATAGTCTTCTTTGACATGACCTTTTCTCTTTCATTCATATCAAACCATTTAATTGTTATTGTCATCCTTTTTTCATTCCTTTCTCCAATTACCACTATTTTCATACTTACATTTATAACTAGGTTTCCTGATGGAATTCTTCCTTTGGTATAATTTTTTAAAATGTCTAGATAGATGTTCCATTTCCTCATAACTGTCAGTAGGTGACCTTTCATCACTAGTGATGTCTTCTTTGATCTTCTCTTTTGTTTTGAGGTAGTAGTTTAGAAAAATATGGACTTTCTCTTTGGTTCATCTTCTTATTATATGTTTACTTTGTGTTTCTATTCATTCATAGGGATCTTTTATATTATCTATTCAATAGGTAACCTATTTATATCACATGAATCTCGAATTGATACTAAATATCCTCTCCATCTATCTGGTAAACACCTCAACAGATGCATCACTTGGTCTTTGTCATAAATTTATTTCCCTAATGAATAAATTTTGGTCATGATCTCATTAAACCTAAGATACATGTCAAAATTGGTTCATCGGGTTTTATCTTAAATATATCATATTTAATAGTATAATAGTTCAAATTCATTTCCTTGAAATTTAAAGTTCCTTTATGAGAAACAACCAAAGTATCCCAAATTTCTAATGTAGCAGTATAGGAATATATTCTATTAAACTATTCATCTCTTAAATCAAAATATAGTGCATTCATAGCTTTATAATTATTATTATAAGATTCTTTAGTAGGATTACTCTATCTAGCTCTAGTGGTTTTGGGTAATTAATATTTATCCTCTATTACAGTCTAAATTTTAAAACCTATGCTTTTAAGATGCATTTTCATTTTAATCTTCTATCGAGAATAATTAGTCCCATTAAAATAAGGCAATCAATTAGTAGTATCTCCATCTTTTCAATTATTATTATCTTTAAAGAATTAAATTTAGAATTAACAAAATTTTAAGATCTTTACAATATAACTAAATCACAGTTAAAAAAAAATTGAAAAACCGCAAATATAAAATGTTAGTCAAAGTGAGTAACTCAAGAGTGGATGAATTAAGTTCCCAATAAAAATTTCTATTTAAAAAAATTAAAATATAAATCCCCCAAATTAATAAAAAACACCTAGTTATTCAAAACAATATAAATATATAAGTTTTACCATTCAAATAATTTCATAAAGTGGGATTAAGGATCAATTAAAATAATCTTTGAAATCACTTTAACTTTTGAAACCAAAATTACTTAATAAAACACTTTATATAAACAAAAATTAATACTAACTATCAAAGTGAATTTTTATTAAATATTTAAAAACAAATACTGTTTAGACTTTTAAATATAGAAAAAAACTAATAAAACACGCAATTGAAATAAACAAGTGGTTTGGTCTTAAGGAGAGACTTAATACCCTCCACTTGGAAATCACTTGGTGTCAAGTAGTTTATTAAACAATAAAACTGATCCACAACCAAGATCGGGTTTTACAATAAAAAACACACAGGATGTTCAGGCTCAAAGCCTCTTATATAGTTATACATGGAAAGAAAAAGATACCAGGCCATATAAGATCACTTCCAAGTAATTCATGGGAATATAATAAGATAGTTTGTGAGAATGTGTCAGGAATAATCATGTTTTAAGAACAATAAATAGTGTGTACAGATAAACTGATTACAATAAAACTCTTCTCAAAAGTAAAACATAAAATGTAAAGAGTAAGAGATGTATAGATAGAAAATTTGTTGCATCTCAATCTGTGATGCTTTAATTAATATGATTCCTCAAGTTTTTCTTTTATAGGATTTCGAACAAGTTATTTGAATGTGCAGGAAAATATAATGTTTTGGATGTATAAAAAATACTTCTATTTTCATTCAATATAAATATATAATTCTTCTACACACAATACTCTTGATTATCATAGGAAAGTCTGTGTTTTTATATGCATGTATCACTGTTATTGGCTGTATCATTTTCCACTTGTTTTCTACACCCATTCATGAAAGAGTTATATAGAATTTATAACTCTCTAGATCTAATTATGTTTTGAATAATAATAATAAATAAAATCCTAGATCCTCATATTGGGCACTAAATTAGGAAGTCTAACTTTTTATTGAATGAATATATGGAGTGTTTTAAGAATAATGATTCTTAAATCCACATGGTACTTGAATCCATTAATTTACATAAACAAGTCATTGGAGGAAGTAAATTAAAATAAGTGTCTGGATAGAAATAATAGCATTCTAGTGGTATATCTCTTAATGGTAGAGTTCCTCTAGTGGAAGATCAATTATGGTGGTAGATAAACTCTAGTGGTAGATTAACTCTGGCAGTAGATCAATTATGGTGGTAGATGTGCTGACAATATATGTTTCAATGGTAGAACTATCAGTGGTTGATTTGTTAGTGGTAGATCTATCAGTAGTAGATATTCAGAGGTAAATTTTTCAATAGTATATTTTTTAGTGGTAGATCTTTTAGCAGTAGATCTGTTCATGGTATATTTTCAATAGTAGATCTCTTTTAAACTGATGGTAGATCTACTGAGTTGTTGGTATATGTCCCCAATGGTAGATCCATAAGCAATAGTGTCTGATGGTGGATGCAGTCCACTGGTAGATCCAATTGTTCTAGTGGTGGATTATCATATCCAATGGTATATGTTTTTGAACTAACTGTGGATGAACAATTAATCAAGTTTGATCGCAGAATTACTTATAAAATTATTTACTATCATAAAACATTGAGCGTTTTAGAGACATAATAATCATGATTTTTTAGCATTAAAATAATGAGGTGCCAACAATTTATTTCTAAAAATCAATTTTATAAAAATAACAGGATGATTGTTAGGATTTTAAATAAGATTCCAAACATTATTCTATTGGAATTGGTTTAGGTCTCCTTACATAGAAAAACCCCAATTTTCATCGTTAATATAATCATCAAAGTTTATAGTTTATATAAATAAAATAAAATAATGATGATCAACTTCATTTAAGACATAAATCCTATAATGAGTACCATCTTGAAAATCGCTGATAATATTTTCCATGGGATGGTCTTTGGATTTTTCAAAGATTTAGGTAAAGGACTATAAGAAGTTTAAATGATAGGATCTTTATTATAAGGTGTATTATTCAAAGTAAAAGGTTTATTATTATTAAAATCATTGAATTATAACGAATTTTTAGTAATATTTTCATCAAATTTAATATGAATATATTTATAAACAGTTTTGGTTCTATTATTAAAGACTCGTAGGATTTACTTGAGTTTAAGTACCCAAAAAATATTCCTTCATCAAATTTTGGATCAAATTTCCCTAGGTTATCTTTAGTGTGAATAATATAAAATTTATATACAAACACTTTAAAAAATAATAATTTTGTAATTTTATTTTTCCAAATTTCATAAGGGGTCTTTTTGAGATTGGGTCTTAGAAGAACACAGTTTATGATTTAACAAGTGACATTGATTTCCTCAACCCAAAATTAATGAGGTAATTTGAAATAATTCTAAAGTTTTCTTGATGTTTTTTGAAGATTTTGATCTCATATTTTGACTTCTCTATTTTGTTGATATGTTCTAGGAGTATAAAAATTATGATTATAACCTTATGAAGCACAAATTTTATCAAACTCTTTGGTATAAAACTCTCCCCAATTATCACTTTTAATGGAAATGATTTTTCTCCCTTTTTAATTTTTGACCTTGTTGGTAAATCTTATAAAGACGTTACAATCCACGTTTTTGTTTTCCAATAAAAATACCCAAGTAAATCTTATATAATGATTTAAAATCGCAAAAGAGAATGACTTTCCTCTGATAATTTTGACATGAGTTCATCCAAAAATATCCAAGTGAACAAGATTAAAGTATTTAGAGTTTTATACTTATTATTTATGTTTAAAAGTGGTTTTTTTTTCTTACCAAATTAGAAAGGTTCACAAACAACATTATCTTTGAAATGAAACTTTGATAAATCTCATACTACTTTATATCAGATGAGCTTCATGAGTGTGTGTGTTCTATAATGAACAAAGAGTTTATCCCAAATCTAAGACTCACTACCTTGAATTCGTAAACATTTAACATTTTTGAGAAGAAATATATTTTAAATCAATAATATAAACATTTTTAAAACAATAATTTATAAATAAAAGTTTTCCTTTGAGATTAAAAACTTTAAAAAATCAAAAGATATTTTAAATACATTTTCACACAATTGACTAATTCCTAGAAAATTTTGTTTTAAACCATAAATTAATAAAATATATTCTATAATCATTGAATTGAGAAAACCAATTGTACCTATACCAATGATTTTTCTTCTTGAATTGTCACCAAAACTCATGTATCCTTCATTGGATTTTTCAAATTTATTAAATTTCGATGGGTCACCACACATTTGTAGAGAGAATCCACTATCCATGTACCACATTGATTTTTTAGATTTACTCTTTAGACATATATCTTATAAAATTAAGAAATTATGATTTCTGGTATCCATATTTTGGGTCCACATATGTTAGCTAATAGGGATTTTGGTATCCAAATTTGTTTTGAATGCGAATTTTTTTATGGGATATAGGATGAAAGATGATTACTTTTTTTTCTACCATATCGATCATTTTTGTAATTACATTAATGAATTAAATGTTGGATTTTACAATAAAAATTATCAAAAAAAATTGAGAAATTCCTTTTGAAAAAGTTTTATTATTGGAAGAACTAGCAATATTTGAAAAAAACCAAAATTATTTTTTACAGGTTGTTGAGAACCCAAAATTTTATTTTGAAGGTTTCTTTTCCTTGAGTGAATTTTGTGAGAGATTTTTTGTGATAATACATAGTCAATTTTAATTCATACACATTTAGTTTATTATACAATCTTGATGATAATTCATCTTTTTCAATTTCAATTTGATCATTTTCTTTCAGTTCTTGATTATAATTATTTTTAAGCTCTTAATACATTGAAGTTAGTTCACAGGAGCCTCCTTCATGTTGAACATGAGAGAATTTTAGAAATATTTATATCTTAAGTGATAGTAAGAAAAGTAATTTTTGGAAGAAAAAAAGGTATATTTTGAGTTTAATTTTCTATTAAGCTTGACTTCAGCCATGAGATAATTATCACTTTCATTGCTTGACTCAATTGAGAGATAATCATCACTTTCACTTCAAGTTGAAACCTTAAAGGCTTTCTTGTTTTTATTATTCTTCTCATTATTCCTATTTTTGATCAAGGGGAATTTTTTCCTTATTTGAACCTTAATTTTATATTCAAATATTGTCACTTCTTATTCACTTTGATCATCCTCCTTTTTGGAACATTGGTATGATTTTTTATTTTTGAAGAATTTATTCATCTTCTTGGATAGATGAACCATTTCACCACCATTGTAAGAGTCATAATTAATTACTTTTAATGTGGTCATCGTTGTCTTCTTGACTTATTGGATTATTTATCATCTTGTTGCTTCATTTTTATTTCATAAGTCGTGAGATATCTGATTAGCCCCCCAACTGACATTTTCCTTATACCCTTTTCTTCTTGTATTTTTCATCACTCTAGGTGCCCAATTTCTTGGTAAAACCCAAAGGATATTATTTACTATATTTTTTCTATACAAATAATCACCAAGATACTTATTACCATTGAAAATGTTAGTAAAATGGGTAAATGTTTTTGCAATAGATTCATTTGGATGCATACTAAAGCTTTAAAAATCTTATCTAAACATGTCAAGTGTAGTATCTTTCATATTATTCATTCATTCATGAGTAACTTCTTGAAATTTACATATTTTATGAGTGGTTTTACAAGTAGAAATATGATTAAACTCATTGTGATCTAAACCAAAATTCAATTCATTCATAGATTTTTTATTAAGTTTAAAAGAAGTTATGTCATTGGGAGTCCATTTATCTTCAGATTCATTAAAAGGTGTAAAGTTGTGCATAATAATTTTCCAAATAGGATATATTATACTACCAAGAAATTTGGACATCTTATTTTTCTAATAGTTATAGTGCAAACCATTAAAAACTGTTCACGACCCATAGTGCAACATCCCCGACCCGAGTTCCACTAAATTGATGCCCTGGTCCGGGTCGTCACATCACCTCAAGCTAGCCTCCCCGTACTCTATAGATTTTCGACTAGTAGTGATGGTCTAGATTAGTCATGTGGGGAGACTATACTATCTTTACCAGAGTAAGACACAGCAGAACACAATATAAATAGTAGAAACAATAAGAGACAACCAATAGCATGCATAGCCAAACATCTCCCAAACTGGGTACAAACCACAAGAAATAGTAAATATGTCATGTCATGCTACAATTCCAAGTGAATAAAAACCCAACATAAAGAAAAACATCAGAATCCCCAAAATGGTAATAACTCCAAATCTGGAACCTCATCCATACATGTCCCATGTCCAACTCAACTCCCTATCATAGGGTCCTTGCCCTTGTCCTGACTTGCAAGCATAAAATATGTTTAGGTTTCTAATGGAGGCCCAAGTAGGGTGTGAGTACAACTCAGTAGGCCACCACCAATAGTGTCTACAAAATATCCAGTCTAACAAATAGTGCATGAAATTATAAATAAATGGAAAGTAAAGGAAAGATAATTTAGGGTCCACTCGTTAACCTTTCTCTACTTTTCTATTACTATTAGGATTATTGTTCCAAGTTCATTATGTTCATCATCTTTTCATTTATTTCATCATCAACATGTAATCCATGAGTCATACATTTACCTTATTCACACAATATTCATGGCATTTATCATTATGCATAAGAGAACTAGTTAAGTCCCTATCTCACTAGGGATGGTCATATCAAGTAATCACCACACCTACATTGGAGCTTCAGTCTAGGTATTTTCATTGAATACAACTATTGGGGGAATAGAGCATCAGTCAGACTTCCCAACTCATGCATTCTTGGGTAGGTGAGAGCATTAGTCCAACCCTACCCATGGGAGGAGCGTCAGTCCTCTATTTCACCACCAATCCATGTGCACATGCTTATTTATCCATTCACCACATTTATCCATATCACAACCAATACAACCAATAATGTTAACAATCATGATTCACAACAATTAACACATAATTCAATGTTATGTCATAGACCATTTACAATGCCATTTTACAATACATAGCACATTAGCCCAACTCTCTTTCCCAAGTCTCATGCCATTAACCATATTCAAAATTCAAAATCCATTACCAACCACACATGTCTGCATTTTACATACACCCACCATATTTGGGTTTTCAACATAATTCACTAGCCATGAGGAAAAATCTCCATTTAACTAATTTAACCCATTTTTATTACCATGCAAAATAATCCCTTAATCCATTACTAAGAATAGGAATAGGACAATAATTAAGTTTCACTCCCATTAAACATTTCAACATGATTATAAAGGTCTCTACATTGTAACAATACAATCTTTCTCATACTTAGCTAACTTCTATGTCCGGAAGATATCAACACACCCCATGGGTGGCCCTACAAAGGTCAAGTCATCCTCTATGTGTACCATGGAGACCATGAGGGTTTCCATTCATCATTTAGACATCCATTATATCAAATCCCATAAAAGGACCAAAATCACAATAAGGGACAACCAATAAATAAACCCAAGAATGCAAAAATCTCAAACAAAACAATGGGATATGACTTTTAGACCACCTACCTTGGATCCATTGGAAAACTCACACCTAATTAGGGTCTTGGATCCTGATTCAACACCCCTTTGAAGCCTCAACCTAGATCTCACCAGAAAAGAAGGTTTTCAGAGCTTCAGAAGGAGATAAGAAAGAAATGTTAACCCTAAACAAAAAAGAGAAGGAAGAGGGGAATTATCCTTACCCAGATCTTCAATTCGCAACTAAAGGCATCCAAATGACCTAGAGATGAGGGAGAATCGCCCTTGGAAGATCTTGGGAGATTTTGTTCATCACTAGTGTTACAAGGGGGAATAAAGGAGGAAATACCGAGTTGGGGTTTAAAATTCCATAATGGAATTTTTGTAAATTTCTCAACTTTACTGGGCTGCATGGTTTACCCGCACAGTTTTCCAAACTATGCATAAAATGTGCAAGAGATACTATCCCAAAATCACCCCTTCGCATGGTTTCCTGGAAATTCTACTTGGTTATCTTAACCATGCGAAAACTATGCATAAGCCTCTATCCAAGGCTGTAGGTTACCTGGGATGATCCGCACAGTTTTCACTAACCATGTGAAAACTGTGAAACATGCCCAGAAACTCCTTTTTCCTCTATTTTCATGTTATAAACCCCTAAAACACCCTGATCCTTCTCATGAACTTTGAAAAAAACTTATTTAACTAAAGGAAATGACTTAAAATGAAACATAAACCAAACATACCTTAATAAGGGTCCTAGGTCTTACAACCTCCCCACCTTAGGACAGCTTGTCCTCGAGCCGCTATTCAAGCATCATTGAGTTTACGAAGTAAAGAGGTTGGGCCAATGGGCCCGCATATCTGACTCTCACTCTCAGGTTTCTTTATGGACTTTTCCATGCTGTTATAGAACACAAACCAAAGGTACAACCTTACCCCATAAAACCTTCTCAATATGATCCACAATAAGAACCAGATGCTCCTCAAAAGACACATCTCGATCAAGCTCAACATCATCAATGTTTATCACATGAGATGGATCAAGTTGATACTGTTGGAGTTGTGAAACATGAAAAATATCATGCATCCCACTATACCATTTTGGAAGATCCAATTGGTAAGCCACTAGTCTGATCTGATCCACAATCTCAAACGGCCCCACATACCTGGGCGCCAACTTGCCCTGCTGCCGAATTTGATGGTGACCCAACCTTTACGACACTTGAAGAAACACACTATCACCTACCAAGAACTCGAGAGGTCTACAATGCCAATATGGATATGACTTATGCCTACTCTAATCCATCATCATGCGCTTCTGAATCAATCGAACCGTCTCTGACATCTCTTGTACAAGAATCATTCCTAACAGATCAGACTCCCTAGTTTCCAACCAACACAGTGGTGATCTATATGGCCTCCCATAGAGTTCCTCAAAAGGAACCATCTGAATTGTATCTTGAAAATTATTGTTGTAATAAAACTAAACAAGTGGAAAGTGATTTTCCCATAAACCACAGAAATCTAGGACACAAGCTCTCAACATGTCCTCCAATACCTGAATCGTATGCTCAGACAACCCATCTATTTGTGGGTGATAAGTTGTACTCAAAAATACCTGGTTACTAAGCAACTTTTTTAATCCCTGCTAGAAGCACAATGTGAAACATGTATCGTGATCCGAAACTATGGTTCTCGGTACACCATACAGCCACAGTATCTCTCGAACATATAACTCACCCAACTGATTGACTGTATAAGTTTTCTGTATCGGCAATAAATGAGCCACTTTAGTCAATTGATCCACAAAAAAACATATTTCATCATTCTTTCAAGGTGTCCTCAGAAGACCGACTATGAAGTCCATCGTTACGTCATTCCACTTCCACTCTAGAATGGGAAATGACTATAAAAACCCACAAAGATGTTGATGCTCGGCATTCACCTGTTAATAGGTAAGACATCTTTCCACGAAACTTGCAACATCTTTATTCATTCCCGGCCACCAATACTACCGATGAAGATCATGATACATTTTAGTCAAGCCAAGATGTACTGCTCACTTTGATGCATGGAACTCACACATCAAATCTTCATGAAAACACGTCAGTACCGCCACATGACCACTAACAAAGATGATTCCATCACCACCCAAGGCCCAACTAGAAGGTGACTCCCCACCTTTAAGACTTTCCCTCATATCCAAACAATCTGGATCCTCCATCTGGCCCTCTTTGACGTGGCTCAAAAGGACAGACTCAAACACTAAAGATGCAAGGGTCATTTGTTTGTTCCCATCCTGTACCTCCATGTGCATCTCACTAAACAAACCCATCATTTTCCATTAAGAGTTGGATTCATGTACCACGTGATTCTTAGTCTTCCGTCTCAGAGCATCCGCAACACTATTGCTTTTCCACAGTGTGTAAGCCAACTCAAAATTGAAGGATTGCAGGTAATTGACCCACCTTCATTTCCAAAGGTTTAAATCCCTCTAAGAGAAGATATACTTTAAACTTTTATGATCAATAAACACTAAGAAACACTCTCCCAACAAGTAATACCTCCAAAAATTCAAGGCATAAACCACAAAAGCTAGCTCAAGATCATGGGTGGAGTAATTTCTTTCATGAGGCCTCAAATACCTTGACCCATAAGCTACAACTTGGTCATACTACATCAACACTACCCCAATTCCTACACCGGATGCATCACAAAACATGGTTTACTTCTTACCAGGTTCATGTAGGATCAAAATTGATGTGGTAGTTAACAACTTCTTCAATTGTTGAAAATTAGTCTTTCATGCCTCTGACCACTCAAACTTAACACACTTAATAGTTAATATTAATAGTGGTGCTCCTAAATGAGATAAATCCCTAATGAACCTCCAGTAATAACTATCCAAATACAGAAAACACCAAACATCATAAACATCATTAGGCTGCTCCCAAGAAACCACAGCCTATACCTTCTCTAGATTTACCGATACACCTAACTCAAAAATGATGTGTCCCGATAAATCCACTTTATAAATACAGAACTAAAATTTTTATAGCTTGGTATAAAGATTATTCTCTCTTAGTGTACTCAAGACAATGTCAAGATGTTTGACATGATTGTCAAGAGTTTGTGAGTATACCAAGATTTCATCAATAAAGATGACCACAAATTGATCTAGATAAGGGTGAAATATCTGGTTTATTAGCACCATGAACACAGCTGGTGCATTGGTCAACCCAAACCATATTACCAAAAATCCATACAACTCGTACCTACTCCGGAAATATTTCCATGGTATGTCAGAAGGTCTCACCCTCAACTGATGGAATCTCGATCTAAAATAAATCTTGGAGAACAGTATGGCACCCCTCAATTATTCAAAAAGTTCATAAATTCTGGGAAGTGGGTATCGGTTCTTAAATTTCATATGATTCAACTTCCTATAATCAACACATAACCTCAACGACCTATCATCCTTCTTAGAAAACAGCACGGGTGATCCCCATGGAAATGTGCTAGGTCGAATGAATACCTTACACTCCAACTCTTCCATATGAGCCTTAATCTCCTGGAGTTCTCCCAACACCATTTGATATGGTGGAATGAAAACTGGTTCTTCCCCTAGTGGCAACTTGATAGTAAACTCAACATCTCTATTAGGTGGTATCCCTGAGAAGTCCTTAGGAAACACATCTTGGAACTGATCCACTGTAGGAGGAAAGGCATGTTTCTCCACTTCCCCATCATCAAGAGCAATTCATGCCACTTGGGCCATGAGCTCTAGAAACCGCAGACAAAATGTCCCAACGCGGTCTGCTCGAACATCCCACTCACCATGAAGGACATAAGTGTCTCCATCAGAAGATATAAACATTAACTAATGTCGATAACAAACAATATGGGATTGATACTCCACTAACCAATCCATACCTAAGATCGGGTCAAAACCTAACATCTCCAAAACAAACAGATTCCATACGAAATGATATCCACCAACCTATAAGGCACAACCTTTACACCACCTTATATTCTCAACTCACACCCCCAACAGAGTATCAAGTGACACAATTCCACATGCACTTTCCACAGTTAGGCCTAGTACTGCTAAGAATTGTACTGAAATAAATGAATGTGTGGAAGCTATGTCAAATAGAGAATTTGAAAGTGTGGAGGCTATAAGAATTGTACCTCGAACAGTAGAAGGTCCAGCATCACCTTCTCTAGGTGTAGACTGAACTGTGTGTAGATGTATTGTCCCTCTATCCTAGGATCTAACCTAAGTACCCTGCACTACACCGCCCTGCTGGTATGAATGGTCTCTCCCCATAGTTCCACATCCACCACCCCTACCAATACATCCTGTGGAGATCCAACTACCTATCTAATATGGGTTAATTGATCCCCTTTCTGCAATATAAACTAATCTATGTCCTCCAACATTTTCCGCCTACCATGGGTTTCTATAGAACCTTTGTACATGGCCCATTTTTTCACATGATCTACACTCAATAGGTGGTTGGAAACACTAACTTCACGCGTGTCCTAGCCTGCCACACTGATAGCAGAAAACTTGATCACTAACCTGAGAGACTGGTTCCTTTTTCTAGACGTGTTTTCCATCGTTTCCCCGGTGGAAATTCTCAAAATGGAACTTCCTATTATCGGAAGTTGTGCCACCAGTTTTCCCCACCAGAACCACATGTTTGTTTCTAGATGCATCTTTGAGGTTTCCTTCTAAGATGAGGGCATGATCCATCACCTCATCAAACCTCTTCAGCTGAAATATATTTACCTAGGATATGATCTCATTCTGAATTACATCCTAAAAGTGCCTTGCCATAGCTACCTCATCTCCCACTAAAGTAGTAACAAAATGTTGTAAGTCTGTGAACTGACCTGCATACTCCATTACTGACATCATCCCCTGCATCAAAATCATAAACTCCGCATCTTTCTTCTTCCTTAAGTTTTATGGGTAGTAATGCGCCAGAAACTTTTCCTAAAAACTCTTCCACATCATTCCCTCTACTTTTTTAGTCTGAGCTATGATATCCCACCAATTTTTTGATTGGACCCGCAACATATAGGCTTCCAACTTAACTCGCTTATCAGAAGAAGTCTCTAGATATTCAATAATTTTATGGATAGACTCTATCCAGAACTCAGATGCCTCTGGACCATGCTCTCTAGGAAAGGTCATAGGGTGTTGCAACTAAAACTCCTTAGTCAACTCAAACATACTTGGTGTGACCTGCCCTGGATCCCATTCCATAATCTGCACAAAACAGAAAAAATTCTCATGAAACTGCTCTTCCCTAACATCCTGAACCACTGGGTCTTCTTGATCCACTGCTGGGGGAGCATTCTTAGCAACATTCTCTTGTCACCCAACTGTCACATGGCTTCATAGTGGAATTTCTCTACAATGTCAAACATGAACTTTTTAAAACACAACCATGAAACTTTCACAAGGCATAAGGTAAGGCTCATCACTAGCCATAAACAAACCATTTCACATACACTTCCCATTGGGATTTATTATATATGGAACCCTACCCTCAACCATCCTTCCTAAGGCCATTCCTAACATGAGGTAACTAACTCACATGGTTACAAGCCCTTCCTTTTACACCTTTTTAAAACTATTTCCATATCCCAATTTACTCCCATAACATTTTAATTCAATTACCTTTATTTATCAAGAATCATTATTTAATTATAACTTAGCATTCTTATTTCCCTTTTTTACCTGTTTATATCATCCCATTAGACAACATTTCACTATTTTCAAGAAAATCAAATGCATTCTACCCATTATCTCCCGCACACCCATCCCATTTTTGTGTGTCTACTATGATGCATTTCACTTATATACATAGGTTCCTAGAATGATGTATGAATTCACAACCTCATTCCATTCTGGACACAAAAAAAATATCACAAATCTATCACATCACACCACATGTGCATCACCTAATGGTGAAATATCATCAAATGTAACAACACACAACAAGAACAACAATTCCTGCCCTGGGTGTCTCGGGTTTTCCCCTGTATTTGGGTTAGATACTCCCAGGAACAAGCTTATTAGCAAGAATCGACACTATCCTAATCTTTTATCTACCATCCCCAAATAGTAAGAAAGAGAAAATAACTCCTCTGATACCACTTTGTAACATCCTTGGCCCTGGTGAAACTAAATCGGTGCCCCGATCTGGGTCATCCCATGACCTCAAGCGCACCTCCACGTACACCAGAGGTTGCTGACTAGAAGTGAGGGTTTAGATTATTCATGTGGGGAGACTATACCCTATTTACTAGAGTAATCCACAATAGAACACAATATAAATAGCAGAAACAATAAGATACAACCAATAACATTCATATCCAAACATCTCCCAAACTAGGTACAAACCAAAAGCAATAGTAAATATGTCATGTCATGCTATAATTCCAAGTGAATCAAATCCCGAAATAAAGATAAATATCGGAATCCCCAAAACGGTCCTAGCTCCAAGTATGGAACCTCATCCATGCATGTCTCATGTCCAACTAAACTCTCTAACATAGGGTCATTTCCCTTGTCCTGACCTACAAGCATGAAATTGGATTAGGTTCCCAATGGAGGCCTGATCAGGGTGTGAGTACAACTCAGTAGGCCACCACAAATGGTGTCTATAAAATCTCTAGTCTAACAAATAATGCATGCAAGTATAAATAAATAGAAAGTAAAGGAAAAATAGTTTGGGGGCCACTCATTAACCATTCTCTACTTTTATATTACTATTATGATTATTGTGCCAAGTTCATTATGTGCATCATCTCGTCATTTAGTTCATCATCAACATGTAATCCATGTTTCAGACATTTACCTTATCCACACAATATTCATGGCATTTATAATTCCGTATAAGAGAACAAGTTAAGTCCCTATCTCACTAGGGATGAGCATATCAAGTAATAACCACACTTACCTTGGAGCCTCAGTCCAGGTATTTTCATTGAATACAACCATTGGGGGCATAGAGAATCAATCTGACTCCCCAACCTGTGCATTCCTGGGTAGGTTAGAGCATCAGTCCAACCCTACCCATGGGAGGATCATCAGTCCTTTATCCCACCACCAAGCCATGTGCACATTCTTATTTATCCATTCACCACATTTATCCATATCACAACCAATACAACCAATAAATCTAACAATCATGATTCACAATAATTAACACAGAATTCAATGTTATGCCATAGCCTATTCATAATGTCATTTTACAATACACAACCCATTATCCCAAATATCTTTCCCAAGTCTCATCCCATTAACTATATTCACAATTCACAAGCCATTACCAATCCCATGTTCCAAAATTTCACATATAACCACCATCTTAGGGTTTTCAACATAATTCACTATCCATGAGGCACAATCCCCATTTAACTAATTTAACCCATTATTATTATCATAAAAAAAATACCTTAATCCATTACTAAGCATGGGAACATTCCAATAATTCATTTTCACTCCTATTCAACATTTCAACATGCTTATCAAGGGCTCTACATTGTCATAAGATACCTTGCTCATACTTAGCTAACTTCTAAGTCCGGAAGATATTGGTGCACCCCATGGGTGGACCTACAAAGGTCAATCCATCCTCTATGTGTCCCATGGGGGCCATGAGGGTTTCCATTCATCATTTAGACATCCATTGTATCAAATCTTATCAAAGTAACAAAAACACAACAAGTTATAACAAATAAATAAACCCAAGCATGCACAAATCTCAAACAAAACTACATGATATAACTTGTAGACCACCTACCTTGGATATATTGGAAAATGCACACCTAATTGGGGCATTAGATCCCGATTCAACACCCATTTGAAGCCTCAACCTAGATCTCACTGGAAAAGAAGGGTTTTAGAGCTTCGGAAGGAGATAAGGAAGAAATGTGAACCCTAAACCAAAAAGAGAAGCAAGAGGGGGATTAGCCTTACCCAGATCTTCGATTCGAAACCAACAACACTCTAAATGACCTAGAGATGAGGGAGAATCACCCTTGGAAGCTATTTGGAGCTTTGGTTCATCACTAGGGTTGTAATGGGGAAAAAGGAGGAAATCTTGAGTTAGGGTTTAAAATCTCGTAATGGAATTTTTTTAAATTTCTCAACTTTACTAGGCTATACGGTTTACCTACACGGTTTTTCAAACCGTGTGAGAGCTACTATCCCAAAATCACACCTTTTCACAGTTTCTTGGGAATTCCACATGGTTATCTAACCATGTGATAATCATGCACAAGCCTCTATCTAAGGCTCTAAAATTACCTATGATGATTTTCACAGTTTTTATTAACCGTGCATAAATCGTGCAACATACCCAAAAACTTCTTTTTCCTCCATTTTTTTTCCCGAACCCCTGATACACCCAGATCCTTTTCATGAACTTTGTAAAACACTTATTTAACTAAAATAAAGGAATTAAACTAAAACATAAACAAAACATGCCTTAAGAAAGGTCCTAGATCTTACACATAGAGTGTCCTTCGAGACCATTAAGGGTATTTGAAAAATATTCCATTCGATTAAGATTTTGAAAATTAAAACTAATTTTTGAAAATAGGGATATTTTCAAAAAACACAAATATATCCTTTGATACCAAGTTTTGGTCAGAGATATAATGTCTAGAGGGGGTGAATTACCTTATAAAAATTTTCAAAATGATGCTATAAAATAAAAAGTGTTTATCATGCAAGTGTTTGATTTGAGTTAATAACAATCATAGTAAAGTGAGAGAATTGGAAAATAAAACGTTAAGTATAGTGGAAAATAAATTACATAAAATTAAAAGACACACATTGGTAAAGGAGTTCAGTAATTACTCAAGAATGAGACCTTATCTCTCCTCTCATCAAGAATTCTTGAGAGGTTTATATTGCGCCCATGGTTTTAATCGAAACTAAGAACCAAGGAATTGAAAAGAATATCTTGGTTTTAACAGAAACCAAGAACCAAAATAATAACCTTGGTTTTAACGGTAACCAAAAACCAAGATACCTAACTTTAATGGTGGTGAGCACCTAAAGAAGAAGAATGTGATGATATAGGTTAGTTTTTATAAACCCTTTACAACACACTCCACTCTCTCCTAGAGGATTTGGAAGAAAATGAAAGATTGAGAGAGGGGGAAAGAAAATGGTAGAAAATCCTTTTAGGAATTACAACAATAGAGAACAAAAGAAAAAGGCTTAAGAAGGGAGGAAAAGATAAATTGGATTGAAGTAATTGAAGCCCAGTTTCCCTTTTGAGATTTGGAAGAAGCTTAGAGAACATGTGAAAAATCACTTCATGGATCAATCAAGGATTAATTTATTGAAAAGATTCATCATAGATGTTCATGGATGGATTCCATGCATCCTTGGTCTCTATTTATATCCTTCATAGTGTTGAAAGTGGGTTCCCTAGACCCAACTTGTATTGTACTTTGATTACTGTTTCATGTATTCAGTTTGTTTTTATACATGTTTTTATCTTTCCATGATAGTGTAGATACTTCTGCATCCACTTTGTTTATGGAAATGTCCTTAGATTACCTGTTTCATCAAAGGGTTATAGCTAGTCCCAGGCTATAATGAGAACCCTGAGATTACATGACAGTAATCTTAAAGTAACGTACTATGGTCTAGTTACATCATTCTGAAAGGACACAGATGATGTGTGACCATCAGGTGCTGGGGGATCATAAGCATTGAGACTTCTTCTCATGAAGTTCGCACTTGATGATATCTAGTAATTGAGATCATGAGGACAGACCTGCTTAATAGGAACACCACATGTTTTAGGTGTCATTGGTCATTCCTATCTATGGACATGTGTAATGGTCTCCTCACTTGAGATCAGTATACATGAATGTCATTTAATTACGTACATTTTATGTAAGGAGAAAACCATGGTGCAAAAGTCATGGTGTGGTATTTTGTATCGGGTACATCATTAATGGCATGGCATTGATTGAATGATCGAGAAAGGATTTGTTGCTTCCGAGTTCAGGAAAGATATCTCAGGCCTAGTTGATTAGGATGGTTTCACCTTCAATAAATCCATGGCCATGGTAGTCGAAGGTAAGACCGGCCGGACAAATCAATAAATAAAATAAAGCAAAATAAAGAATGATGACACTAGTGTGCATTCTACTTTATTGAGATATCAATGATGAATAGATTATATTACACGGACCATGTTCGTAGGGAGGCAGTCATTCCTATGACTTTGCCTTATCTCTATAGGGGACTTGATGGGTTGCTAGACCCTTCTCTTGGTCGGTGGATATTATCCGCTGCTATTGAGGTAAGGGCCTAGAGGGTCACACATCATAGCGCCTTGAGAATATGCCCTATTATGGGAATAGGAATATAGAACTTGGTGGGCCCTCCTAAAGGGTCCGAGCACTATCCAAGTTCTATGGATCACCAAAGAATAAATAAATTCATTAATTATTCGAGTTTAGAATAATTCATTGGATTTATTTATAACATGTATTTACAAGTTATATAGTAAATAAAAGTATTAATATTATTTGAATGGATTTTAATATCCTAGGTTCGTTTATTATTAGCAGGAGTAATGAGTCGAGTTAAAGACTCAAATTTATCACGTAATATATTTATATATTATAAGTTAGTGATACATTATAAATATTATTTATGGAATAATTTTATTTGTCATAAATAATTATTTATATCACTTATATAGTGGATGTCTATTACATGGGGCCGAGAATTCATACCACGTGTTTTTAAAAACTCTCTATATATGTGAGAGAGAGGCTCTCCCATAATTACTATTCATGTGTCAAAATTGAGAGCTTCTCTCTCCTCTTGGAATTTAGAGAGAGTCTCTCAAGCGAAGGAAGATCTTCAAATTTCATCCTTCTCAGATTGAAGATTCTTCCTTTGTGGTGATCGTCATTGCGCTGAAGTGATCGTCGAAGATCCATGCTATCACCCAGATCTTGATGAACGGTGTGCGAGTAGATTTGAGAGGCGTGTGTGGACGATCTAGAGGGCTTCGACGTCGGAGTCTTCGATCAACGATCGTCGGCGTCCTGTGACAAACTTGCACACGACAATTCCGAACAAGGTACATGTTTAATTTATTTTTGTGCTCTGCTTAAATCTTGTGTGATCCTCGGACAAAACCGGGACAAGATCATCGGAGTTGACATGGTTATGTCACTCCGGTGATGCAAAAAAAATTTAATTCCCGGCCCACCAGCTTTCGCTACGTCGTCCTGGTATGCAACAGTGGTATCAAAGGGAGCGCAGGGTTTTTCTGAGTCAACAAAATTAAAATGCATTAAATTTTAAGTGTGGGGTGTTAAAACGGTTCATTCGGATTCGATAGCGTGTTGTTTCATTTTCTAATGATCAAGTTACGATAATTTATAAAAATTTAAACGGATCTATGTCGCAAGTTTTCTTTTTTTCGTTCATTTAATGTTAATCTCAATTTTATTGAGATAAAAATTAAATGTTATTTTTATTATTATAATAAATTATAATATTTTATTTTATTATAAAATATTATTTTCAATACATGAAGTCAAGTCTTGTTTTAATTTATAAATATAAAAAAAGGGAGTACCAAGACCCCAATTTAAGGGTCTTCCTCTTTTATTTTAAAAAATAAAAATAAAAGAGAAAGTGGCCTCCTTTTGTCTAAGGAAAAAAGAAATAATAAAAAGAGGAAAGGGAGAAGACCTCTTGGGGTCTCGTCTTTTGCATGGCGCACAGGGAGGGAGAAACCCTAGCTGGCCTCCCCTCCCGCCAGACTACTCCCGCACCGGACCGCCTCCAGCCATCCGCCCCGAGCTCGCACCGGAACCCTGCGTCGGACCACCTCCAGTCGGTTGTCCCGAGCCCGCGCCAGACCCCTCGCACCGGACCGCCTCCTTCCGGCCGCCCCGAGCTCACCGGACAGGTCGCGCCACGCCGTCCAGGCCATCCCAGACCAGGCTGCCGCCTCGCCGGCTCGCCGGAGCAGCGGGCTGCTGGCCATGTGGCTAGCCGGTTTCTTTCCTGGCCTCCTCCCACTCCCCTCGAACCACACCAGAAGATGCATCCGTCGCGGGAGTCGTTGGACGCCGCGGTTATGTCGCAGTCACGCCGCGGTCAAGCTGCGGTACCCTATTCTAGGATGACACCCCGCGACGGTACGCAGTCCTGCTGGAATCCTCTCCGGCTAGAGGTAACCCTACATTAAATTAATTTTAATTAATTTAGTTTTTTAAATTAAATTAATTGGAATTAATTTAGGGTTTTAAATTTATTTTAATCTGAAATATTAATTTAATTTAAGACTAAAATTAAATTAATGATTTGATTTAATTTTATAATTAAAATTAAATTAAACAAATGAACCGAAAAAATAAATTATTTGAATTTAATAAAATTAATTTAATTTATTAGAACACCCTCGCATTATTTATATTCATTGCAATTTAATTTTATTTCACTTTTACCCCGACTAGTCTTGAGCAAGTGACCGAACTGTGTATGTCTCGCATTTATTTATTTATTTATTTATTTATTTATTCAATGCGTGCGATGATTGTAATATTTAATTAGATAAATGATAGTCTCTGAATCGTCTTTTAATTCAAATATTTATAAGGATTTGTGCATCCATTGCGCTAGTTGTATTTTATACCCCAGACCCCCTCGCCTGCGTGTGAGTATATTTGTAATTATACGGTGATGATCCGAGAGGCAGAACCTGCCATGTTGAGGTGGTAGTCCAGACAGGAGTTAGGCGCTTTGCACTGGGGAAAGCAGTGAAACGAGTCATGTATCAACTCAGGTATGGATGCCTCTAGGTGATGATTGATCAGTTATCAATCGATCATTATAGAATGCTCAAGACCAATCAGAATGCATGATTTACTTTATGCATAGTTTATTATTTTATGCGTCTGCATGATTATTGCGTGATCACATAGAATAGTAAACAACATAAAATGCATAAAGATGTGATGAATAATATTCTATTGTATGTTCAGTTGTGAGCGTGACAACCTAATATGAACATAATAAATAGAAAAGGATTATATTCGTCAATAAATATAAAAATCCCACAAAGATACATTAAGTCTAAAAAAAGGCCTTCCATTTCTCACATCTAAACAAAACCAACTATTTGGGTGCTCGTCAAGCTTAGTTGAGAGTGCATCTTACTACCGGGGTGTTTTTCATGAGAGAAATGGGTCGACTTAACTAAAGTGAGTAGTCAAGGATTAACCTTAGCTAACTTTCTATCACTTTAGAGGCAAGAGGTTGAGGGAATCAAGTTTAGATTCCAAAAGCTGGGACTTTACTCAACAACACAAGGAACCGCAAGCGAAGTGGTTGTCCAGCTTAGTGCCTACCTTGAAACCCTCCAAGTAGTGGCGCAGCCCTAGCTTGTAGACTACGAGGGAGGTTTTGAGGATCCTTGCCACTAGAATACTCAAGCGATAGAGTATTCCAAATCTAATAGAGGTTCGTTAAAATAATGGGAGACATTAAATGATATAATAATTTATTAATCATAAAATGTCAAAAGGTAATCAAGAAAAAGTACTAACTACTAAATGTTTATCTGATGTAGATTTGAAATGGAAATCAACAACACCACAAGTACTTTATTGTTAGTTCCACAAGGCTGAATACCCTGAGAGGGAGGGTGAATCAGGGTATGACTAATTTAAAATTAAAGCTCGTTCTGATCTTGTTTCGCTGTTAAGCAAAACACTCTTCTCTCTCTTTCTCATTGCACAATATAAACAGAAAGTAAAGAAAGCACATGAAACAAAAAAATTTACTTGGTTCACCACTAAGGGCTACGTCCAAGGAGCATACGCTGACAGGTTTTCGGTCATACCAAAATCCACTAAACTTCACTAGCTGTGGATTACAAGGTTCGGGCACAGTCACTCTATCCCAGGCTCACTACCTTTACACGGTTTAGGGTCAGCTCACTGCTTTCCCAAGGGTCACTCCCTATTTCTCCCTCTCTGCCTCACTGTCGGTGAAGAGGATCACCTTCTTCCTCTTCCTTTGCTCACTTCTTTGGAAAGGATCCACTCACAGTTTATAGACTTGTAGGTCTCTTCATTATAACTAATGAATACATCCTCTGTTGTTTGTGGATTCTCTGTTGAAGTTCAACTTTCACCCGTAGATGAATTTCTCTTTGCACCGAAGGTATCAAGAAATATTCCATCTTTCACGCAGCCCTGAATAACTACCTTGAATCAACGTTACTTGGCACGCAAGTCTAACCGAGTACGCAAGTATCAGTGCGCAAGTCACAAATGGCGCGCAAGTCTACCTCAATACTTGTGCGGAACAATATTTTGCAACCCCAAACATGCGCGACTCAACCACTTTTACGCCCAAACCAATATTGGCATGCAACTACCAACCATCATGCAACTTCAAACACTGGCGTGCAAGTCCACCTGCATGACCACACACCACTTGCGCGACCACCACACCTGCGCGAAAAGAGCTCTGATTTTTCTAAGTGTTGAACTCTATTAAAAATGAGGAGGGTTGGTTCTGTATTTATAGGCATTTGGTCACCCTACGCAACGGCGCGCAAGTCTCCCCTTAGCGCGCAAGTCTCGGTGCGCAGGTCTCTACCCCTACAAGTCACTTGCGCTACCCTCTTTCCTTTGCCATATTTTGAATATCTGATCTTGAAAAACATATGGTGCGCAGATTTCCAATCCTCCTAGGCACCGGCATGCAATTCCTTTCACGGTATGCAAGTCACTTGTGCGACCATACCAATACATGCGCGACCCTCTTTCCTTTGCCATATTTTGACCTTCTAATCTTGAAAAACATTAGGCGCGCAAGTTTCCTCTCCTTCAAGTACATGGTATGCAAGTCCCTTTACCAAAAACCACTTTTCTTCATTTGTCGATTTTCAGGCCCAAAAATTTGGCAAACACTGGAAAACTATGTCACCTTGTATCTGTTGTTTTCGTACCACCTCCATATCATCCATTCCTTTGTTGATATTCTTTAATCTAACATGGATCGCTAACCACAACTCTTCAACTCGACATGCCACCATGAAATCCTCTTTGTCAACAAACTTGTATGTCATGGTTTGCTTTTTCAACAATCACAACACTTATGTCCACTTTGTCAACAAACACAATCACCTCAAAATGCTTCAATGATACCTTGAGGGATTTTTTCCCAACATTTATCACTACGATCGATCTTGGATAAAGAAAATATCCTGATCGGTAATAACTTCCAGGAGTGGTACAGGCACTTGCGCATAGTACTACGCCAAGAAAGGAAGTTATATGTGCTGGAATCCCCAATTCCTGCTGAGCCTCCTCAGGGAGCAAGAAATATGGAAAAAGATAAGTGGAGAAAGCATGTAGACTATGTGCTTGATTTACAATGCATCATGTTGTCATCCATGTCCAGCCAATTGCAAAAAAATGCATGAGGAAGAGGATGCCTACAAGATGCTTTCACATCTCCAAGAACTATATGAGGAGAGGTCTAGGCAAGAAAGGTATGAGATCTCAAGTGTGCTTTATAAGTACAGGCTAGAAGAAGGGCACCAAGCCGATCCTCGAATACTCAAGATGATTGGGTATATCGAGAGGCATGAAGCCTTTGGGTTCAAACTGAACCAATAACTAGTAGTGGATCTCATTATTTCCTCTTTACCATCAAGATTCTTGACTTTCATTTTCAATTATAATATGAATGATATGACAAAGTCGCTCTTGGATCTCTTGGATTTAGTTCTCCAAGCTGATAAGGACATGAAAAACACCAATTCAACTGCCCTTATGGTGAACAAGAAAAACAAGGGCAGGGTAAAGGGGTCTAAGGCTAAGTCAAGGCCAAAGACACCAATGCATAGTCCTATAAAGAATCCAAAGATTCAGAGGCAAAGTAATGAGCAGGAAGCTATCTTCTTTGGATGTGGCAAGAAAGGCCATTGGAAGAAGAATTGAAGAGCTGGGAAGAAGAAGCAAGTCGATGCTTCTACTTCAGGTATTTTTGTCATTGAATGCAATCTATCTTTATCTACAAGTTGGGTATTGGATATGGCATGTGGCTCACACATTTGTATTCATATACAGGAACCAAGTAGGTTCAAGAAAATTGAAAAAGGTCAAGTGGATCTCCAAGCTGCAAATGGTGCAAGTCTAACGGCCTTGGCAGTGGGAGACTATCACTTGAATTTACCAATTGGTTTGGTTCTTGTTTTAAACAATTGCTATTATGTACCATCTGTTACCAGGAACATTATCTTTGTGTCAAGTTTAGACACTATGGGTTTTTATTTCAAGTTTGGAAATAAAAGTTGTCTCTTTTATATGGATAACATATATTATGGTATGGCACATCTTAACAATGGTTTATATATGCTAGAACTAGAAAACTCAGTAATGGCAATAAATGACAAAAACAGCCAGCATGACTCAAATAACACCCGCCTATGGCACTTCAGGCTTGGTCATGTAAACGAGAAGTGATTACAAAGATTACATCAAGAAGGGTATCTAGATTCGGTATAGTTAGAACCCTTAGATGTATGTCAAGCTTGTTTACAAGGAAAGATGACCAAAGCACCTTTCTCAGGAAAGGGAGAAAGAGCCAATGCAGTGTTGGAATTGATACATATCGATGTATGTGGTCCATTTCCAGTAGAGGAAAGGGGTGGTTTTCTATACATTATTACTTTTACCGATGATTATAGTAGGTATGGATATATCTACTTTATGCGGTATAAGTCTGATTCCTTTCATTTATTTAAGGAATACCAAAATTAAGTAGAAAACCAACTTGGTAATAAGATAAAAGCACTTCACTCAGACCGAGGTGGAGAATATCTTAACCAAGCTCTCATTGATCACTTGAATGAGTGTGAAATAGTATCACAACTCACTCCTCCTTATACACCACAATGGAATGGTGTTAGTGAAAGGAGGAATAGGACCTTGCTTGACATGGTCAGATCAATGATGAGTCATACAACTCTTCCATTATCCTTTTGGGGATACGCCTTGCAGACAGCAGAATATACCCTTAACTGAGTACCAACTAAAGCTTCAGATGGGATTCCATATCAGTTATGGTATGGAAAGAAACCCAATCTGACACACATGAATGTGTGGGGGTGAAAGGAATTTTTCAAGACTTTACCAAGTGAAAAATTAGCATCCAAAGGTACTAAGTGCATCTTTATAGGTTATTCTAAGGAAACTAGAGGATACTACCTATATAACCCTTCAGATAGAAAAGTCATTGTGGCAAGATACGCCACTTTTTATAGAAAGAGATCACATTTCTATTGGAAATAGTGGGATCAAGATTGAATTAGATGAATTTAATGCTCTAGATGCACAAGAGTTGGTAGAGGAACAATCTCCACAAGAGCAAGTGGAAGAAGAAATTGTTCCTGAGACACAGATACTACGTAGGTATACGCGAGAGGTTAGAGAAACAGAGCGTTATGGTTTTCTTGTCACTGAGTCAGGTGACACAATAGTCCATGAGGATGATGAACCTCTAACCTACAAGGAAGCAGTAGAAGGCAAAGAAACTACTAAATGGAAAGAAGCCATGAATTCTGAGATGGAGTCCATGTACCAAAATCAAGTTTGGATTTTGGTAGACCCTCCAGCTGATGTAAAGCCCATTAGATGCCAATGGGTATTCAAGAAGAAGATGGACATGGATGGTAAGGTTAATACCTTTAAAGAAAGACTGGTTGCAAAGGGTTTCAGACAATGTCAAGGCATTGAATATGATGAAACCTTCTCACTAGTGGAAATGCTTAAATCCATTAGAATATTTCTTGCAATAGCTGCCTTTCATGATTATGAAATTTGGAAAATGGATGTCAAAACTACTTTTTTTGAAGTTGGTTGAAGATGTCTATATAACTCAACCTGAAGGGTGTGTTAAGTCAAAGAATGCCAATAGAGTGTGCAAGTTGCAGAGATCCATTTATGGATTGAAGAAGGCATCAAGATCATGGAATGAGGCCATAAGAGATTTTGGTTTTGTCAAAAATTAAAGCGATCCTTGTGTCTATAAAAAGGTTGAAGGGAATGCTATCATTTTCCTAGTATTATATATTGACGAAATATTAATTATGGGAAATGAGGTTCAAGTCTTACAGTCATTTAAGACTTGGTTAAATGAATGCTTCTCCATGAAAGACTTAGGTGAAGTAGCCTACATTCTAGGGATCAAGATCTATCGAGATAGATCTCAAAGGCTGTTTGGCCTAAGTCAAAGTACATATATTGACAAGGTACTCAAAAGTTACAATATGGAACAATCCAAGATAGGATTGTTACCTATATCAAATGGTGTAAATCTCTCCAAGAAAATGTGTCCACAAACACAGGAGGAGATTGACAGAATGAGTAGAGTCCCTTATGCTTCAGTAGTGGGTTCTATCATGTATGTCATGCTATGTACTAGGTTTGATGTTGCATTTGCTTTAAGCATGGTGGGTAGATATCAAGCCAATCCAGGACTGTTGCACTGGACAACTGTTAAAAATATCCTAAAGTACTTAAGGCATACTAAGGATATGTTCCTGGTGTATGGAGGAGATGAGGAAATAGTTGTGAGGGGATACACTAATGCTAGTTTCCAGACATATCATGATGATATGAAATCGCAGTCAGGATACATCTTTTTCCTGAATGGTGGTGCAGTGAGCTGGAGAAGCTCAAAGCAAGATGTGGTTGCTGATTCTATAGTAGAGTCCGAATATATTTGCAGCTTCTGATGTAGAAAAGGAAGCAGTCTGGATACGCAGCTTTATCTCAGACATTGGTGTTGTACCTAGAAGTGCTGACCCTTTTTCATTATATTGTGATAATACTACTGTAGTGGTGCTTTACAAGGAGCCCAGGTCTCCCCAGAGGACAAATCATATTCTTCGGAAGTTTCATCTCTTGATGGATTTTACTCAAAGAGGTGAAGTGACAGTTAGCTGAGTAACCACAGAGGACAATGTGGCAGACCCCCAGACTAAAGCCATTTCTCAACAGAAGCATGATTCACATGTGAGAGCTAGCGGATTGAAACCTATTAGCAGTTGGCTCTAGTGCAAGTGGGAGTGTTGAAAGTGGGTGCCCTAGACTCAACTTGTATTATACTTTGATTACCGTTACATGTATTCAGTTTTTTTTATACATGTGTTTATCTTGTCAGGATAGTGTAGATACTTCTGCATCCACTTTGTTTATGGCAATGTACTTAGATTACCGGTCGCATCAAAGGGTTATAGCTGGTCCTAGGATATAATGAGAACCCTGAGATGCCATGAAAATAATCTTAAAGTAACGTCCTATGGTCTAGTTACATCATTCTGAAAGGACACAGATGATGTGTGACCATCAGGTGCTGGGGGATCATAAGCATTGAGACTTCTTCTCACGAAGTTCACACTTAATGATCTCTAGTAATTGAGATCATGAGGACAACCCCTCTTAATAGGAACACCACATGTTTCAGGTGTCATTGTTCGTTCCTATCTACGTACATGTGTAATGGTCTCCTGACTTGAGATCATTATCAATGAATGTCATTTAATTACGTACATTTTATGTAAGGCGAAAACCATGGAGACAAATTCGTGGTGAGGTAGTTTGTATCGGGTACGTCATTAATGGCATGGAATTGATTGAATGATCGAGAAAGGATTTGTCTCTTTCGAGTTCAGGAAGAGATATCTCATGCCTGGTTGATTAGGATGGTTACACCTTCAATAAATCCATGTCCATGGTAGTCGAAGGTAAGACCGTCCAGACAAATCAACAAATAAAATAAAGCAAAATAAAGAATGATGACACTAGTGTGCATTCTGCTTTATTGAGATATCGATGACGAAGAGATTATATTACACGGACCATCTTCATAGGGAGGCAGTTGTTGCTATGACTTTGCCTTATCTCTATAGGGGCCTCGATGGGTTGCTATACCCCGCTCTTGGATGGTGGATATTATCTGCTACTATTGAGGTAAGGGCCTAGAGGGTCACACATCATAGTGCCTTGAGAATCTGCCCTATTCTGGGAATAGGACTATAGAACTTAGTGGGCCCCACAAAAGGGTCCGAGCACTATCCAAGTTCTATGGATCACCAAAGAATAAATAAATTCATTAATTATTCGAGTTTAGAATAATTTGTTGGATTTATTTATAACATGTATTTACAAGTTATATAGTAAATACAAGTATTAATATTATTCGAATGGATTTTAATATCCTAGGTTCGTTTAATATTACCAGGAGGAATGAGTTGAGCTAAAGACTCAAATTTATCACGTAATATATTTATATATTACAAGTAAGTGATAAATTATAAATATTATTTATGGCATAATTTTATTTGTCATAAATAATTATTTATATCACTTATATAGTGGACGTCTATTACACGGGGTCGGGAATTCATACCGCGTGTTTTTAAACACTCCCTATATAAGTGAGAGAGAGGCTCTCCCATAATTACTATTCATGTGTCAAAATTGAGAGCTACTCTCTCCTCCTGGAATCTAGAGAGAGAGTCTCTCAAGCGAAGGAAGATCTTCAAAGTTCATCCTTCTCGGATTGAAGCTTCTTCCTTTGTGGTGACCGTCGTTGCGCTGAAGTGATCATCGAAGATCTGCGTTAGCACCCGGATCTTGACGAACGATGTGCAAGTAGATTCGAGAGGTGTGTGTGGACGATCTAGAGGGCTTCGACGTCAGAGTCTTCGAGCAACGATCGTCGGGGTCCTACGGAGGACTTGCACAGGCTAATTCCGAACAAGGTACATATTTAATTTATTTTTGTGTTTTGCTTAAATCTTGCGTGATCCTCAGACAGAACCGGGACAAGATCATCGGAGTTGACATGGTTATTTCACTCCGGTGATGTAAAAAAAAATTAATTCCTGTCCCACCAGCTTCCGTTGCGTCGTCCTGGTACCCAACACATAGGAGTTGGGGGTCCCTTGGGTTGAGCCAAGGCTTTAATGAGCTTAGTCAGCACCTTTAAATCCATTATTTAATGCATCTTGATTGTGTTGGATCGAGACCATAGGCTAGTCAGTGAAACACATGTAAGTTCTTAGGCTTATGAAGATTCCACCAATTGGTCGGTGAGCTCCACCAGCTAGCCAATGGACTTGATAGAGCTTCAAGAGCTACTTTCAGCTATGCTGGCTGGTTGATGGTCTCTTATTGGTTGGCTGGTGTTGTTGGGCAGTGGGTTCCTTGGAATTGGTCTTTTATGCTTCTTTAAATGTCTGTGCTTGGTCTGGTTGTTCCATAGGATGATGTTTAAACACTATACACAAGAAATACTCAAAATGGTTATAAATACTTTAGTGGTTGTGATCATAAAAAACATGAGAGGTTCAACACAACAACATCATCAGTACGACCAAATCATGGAGTATGTGTGGTGATTGACACACGGTTTAGGGATGGAGTTGATCCCCCTCCCCCTCCACTACCCCCTTAGAAACAATATTACTATGTTTTTTATGAACTTTTTCTATATTATATATGTTTTAATTTTGTAATAAATGTTTGTTTACAATTAATTTTATAGCTGTAATTTTTTTTCAACTAGTATTTTTGACAGAACTATTATATCACAAAAAGTCTTTGCGACGGAAAGTAAATTTCCATCATGAAATTTATTAGCAATGGATATTCATATTCCATCTCAAATAACACGACTATCAACTATTTTTTATGACACAAAATATCTTCTTCCAATACTTTTAGCAGTAGAATATAATTCCACCATAAATAACATCAGCTCGGATGCTAATTGTGTGACCCATCATAGTTACCCTTAATTGTGATGCGATTTTCCATGATAGTGTGGTTGCAATGGATTGTCAACACAATTGACCTTTTGTGATGAAAATCCATCGCAAATAGGTCATCGTAAAAATCCATTTTCCCTGTTTTGTGAAAAAGGGTTCTAAAACAAGTAATTAATGAATGTAACTTGGATATTTATGAGTTTAGAGGACCTTTCAAAGAAATTCAGGGCTCTAGGTAAGGGTTCTTTTCCTGTTCTTTCCTGCTCATTCTCATTTTGGAAGATATGTTCTCTATCACTCACCTTCTCCCTCTCTTCCTCTTTCCGCCTTTAAAACATGCTAATTTGATTTCCTTTACACTTCCTCATTCTTCCTTTTGTTGGGGATATGCATGCCATTATATTTCCCTTTTTATTGCTTTCTTAAGTCAAAGTTTATGAAGCTTATAAGAGAGTCTTTTCCAGTCTCTCTCTCTTTCCCCAAATTCTTCTTATGTTGTTTCACTCTTATAAAGGCTATTTTTTCTCTATGATTTTCAAAGAACACCCTCCCTGTTTTAACATAAAATATGTTGGTTTATTTTTGGTTTGAAGGAAACTCTATGGTTTCCCCCCTTTTAATGATTGTTTTTCTATTTTCCTAAAAGTTCAAAAGGAGATTTTTGATTTCACGACTTCTTGATTTTTTTTCTTATGATTTTTCCTTTGCTTTGAGATCTATTTTCATGAATAATGATCCTTTGTTTAATAATGAATGTCCAAGATGCTTTAATCCCTTATTTTCATGGGATCCTACATGATACTGCGATGATTAATGATGTTTGGACTGGTTATGTTATTCATTTCTTTGCCATGAAATTGTTTCATGTTTATACTTTATATATGTTTCCTTTCTATGTGGCACATATATGCATGATGTATTTATGACGACGAGTATGCCTAGAATTATATAGCCCCATAATCGGTTGGATGATGCTTTTATCTCATGAGGTGCTATGTATGATGCATGGGTAGTGAGTCTAATACTTTATGTTATGTTGTCTTGGCAGTGAGCTTTAACTTATGACATGTTTTTTGTTTGTGTTACATTCTTATGATTCTCATGATTACCATGCTCTTATGACATCTTGTCTTTTGTGTCATGTTTCTATGTGATGGTCTGTTATCCTTTCCTTTATTGATTTCATGTTATGATTATTGACTCTCTTTGTATCTCACCTCATGTTTGTCCCGTTTTACACTCTTGCTAGGCTTTATGACTCACCCCTTCTTTTATGTGTGTCATCAAGTTATCTCATGCAACAATAAGAGTACAATGAGCTTTAGGATAAAGTTATTAAGATGGGAATAAACGACTGTTATTATTTTAGAGATGTTTTATGATGTACCTAATTTCCAACATACATTGGACCTCTAGATTTCTTTGAGTATTTTATGGATAATTATGTTGAGAATGATGTAATAATATGTGCAAGAGTTGTTGGTTGTTATAATTTCCATTTATTTGATTCCACTTGTTTATCTATTTCTTTTTATAATTGTTTAATTGCCTTAATGTATCCCCTTTGAGGGTCAATGCATCGTAGAAAATAACATGTAAAAGTATTTCTTAATTTCAATATTTTAATTTGTTAGTCTTCATAAAAGTGGAACATTTAAGGAAAAATGAAACCTAAAATTACATAATTGAATTAAGTTATTTTAAGAATACAAAAAAATAGGCCTAAATGAATTTAAATCAAAGGCCTTAGATTTAAAAAAATATCAATTTAGGGCATGCTTTCTAAAAATAATAATATTTAAAAACCCTAAATTAGTTAATTGGTGAAAATAAAAAAATGCTTTTATCAAAAACATAATTTCAAGTGCATTTGGTAGAAGGGGTCAATAACACAAATTGTGTTTATGAATAGAATATTATGTTTTTAACTATTTATAGTTAATATCTAAATCATTTACAATTTCACTTTCTTCTTAGACCATCTCCAACTCAGACCACAATGGCGTGAAAACACGATTTTGGCGTGAAAATAATCGTTAACGTATGTCATCCTCAACACCATTTTGGTGTTTGGTGTAGTGCAACGCCAAATTTGGTGTCGCGCAGTAGCAATGCCATTTTGCTTTTTTTTTAAACCCTGATATTAATTATAAGCATATTATGTTTATTTATTTGTTATATTTAACCATACATTTAATAATGTTTATTTTAATATATAAAAAATAACAATTATTCAACTTATTTAAAAATAACAATTAAATAAATAACTTGTATATTCATAATTATTTTATTTTATTAGTTTTAAATATTTATAAAGAAATTTCTATAATAATAATTGTATAATTAATACAAAAAACATATATCACAAATTTTTATAATAATAATCATATAGTATTTTTTAATGATAAATGGTAATAAAATAAACTATAAAGTAAAACATATTATTTCGACGATTTATAAAAATATATATATGAATGTTTACAATACATATATTTTAATAATATTATTAAATCACTATATATATTGTATTTGTTGATTTTATGGAAAAACAAATAATTTTAATTTAATATGTTAAATAAAAATAAAAGATGTATAAAGAATTATATTCAAAAAATATTATTTTTGGTATTAAAAATGGTGTTGCTGCCGTTTCAATCATTTATAGTACACGTGAATCTAGCTTCCCTTCTCCTCCGTTCCAATGTTTGTAATTTAAGGCACTCAATCTGCTTGTCTTCATCACCACCCAGGTCCGCTCTGTTGCTGCCGCCGCTGCTTCTTCTGCAGCTCTGTTTCAATGGCTCGGAAGGATCCAGTGTCGATGGGTGCAAAAGCAAACCACTTGTTGCTTAGGGCGGAGAAGGCGACCCTTTTTGATTTTACTGCAATCCTGTTCTCCAGTGGTATTGGGAAACTGAGTTCTGTGCAGATTTCGAAGGCCCTGGAGGAGAACGTGGAGCACAGATTCATGATTTTCTGGTCGCTTTTGGCGCAGAAGATTCTTCTATTCATTCAGAATCCCTTAGCGGTGGTTGGATCGATGCTGGAAATTCTACTCAACACACTCGCTTTTAACGGCGGTTTTTTTAAACTCATCTTCAATATCTTTTGGGGTTTGTGTTATTTTCCATCTCTCTTCCTTGCTTTTCAGAAACTGATTAATGGTTTATTCGTTTACTTCCTTCCCTCTTACTTGTCCAAAAGCTCCGTGAATCAAATTAGAAAGTAAACCGTTTGTTTAGGTGGAACTTGCGCACGGCCTGTTCTTATCATCTCCAATCTGGATCTGGACATGGTGTTCACAATGGATTTTAGTTTGTTTACATTGAAATCTAAAGTGGGTGTGGATGATTTATGAGCAGGGAAGGTGCTGATTCCAGACAACATGGCATCAAACTACGTTTCGATTATTGGAAATTTGGACACGCGAGTGCTGCTAGATACACAGATCAGCCCTGGAGATAGCAAATATAAGGGAGCGCTCTCACTCATGGCTGCTAAAATGGCCTATGAAAACCGATCCTTCACTGAGGCGGTTGTTTCTAACTACTGGAAGGTACCCCACCTTCAGGCTCCGTTTGTCAGTGGCACTTCTCTTTTATATTATGTGTGTCTGTAAAAAGCGTTGTTATGTCACTTATTTACATTGCAGTGTCATTAACTTGCAGATGCATTTTCTGGGGGCTTATGATTTTTGGAATGGTAAGAAACTGCTCATTTCCATGGTGATTGTAGAAAATTGTTAGGGCTGATGATTCATGGGCATGGTTCCTTTGTGTGGCAGAATGTGTGAATGAGAATGTCACACACGCCTTCTTGATGCTTGATAAAAGTTCTGTTCCAGAAACCTACATTGTATCCTTCAGAGGCACCCGACCATCCAACGCATATGATTGGTGCAGCGACTTTGACATCTCTTGGTACGAGATTCCTGGTGTGGGAATTGCTCATGCTGGTTTCATGGAAGCTCTGGGCATGCAGGCCACTGGCTGGCCAAAGGAAATCAAGGTGGACCCCAACACCACCCAGCACCAGCTAGCTTACTACTTCCTCAAGAAGAAGTTGACAGACGTTCTAGAGCAGAGCAGCCAGGCAAGGTTTATCCTGACTGGTCACAGCATGGGTGGTGCGCTCGCAGTTTTGTTTGCATCGATCCTCGCAATTAACCAGGAAGATTGGCTACTGAAGAGATTGCAAGGAGTGTACACGTTTGGGCAACCCAGGGTCGGGGATGAACGATTTGGGGATTTTGTGTCGAAGCGTTTCAGCAAGTATGGTGTCAAGTATGTTAGGTATGTGTACTGTAATGACATGGTGGCCAGGTTGCCATGGGATGATTCTGGACTCCTGTACAGGCATTTTGGGACATGCGTCTTGTTTGACAGTCTCTATCACCAAACGGTCAGTTACCATATCTGTTAAATGCATGCATCAGATCGTTGGAAGTTATACTGAATGTAGTTTGCTTATTTTTTTATCTAAAAATGTTTGGATTTGTAGGGATAATGTATTTTGATGTTTGACATACTTGGTTAGGTTATTGTTCCCTTTATTTTTAAGGTGAAACCTCGGTGTGGTCTTATGTTTAGCCGTAAAGTGATAAGTTTTATTGTGCCCTCTCAACCCCAAAAGCCAGCTCATGAAGTGAGAGTTTCCCTCACACTTATATTTTATATTTTAACACCTTGGCCTCTTCCACAACCAATGTGGGATAACCCAACAATCTTTCCCTCACACATCGAGGATCTTTATGTGTGGTTTTTTGGGCTGGGTTGTTGTAATTAGGGCACTGATACCATTGATGGGTGTTGTTGAGCTTTCTCAACCCCAAAAGCTAGCTCAAGAGGTGTGGGTTTCTCTCACACTCAGATCCTGCCTTGGATCTCTATCCCTCACACATCGGGTCTTGTCTTCGATCTCAATTGGATCTTGAAGTGGATTTTTTGGGTGGGGTTGTTGTAACCTGGGCTCTGATACCATTGATAAGAGTTATTGGGCCTTCTCATCCCCCCAAAGCTTGCTCATGTTGTGATGGTTTCTCTCACATTTATATGTAACACCTTGGCCCCTTCCACAACATAAAGTAGTCTATTATGCTTGCCATGTTATATATCTTTATGCCATGCTGGTGCAATATTAGTTTTTATTTGGTTTTAGGAAACATTCAAATAATTTTGAATGAAGAAACTTGATAGAAAGTGATTTGTTGGAAGGAACATGCATGAATATTGATGGAACCTTGATGTGTTTGAACACCCTACTGCTGCATGCAGGTCTGCAAGGAGGTGCCAGACAAGAACTACTCATGGGTAGGGTTGGCCATGCTGCTGAATGCAATTTGGGAGATAATAAGGAGCTTCTTCATCAGGGTTGCGGTGGGAAGAGACTACGGTGAAGGGTGGCTTCAAATATGGTTCCGACTCTCGGGATTGGTGCTGCCAGGTTTACCGGACCACAGTCTCCAGGACTACAACAACTCCACCAGGTTGGGCTGGGGTCCGTCCCCCCCATAGGACTACAACAAGCTGCGGTCCCCCCCCCCCCCATAGACGCCCTAAAGTTGGAAGCTTCAGCCTTCAGCAGCCACTCCCATTTGTGACTCTGTTTTCCTTATTGTGCTGTTTTGATGAATTATCAGTCCCACATATGGTGTGATGTATCTTAGGGACTCGTGTTTCAGAACTCCTAATCGTCTCTTATGTTTTTTTCTTCTTTTGATTCAAGCCCAAACAAGCAACCAACATCCAAACAAGACCCACTATTTCAGAGCTCATGGACCTCCACCTGCCAACCAGACCAACAACAAACCTAAACAACAGGAAACCAAAACAGACCCTATCAAACACAACATACCTGGAGGATCATTGACCATTGTCTAGAGCCTTGGCTTCAATCAGTGACTGTTCGCGAGACATCATTAATTCCGTGTGGGAATTAAGTTTAGAAATTTTTAATGACTTTCTAATTACTAACTACAAAAGTATAGTATGTGGTCACTCTAAAGTTGAATCCACAAAAACAAGTGATCCCTAGACTAGAACATTGATTTGAAAGTCAAGACAAACGATTGAATAAAACTAATTGAATGAGCTTTTAAATGAGAGTACTGAGAATTTATAAATCTAGAAGCATAAAACAGTGGAGCTTCTAATATTTTAATGAATAACTTTGTAATTGTCAGAATTGAATCTAAACAAAATTTGATCATGTGTTTGTTCTCAAATTATTGAACTCTTTTTTTTTTGTGATCAGGTATTTTGATTCATTTAATAATTAGATGGCCTAGGATCATGTTTTAACGCAGTATACTCGAACTTAATTTATGGTCAAGAACAGATCCAAGCAATTAGTTAATGTATTTAATGGAAAGTCTTCAATCAATAAAGAATGATCATGTTGATTAAAAGAAGAATAAATATAGAAGAATGAATGAACGTACAAACCCAATAAATCCACCATAAAAACAAAAGAATTAAATCATTGAAGCACTCTTCATTATAAATCCAAGCACAAAACATTTGTCCTTCCATGTTTTCATAGAAATTCAAGGATATATTTATGCTAGAAATGACAGATCAAAAGAAAAACTCAAATCTAATCGCTAACCACTAGACGTCCAACCAAGTCCTTTAGCCCTTGATTGTTGAATTCTCCAAGCAACAACCTCCTTTAATAGGGATTGATCATCTCTAAATCTCTTACATTTCCTCTTTATCTTCTCATCTTTGATTGGTGATCAAATCTCATTAAAACCGCTTTTAAAATTCGAGTGTGACGCATCAAATATCTCCTCAAATATATATGAAAATTTCCACTTTTATTGGAGATAAAACGATCAAAATCTAAAGAAATTTCTAGAACCATGACTTGTTGACCAAAACCATGTGGTGGTTTCATCTCGTGGTGGGTAGAATGCTCAATTTCAATCCAAATGCCAAAAAACAGGGTTTCAATCCAAATGCCAAAAAACAGGGACGGATCGTGGGGTGTTTTCCAAATCCATCGGGTGTTTTCCAAATCCACCGGGTGTTTTCTCCAAAGCCATCCAAATTGGCTTATAATCACCCCAAAAACTCCTCTAATAGTCCCCTAACTTCATTAATGGCCTAAATTAAACGTAATGAAAATTTTTAATCATTCAAATCATCTTTCATAGCCCCATCTCCCATCAAAACCACGATACGGTATAGGAAACCACGACAATGTTTCCATATCTCTTATGCTTAGAGTTCTAACATACACAAACCACAATGTAGTTCCTATTTCTTTGCGTCATGGTTTATATCTCATATCTCAATATATCTTCAAACCACAGCGTAATATCTTAAAACTACGACTTGGTTTAATCAATGTCACCTCTTTCAACCATGATCAATGCAATTGTGTCGTAAAGAAATAGGGCTTTAGCAACGCTAACTAAAAACGCTGTTAAAGTCCTCCTTTGTCAACACTATTAAAGGAAGTCTTTAACAGTGTTAAAAAAAGCGCTGCTAAAGGGGGATCTTTATTAGCGTTTTTTTACTAGCTCTGATAAATGAAGTCTTTTTTCAGCACTTTTTTACAAGCCCTGATAAAAGCATACTTCAAAAAATATATATATTTCATTAAAAAAATATATAAATATATAAATATATTTATATTGATACAAATATAATATATATTTTTTGAAATGTGTTTTAGATAAGGTAAATAGGCATTTACACTTAAAATATAAGATATTTAGTGAAAATAGCTTATAAAATAACTAAAAAAATATTTTTAATTAATAATTTTCTTATTATTATCGAATAATACTCATTTAATATCAATTTGAAGATAAAAAATTAAAAAAATAAAAGATATAAAATAAGTTGAAAATGTAACACAAACTTCAAACGACCATAACTTTTGATCTCGGTGTCTGTTTGAGCTCTACCACATATCAAATCGAAGCATGCAATAAGCTCTACGCTGTTATGACCTGGGGGACCTTGATCACTATTTTTTCTAGGTGAAAAAATGCCTAGAAAGCCTCCAAAATTGATTTTTTAGTCATGGTACCCCAATTTTTTAAACTTTCGATGGATTTTAAGGCTCGTTTATGGGGGTCTTTTTGCCATTTTTCAGTGGGGACTGAATTTATTCCCAGAGCTTACATTCATATTGATATTATGGATTTTAAATTTTATCATTTTTCATAATGTAATTTTATTTATAATCATATAGATAACAATATATACATATTTTTTATATATTCACACATAAAAATTTAATTTTATAAATAAATAAATTAAACATATTTACATATAAAATATATTTATTAATATATAAACATATATACTAATATATGGATAAAAAATGTAATGAAATATATAAAAATATATAGATATATCATAAAATATGAAACAAAACAGTATAGGAGTTTGGAAAATGCTTTAATGTATATGCTGGAGGTCTAGGGTTCAAAACTCACTGGAGGGTGGAGCGTTCGCACGGGGAGGCTGAGATTATCTAAAGTACTGATAAAGGGGTGGGGGAAGCGCTGATAAAGGGGTGGGCGGATGGAAAGCACTGATAAAGGGGTGGGCAGGTGGGGCGTGAAAAGAAAATTTTATATACCCTTTATCAGCGGAGCCTTTATCAGTTAAAGCCCCCCTTTAACAGCGCTAAAAAATGTTAATAAAGGGAGTCTTTAACAATGCAAAAAATGCATCGATAAAGGGAGCCTTTAACAGTGCTAAAAAAAGTGCTGATAAAGGGGGTCTTTAACAGCGCTAAAAAAACAATGTTAAAGGACCCTTTTAAACAACGTTTTTTAGCACTTTTAAAGGGGGGATTTAATAGCGTTTTTCAGCATTGATAAAAGTTTCGGACATTTAACCGCGCTTCGATTATCAGTGCTTTTTTAGCTCTGATAAAAGCCTTTTCTAGCGCTGTTAAAGACCAATTTTGTAGTAGTGAAACAAACCACATTGTAAAATATATCACTATATCGTAGTTGTATAACCATGATGTGGTTGGACCCTTTAGCTCATCCCACCTCACATACTTCACCTATGCTTTCCATGGGCTAGTCCACTATTTTTTAGTTCTTTTTGACTTGTGTTTCATTCCTATGCAACAACCATGTCATGGTCTCTCCCTCACTACGTCGTGGTTGTTCATTTCGTAAAAAAATAAATAATAAAAACTATTAAAATATCATAATTAAAACTAAAACTCTAAAAAGACTAATTTTAGCATATTAATACTAAAATGAAGTGATAATATTAATATTACTAAATACACATTATATTCCTAATAATTAGACACATTAAATGTTAAAAATATTCTAATTTAGTTTAAACTAAATCATTATTTGCATGATATTTACACCTATAAAAATCTTCTACACTTAAACTTTCGTTTTTCCTCAAGAATGGATCTCTCGATTGTCATAAAGAAACATATCCAAGTTTTAAACATCTTGATCAACAAAATCAAACAATTATCAACAAGGGTAAATATTTAAGCATCACATGAAAACATCTTTTCATATGACACCTGTTGTGTCATTGTGAAGTTTATTTTATATATTATTTTATATTAATCTAGGAAATTAAAAGTATTCATAATTTCATTGAAAGGAATTTAACTTTTTTTGACACTTTTCGAGTGTCACATAGTTAGTTTGCACGGTTTGGTAAACCGTGTGGCGACTGTGCGTTTGGGTCTGTAATTGGACAGTGTCGTTTGGCAGAATTAGCATACAATTTGTTAAACTATGTGGGGTTCTAGGGGAAACCATACAGGGTGTGTTTTGATGTCTAGTGTGTGCCACAAGATTGCCACATAGTTTGGTAGACTGCACGAGTTAACCACACGAGTTTCCCAAGAATTCAATTTTTTAGAAATTACAACTTTTCCCTCCACTAATTAAAAATCCAAAACCCCTCACTCTCCCCACTCCCTTGCTCACGCAACACCCCATCCAATCCCCCCCATTGCGTGCATGACCCCCCTTTCGACCCCCCCTCTCATTGGTGATTCGACATGGGTTCTTTGTGATTTGAGGCAAGATTCTCAAGTCAGGAACTCATCTTCCCTCTCTTCCTTATTTCCCCTTGATTTCTTCTTCCCCTATAGTTGCACCTCTCGACCGAACTCTAGGGGGTTGGTTTGACCCTATTTATATGGGTCTCTCACTTATAGGGCGTGTGATCCGGGTCTTGTTTAGAAATATTCAAAGCTCTGGACCATTCGTCACTAAATTCAAGGCAAGTTTTCCCATTCCATAACTTTTAATTTTAGAACCGTTGATTGCTTGTGTTACAAATTAATATTTTAATAATTTAATGGAAGTATTATTTGTTTTTATTAATTTTCTATGAAGGAAATTATATTTCAACTGGGTTTCCATAGAAAGTGAAAGGTTTTCATATTTTAAAGGTTAGTTAAAACCTGATTTTATGTGACCGTGCACACCATGTGTTTGAGGAATTTCATGAATAACCTTTAAAATTGTTTTTGAAATTTATAAAGATGTTTTTGTCTTTCAAAATGATTTCTCAAAGGTTTCACTTAGTTTTTTAACTGATACATGAAATGCCAAGTGTTGTTAAAATGTTTCAAGAATTGTTTTGAATAAATGGTAAGGTTTACAAATGGTTTGTAACACCCTGTGATTTTATGATATATTTTATTTCAAATAAACTTGTTATCTTCAATATCTTGCGATACATACAACCCCGAGTCTAATGGAAACATAATATAATATACTGTTATAACCTAGCACTTAAATTGGAGGGTATTAATAAGTCTAACTAAATTAAGAAAAATGAATATTTTACACATTTAAAAAATAAATTCATTGGTTATAAATTGATTAGAAATGAAAATAAAAATCATTTTTCAGTAAAAATGAATTTTTTTCTGAAAAAACTATTTTTATGTGTGCAATGTATTTTTATCTTAATAAATTAAATTTATCACTATTAGTGGATGATTTGAATGAAATGTATATATTATGTATTCAAGAAAGTGTTTTAACATTCATGTAATATTTTTTTTATTCATGTGATAAGAGTATATATTTAGTTTTATGAGTAGAAATGTATTTTTCTAAAAAAATAGGTTTTTTCACATTTTGAATACTTATTTTAAAATTAATTTCTGTCATTTATAGAATTTGAATCCTAAAAAACGAATTTCATATTTAGAATTAGGATAATCAAATTTGATAAATATGTTTCTTTTATTTTTGGTCAATATGAATAGTAACCATAGTAAATTTTTGTCACCCCGGTATGGGTAAAATGAGTAAAATAGGGTTAATACTTTGGGATAAGGATTTAAAATTTATCGAAAACCTACCTTTATCCTATTTTATGAGTGGAGTTTGGAAATTTATATCCAATTATTGAATATTTGGTAACTTGGTTCCATTTTTTTTGATTATGACCTTAATATTATTTTAGGAAATGAATAAATACAAAATGTCACTCTCTTGACTTTAATATCTCTAATTTTTTTACATAAGGATAAAACTATGAAAAGTTTGGTTCTAAATGTCTATTTAAAATATAAGTTAATTTTTTATCATAGTAATTTATTTATAATTTTTAGTAATTGAATAATTATGTTAAATGATTACACAACACCGAAACATTATTTATTCAATTAATATAAAAATAAAATAAATGATTTTAAAAATATTAAAAATAGTACAATTTAAGTGAATTATTATGTTCCAAAAAAATTTTATATACATATGACACATTAGGGATGTGTAAAAATACTAGATTCTAATTCCATCTTTGTCTTGGTGTATTAAAGACAAATTAAATGAATAGTTCAAAAATCAACATCAATGATATTTTATAATAAAGAATATTTTATTAAATGATTTAAAATTCATAAAAATCTTATGTATGACCAAGTGAATGAAATATTAATGGAGATATAAACCATGATCTACTTATGGATTACTTGTCCATTTATGGTAACATTCCTAACCATTTAAGATTGAAATAGTCGTTACCATGGTTAAGGGAAAAATGGTTAATGAAGGAGTTAATAAAAAATATAAGGCTTAAAATGACACCAAATTTTTTCAAAATTTCATTGGATTATGTTATTTGGACCCTAGAATCTTTTTATTTTAATTTATGTTCATTTGGAATCATTTTTCTTTAGAATGAATTTATTATATTTTAATCTTTTAATAAATTCCAAGTCTGTTCTCTCCCACACTTATAAAAGGACACCCCTCCCTTCTCTTTTTTAAACCAATTTGAGACTTATAGATTGAAAAAACACAAAATTATCTTCTAAAATTACTTATAAATTTTCCAGAGGTTCTAGTATCCCCAAAAGATCAATCACGGGATCCTTAAAAGGAGATCTAAATAAGTTCTTCCAAAGAAGTGGTAATCACCTTAACCGACCATTTTCTATTTTTTACCTCTTATTTTACCTCATCTAAATATGTGGTATTTAAAATAAAATAATAAATTTAGAGTCCTAAATATACTAAAATGTTATTATGAGTACAAAACCCCCATTACCCACTCTCTTTCCCATCAAATGAGAAGTGAAAGTATCATTTGTACGTACGTACGACTTATCATCTCCACGTAGCAATACATTTCATTTCCCATCACCATATTTTATGGATGGTTATTATAATGGGTTTAACGTTTATATATGATATTTATGAAATAATTATTCTTTTTTAATTATAATATCATATCCACCTTCTTACATTCCAATCCACTAGAAAATGATAATGTCGCTCCTCTGTATATACAGACTACCACCTCCATGAAGTGATGTGTTTTTTTTCATTTATGCTTTATATGGATGGAAATAAGGATTAATTTTATGAATATATATAATTTATATGATTAAATAATTATTCCATAAGATTAATTATTATTTACCTATATTTTGTTCCATACATCTAAAAAATGTAAACAGTGTTTATGCGTACGCACGACCTACCATCTCCATGAACGGTGTGATTCATTTTTATACATCTACCTTTTATGGATAACTATATATATATATAATGAATATATGTGATATTAATATCATGGTTAAAATTCTATATATGATGTAACCATGATCAAAGTACACAGACCAAGACTACATAACCAAAACATGCATGAAAAATGAAGCAATCACTACTAGAAATCCTACCTATACCAACGCATCTATACCGAAATTTTAAAAAACTGTTGGTATAGGTCCCGTTTCCCAATGGTTTTCCAAAATAGTTGGGATATTCCACTTTGACACCACCTTTCCCAATGGTTTTGGGAAATTGTTGGGATAGGTCACTTTGACACCACTTTTCCCAACGGTTTTAGAAAACTATTGGGAAAGGGTGGGTACCTATCCCAATGATTTTGAGAATCATTGGGATATGTACCCTTATTTTTTATGAATTCTTTTGTCGAATATCGTTAGATAAATCAATATATAAATTACACACACACATAAATATATATTTATCCAAATATATTCACAAAGGTAAATGTAGGACAGTGGTAATGCATTTGATATATAACGTGCATGTTTTGGGTTCAAAACTCTGCTGTAACTTTTTTTTAGATTTACCTATCCCAACGGTTTAGGGAAAACCATTGGGAAAGACCTATCTCAATAGTTTTCCCCAAACCATTGGGATAGGTCAATCCCCACACCAAATCACCCAAATTCTTCTCAAGCCATTGTTATAGGCTATACCAATGGTTTGAGGACCTATACCAATGATTCAAAACCGTTGATATATGCAAATTTTCCATTAGTGAGTTATCACCCAAAATAATTATTTTAATAAATAATTATTAATAAACTGGTGATAAGATGTTATAAGAAAATCATATATGGTATGATATATATGAATATGGTTCTGTAATACATGTATAATAAATCTATATTTATTATACAAGAGTCTTGAATGTTTATGAAGAAACACGAGACTTGAATTAAGGGTTTTATTTTAAAATCTCATTGTTAACCAGGATTATTTATGATTAAGATTTTGATGCTTAAATTTCATGCTATAACTCTCAATAATTATCAGGAATTTTATTATCATCTATTTATTTTTAGAGGTTACATGTTTTATTTTAATTTTCCTCTCTTTAAATACTCAAGTGACTAAAAGAATGTTTTTAAGGAAAACTGGATTTATTTCCCTTTTGATCAAAATACTTTTTCTACCATGTCCATGTTTCCTATAAAAAATTTTCAATTTTTTTAATATTATCTGATGATTATTTAAATTCAATTTTACCCATGTTTTAATATCTATAATTTTTTTTTCAAAGGAATATTCCTATCATTTTCTGAATGATGTAATTTTCTACTTTTTACAAATGTGTGAAAGGAATATTTTCTTTTAACTTATACAACATGAATTTAATTTCATACCATCACGAACACTCAATGATTTGAATCTTACTTTACAAGTTTTAAGTTTATTTTCAAATAAAATGTTTTCCTTAATATTTGGGAACTTTTTAGATTTTAAATTAGTGATTTCAAAGTGAAAAAGCTATTTTCCTCATGAAATATTCCAGTTATTATTTTAAAATAATTTTCATCCATAATAACATCCATTGATGTTAATTATGTTTTAAAGTGGTTACAATCCAATGATACCATTATTATTCTTTTTATGGATGATGTATGATTATGGTGATGATATGTTTATGAAATCCTATTATTTCCCACAGGTAATGCTATGATGACATGAAGAATGTTTTATGATATTTATATAAATGAATTATGATTATGTAATGGTTGGGTCCATTATATTACTATAATGCATTGGGTAAATTTATATTGATATCTCATGAGATTATGATGATAATCTTGTACATGATTGTGAATATATTTTTTCACATATTGATGCATGGGTATGATTTCTTTCTAGCTATGCTCATAGGAAGATGTGTGGACATGATTGTGAATAGATTTGTTCATATATTGACGTGTAATTATAATTTTTTTCTATATATTATCACATGAAAATATGTGGACATGATTTTTAATATATTTATTCACATTTTTATGTGTGAGTATGTTTTATTTCTATCTATGCTCACAAGATTATGCATGGACATGTTTTCATTTATCTATGTTCAAAATATTATGATTTCTTATGTGTATGATTCCACACTCCTATATTATGATTCTTGGATGTTGATCACTTCTTTAGAACCCTTATTGATCAGGATTTTAGATACAAATTGATTTTGAAGCTTATGATATAATTTTTTTTGGGTATGAATATTTTACATTGAGAACTTGCACTTGAATATGTCATCATACCCTTATGATCATCTTATCCTCTAATGATTGATATCTCCCATATTTACTCTTAATGTGAATCTAATCTCACCCCTTATTATGTTTCCTTTCCCTAGGATATGAAGAATGATTCTAAGTAAGGTATGTATAAGAAGAGTACCATATGGGGAGTTATTTGTGGGAGATGTTGAATATATTTAATGAAATTAGAAGATTATGTATCTATTATTCAAAGACACTAAAACTTTACGGTCCTTGGGCTTGTATTATTGTGAAATGTATTAAATATTCATCTAAAATGATGTAAAATTTATATATATTGTTCTTGGGTCACTTAATTTGGTATCATAGGATAGGTTTAGTTAATATTTTTAGATTAGGGTTAGAAAACATTAGTGAGAACCCCATGTATAAATCTAAGTATAGGTAAACATCCTAAAGTTTTATTAATAAACATGAATAACATAGGTTAAACCCAAGGTTCCATATATTGAAAAGAAGGTGTCATGATTTAGACATATTATGAATGATATTTCATGATCATATGGAAGTTCACTCTGATTATTATAGCTTGGTGCTTATACTAAGTTTTTGGTATTAGTCAATGGCTGGAACAAGAAGAAATCATGTAAAAAATGAATGAAATGGAAAATGAAACAAATTTACTCAAGATAAACCAAATGGATTGGGAGTGAGGATGTAATATGTTGTGACTATGATCACTAAACATTATCAAGCTATGAACGGTAACACAAATCATGTTTAGCTTCAAATGCACTAAGAAGGAAAAAAATACCATTGATTCTTTTATGAGACAATGCACACCTTCCTTCTATAGGTCTTTTGATCCACTAGTTACCTAAAAATGGATCAATGCGATGGAAAAGAATTTTTTTTCTTCTCGAGTACTTAGACCATGTGAAAATCTTCTTATTAGTATATCTCTTAGAAGGTGAATCTGATGAATGGTGGACTCTTATCAAGAACATGAGGCATGAAGAAGAAATAAAATCCATATAATTTGAGGAGTTTAAGAGGGTATTTATCAATCAAAACCTTCCTCAAACCTTTCATACTAAGATGGAAAGTGACTTTATAGAGAAAAAATAGGGGGATGATGAATCCATTAGTACCTATAAAGAAAATTTTATAAGACTATCAAGGTACTATTATCGATATATAATTGAACCTGCAAGAAAATTTGATTGGTTCTTTAGTTTCCTGAAACCAATTCATCAAATGGAGGTATCCATAAGATACTTTGATAATTATAAATAAATTTATAAATATTCTCTGAAGGTAGAAATGGATAGTGTGAACTCCAATTATTATTTTTGGTTTTACTGAAAAGAAAAGGAAAATAGAGCTTAATGGACAATCGAATGGTAAATCTCAAGGTGGAAAGAAATTCCAACCACTTACATTACAAAAATGTGGGGGGAAAGAATTCAAGAAACTGTCTAAAAGGAACTGGTAAATGCTTCAATTATGGAATGGTGGTCCATCAAGCTAGTGATTGTTAATGGGGGATGAAATGTTTAGAAAATTTAATAGAGGATAAGAAGGATTAAAATTATTAATTTCAATGCTTCATATATAGGGATATTGATAATTATGTGAATTAGTGACCTAATCCAAGAGCTAATGAGGTCAGTGGCCCCAAAAAACCCTCTAAGGAAAAGGATAAAAGAGAGGAATTTTCTATCACAACTGAAGATGGTCAGGAGAATGACATATTGGAAGGTACACATACCATCCAATATAGAACTATTAATGTATTATTTGATTATGGATTTACCCACTATTTTATTTCTGAAGAATTTTATAAGGGTATCATGTCACCACCTCAATTTTTAGATGCTAAGTTAGAAATGAAAAATCTTAATGGTATGTTGATCGCATCTAAAGTTTATAGCTCCTCTATGATAGAAGTTTGTGGGAAAATGCTTCCTCTAAATCTTGTGATTCTCTATCTAGTTGAATTTGATGTGATTTTGGGCATATATTAGCTCTCTCTACATAGATACCATATCAATTACTAAGGAAGGGAAGTCATATTTTATATTCCAAATAAATCTATGATCATTTATCATTGTGAGGATTAACACAAACTTCCAATGGAAATTACTTTTATATTTTGGGTATTAATTATTATTCATGAAGGGTAACCATCTTAGGTGATTAGGGAGAAACTTAACATTGAATATTTTCCTATTATACAGGAGTCTATCTATGCCTTTCCAAAAGATTTTCCTAATATTCTTCCAAATCATGAAGTTTATTTTTCAATATAACTCGTACCCAGTGCTACAATTATTTCAAATACTCTATATAAGATGACCCCAATTGAGTTTCATGAATTGAAGAATAAACTCCAAGAGAATCTTGATAATGGATTCATACACCCTAGTTCATCACTATGGGGTGAATCCATTATATTTGTTAAAAAGACATATGGATCGTTGTGAATTTGTATTGATTATCGAGAAATTGTCAATATCATTATTAAGAACAAGTATCCTATACCCCATATTAATGACTTGTATGATCAAATATGTGGAGATAAATAATTTTCCAAGATTGAACTTCATTCTTGATATCATCAATTGAGGTTCATGGAAGATGATATACCCAAGAAAACATTTCATACAAGGTATGGACACTATGAATTTATAGTGATACCATTGGTATTACTAATTACCCCATTATCTTAATGGTTTTAATGAATAGAGACATTATAGATTATCCTGATCAATTTGTGATAGTATTTATAGACGATATTATTATAAATTCAAAGAGTAAGGAAGAGAATGAAGATCACTTGAGGATTTTACTGAAGACCCTAAATAAGGATAAGTTGTATGAAACATTTTCAAAGTGTGAATTTAGGCTATGAAAAGTTTCAATTTTGGGTCATGTAATCTCAAGTGAGGGTATATTAGTGGATCCATAAAAGATGGAAGTTATTTAATGTTGGAATATACCAGTCCCTGTGAATGTGATCTGTAGTTTTCTTGGTTTGGATGGATATTATCAATGATTTGTGGAAAATTTATCTTATACTTCTAATCCACACACCAAGTTAACTTAAAAGGGATCCAAGTTACCTTGGACAGGTTAATGTGAAGAAAGTTTCAAAGAAATTAAGATAAGTTTAGTCAGTTCACCTATTCTTACTTTAACCTGTAATGGAGAAGGGTTTATGATTTATAGTCATGAATCAAAGAAGGTTCTGGGATGAATCCTCAATATAAATGATATAGTGATAGCTTATGACTCATGAACATTTATGGTTTATGATGAAAATCACCCAACTCATGATTTGGAGTTAGTCATGGTAATTTTTAAATTAAAAACATTGATGAATTATCTTTATAGAGAAAGGTGTGATATATATAATGATCATAAAATTTTAAAGTATATATTCACATAGAAAGAGTTGAATATATACCAGAGCTGATGGTTTGAGATGATTAAATATTATGATTTCTTAATACATTACCACCCTAGGAAGGCAAAAAAAGGTAGAAGATGCTCTGACTAGAAAGGGTCATGCTAGATTATCTAGGATGATTATCACAAAAGATTCAATATTTAAATTTTTTAAAATAATGGATCTGGAAATCTTAAAGGAAGAGGGAAAATATTATCTTTCTCAAATGAATATTCAACCATCTATCCATGTGAAGATTAAATAGGCGTAGAAAGAATATGCAGAACTGCAAAAGATGGTGCAAAATTTTCCTGAGTTGAACCATTATTATGATGGAATAATAATGTTCAAGAACTATGTATTTGTTCAATCCATACCATTTTTGAAGAAGGATTTGTTGGATTAAGTTCATAATTAAACATTTTATATTCATCCTGGAAGTAAGAAGACATATAGATATATGAAAGAGTATTTTAGGTGGGAAAACATTAAAATAGATATTACAGAGTATAAATCTTTATGCTTGGTATGTTAGAAAGTTAATGATAAGATACAAAAGTCTAAAGGTATGTTACAACCATTACCATTACCATAATGGAAATGGAAATACATCACCATGGATTTTATCAATAGTCTCCCCAAAACATCTAAAGGAAATAATTCTATATGGGTTATAGTCGATCACCTTATGAATTCATCACAACTCATTACTATCATATAATATTTCTCTCCTAATAATATTTCTAGAATATACATTAAATAAGTGGTAAGGTTTTATAGAGTACCACATTCAATTATATCTGATCGGGATCTGAGGTTTACCTCAAAGTTCTGGTGAAGTATTCAGATAGATATGGATACAAATATGAGTTTCAATGATACTTATCATCCTTAGATATATGTTCATTCCAATAGAACCATTAAAACCCTAGAGGATATGTTGATATCTTATTTTATGTATTTCAAAGGTGGTTGGGATCAACACCTTCCTCTAGTTGAATTTTCTTACAATAATATCTTTCACTTAAGCATTCAAATGACTCCTTATGAAGCCATATATAGAAATAAGTATATAAATCCAATGTAATAGGATAAAGTTAGAGAATGAAATATATTGGTACCTAAGATATCTGAGTAAATGGTAGAGAAAGTCAAAACCATTCAATAACACATAAAGGCATATCAAAGTTGACAAAAAAAGTTATGCTTATAATTGTTAGTGAGATCTGGAGTTTGAAATTAATGAGAATGTGTTTTTGTAAATTTATCCATATAATAATGTTATGAGATTCTAAAAGAAAGGAAATATGGGCCCTAGGTAATTTAGTCCCTTTGAGATTCTGGATTGAGCAGAAATGGTAACTTATCATTTAGCATTTCTACCAAACCTCTCTCAAGTTCACAATGTGTTACATATATCTCTCCTGAGGAAGTACATAGATAATCCTTAACATTAATTGAACTTAGAGATTATACCACTGAAGCATGATCTTTCATATGAAGATAAATTGATATAAATCTTGGAAAATAGAGATAAACTACTAAGGAACAAAACTAATCACTTGGTTAATGTTCTCAAGGAGGAATCCTAAATCTGAAGAAACAACTTAGGAACCTGAGAATGTAGTGAAATAGATATACCCTCATCATTTTGTATCGGAATAATGGAATTTAAAGGGAGAAATTAATTTTTAGGGGGGGTATAATGTAACACCTCAAGATTTTATGATATATTTCTTTTCAAATAAATTTTATTTCTTTGATAGCTTCCGATATATGCAACCCTAAATTTAAATAAATCGTAATATAATATGTCGTTATAACTTAGCCATTAAATTTAAAGGTATGAATATGAATAAATAAATTATAAAAAATTTAATGTTTACAGATGTAAAAAATAAATTTATTTGTTATCAATGGGTTACAAATAAAAATAAAAATCATTTTTAAGTAAAAGCGATGTTTTTCACAAGAAACAATTTTTATGCGTGCAATGTATTTTTATCTTGATAAATTAAATTTATTTCTATTTGTGAATGATTTTAAAGAAATTTATATATTATATATTAAATAAAATATTTAAAATTCATCTAATATTTTTTTCTAGTCATGAGATAAGAGTATATATCCAATTTTATGAGTAAAAATGTATTTTTCTAAAAAAATGATTTTTGTCAAGTTTTGCACACTTATTTTAAAATGATTTTCTTAAAAATATAGAATTTAAATATTGAAAAATTGATTACATATTTTTATTTAGGATTATAAAACCTAAAAATTAGGTTCCTTTTATTTTTGGTTAATATGAATAGTAACCATAATAAATTTTTTCACCCCGATAAGGGTAAAATGGGTAAAATAGGGTTAACACTTTAGGATAAGGATTTAAAATTTATCTAAAACTTGAATTTATCATGTTGGATGAGTTTATTTCATCAATTAAATTAAAATATTTAATATATGATCACTTGGATCCATATTTCTTTGATTATGAACTTTATATTAATTTAAAAAAAGAATAAATACAAAATGTCACTCTTTGGAATTTAATATGTATAAAATTTTTACACAGGGGTCAAAAGAATATAAGTTTGGTTATAAATATTTATTTTAAAAATAAATTAATAACTTTTTTCATAGTAAATTATTTATAATTTTTTGTAATTTAATAATTACCATAAATGTTTATGCAATACTGACAGAGTATTTATTCAATTAATAAAAAAATAAAATAAATTATTTTAAAAATATTAAAAGTAATAAAAATTAAGTGAATTATTGATTTCCACAATTTTTTTAGATACATATGAAATATTAGGGATGTGTGAAAATATTATATTTAAATTCCCACTTTGTATTGGTCTCTTAAAATGCAAATTTAATGAATAGTTTCAAATTGACATTAACGATATTTTATAATAAATAATATTTTATTAAATGACTTAAAATTCATAGAAATATTTTATTTGGAAAATTTAATGGAACATGTTTTCAAATATCAACCATGTTCCATTTATTTGTCATTTTCCATTTACGGTGATATTCCTAAATGTTTAAGATTGAAATAGTTGTTACCATAGTTAAAGTCAAAAATGATAATTAAAGGGGTTAATAAAAAAGATAATGTTTAAAATGACACCAAAGTATATATAAATTTCATTTAATGACGTTATTTATACCTTATAATATTTTTATTTGAATTCATATCCATTTAGATGAATTTTATTTGAGAATAACTTTATTTTATTTTAATCTTTTAAGAAATTCCTAGTGTGTCCACTCACCCACTTATAAAAGGACCCCCTACCTTCTCATATTTACACCAATTTGAGACTTATATCACAAAAAATAGCTATTAAGTTCTATTATAAAATTACCTAGATGAATTATATAGGTGATGGTCTCCCTAAAAGACTATATCTAGGGTCTTTAAGAGGAGACTTAAAGGAGTTATTTCAAATAAGAGGTAATCATATTAATCGATCATTTTATTTTTTACTTATTCTTTTAACTCATATAAAACTGTGATATTTATCGTAAAATAAAAGATTCATTATCCTTAATATTATAACATTTTATTATGATTATTAAGCCACAATTATCCACCCTCTTTCACATCAAATGATTAGTGAAAGTATAACTCGTGCATACATACGACTTATCATCTCCACATAATGACACAATTCATTTTCAATGACCATATTTTATGGATGGGTATTATGATAGGTTTAATTTTTATATTTTATATTTTTTATAGTGAACCAAAATTTTATTACATAACTATTACATCATTTTTAAGATAAATAACATAAGAGTGATACAATACAGAATCCAAAGGTTTAGTATCAGCTCATAAATCAATAAAAATTAAACATTATTTCAATAATTATTATTTGTCCTCCTAAGAGATCTCACATTCTCCTTATTACATGATACCACATGAGGATATACATCGAAGAAATGGGTGAGCTAAAATCCCATAAAGGGGAGTAATAAGGGACACAAATCAATAATATATGAGTGAGCATAATCAACATCATCATATCATAAACATAGGATCATCATCATAATAATGAGAGATACATTTGATAAATGAATAGAATATGGAATATGTATAATAATGAAATATCATAACATAGTGGTCAAATACCACACACAACTATGAACAAATATAGCATCATGTTCACACATAAAATATGTACATAAATCATACCATCAAAAAGTGAACAAAGCTAGCATCATGTCCATGTATAATACATATAATATCATGGTATATATCACATTAATCAATGAATTTAAGGTATGAATAATTTATTTTTCACCCATCACATAATAAAATTCTTATAATAATGCATGCCACATAGAACGTATAATAATCATAGTCATGAAATAAACCCATGAAAAAGGATGGGTTTCGTAAGCATTTTATAAATCATATTTTAAGAAAAAACATTTTGGGGTTCTCAAATTAATAATGGAATTCATATTTTGGAATTAAAAATCATCATTCTTGGGTGTAGAAGAAATAACTCAAGAGGAGTCAAAGATATGTTTTAGAAATTAAAGTCTTTTAAAAAAATATTTATAAATGGCTTAGAAAACTTTTCAAAAGGGTAGAATCATGTATATCCCTAAAAATAAAAATTAAATAATATTGTAATGAAATTTTAAGGATATTATATGAATATATATACCAAAAATAGTGTGAAATATAAGATAACCTAAAAAAGGATTTGGGTCAAAGAATCCCCTCACCTTAAATCTTTATTTATTTCGTTACTTTTCCATCTCATGAATAAGAAAATTAGGTTTATTATAACATGGATCCATAAGTTAATTATATTAATTTATATAATAATTTATCAATTATAATCATTGTATTATATTCCTTAATTTCTTTTAATAAATGATAAATGTTTTGATATCACGTTTTCCTTAAAATTTCCCATTTTTCTTCAATTTTTCAATTTTTTTCATGGTCATTTATACATAAGTAGAATTAATTTATATAAGATTAAAATAAATATATATTTATAAATTTATATATCATAAATAATTTATTCTAACCATCCATATGTTTGGTGATAATAAAAGAATTGGAAATGTCCTCGTTGGCGATTAACCGATTATTAACGAGACTTTTTCCAAAGAGGGGGCATGAGATGTATGATATGTTATTATATTAAAAATAAACATTTTATAGTACATTAAAATTATAAATATAATGTTATCATACTTTATAATCGTTTTAAGAAGGTTTGAATTAGAAAATAAAAATAGGATATGAAATTAGAAAAGGAAAATGAAATAAAAGGATGAAAGGACATTACCTCTTTCTTAAAGTGGTTCCTTTTTTATGGCCCTTATCTTCTTTAAAGATTAGAGTTTGATTACTATAAAACATACCTAAGGATTCCAAGGTCATTGATAGAGATTATTTTGGTATATTTGTTTCTTTGGTAAGTGAGGTAGGAGTGGTTTTCCTTGGGGAGGGAGAGGGTTAATTTATATATAAGGAGAGGGGTATTTTTAGAATAAAATATTGAATAAAATACTATATCCAAGGTAAACCTTGAAATAGTTAATTTTTGACACTATGAATCATATATAAATAAAATAAAATGGGTTTATTACTTCCATCTCCCTTATAATTTGAATTCAATAGTTCATTAAAAAAAGTGTAAAAATGAAAATTGTTATTTTAATGAAACATTTTTGACTTTAGACTTTGGAAAATAATTTTTAGGTTTAGAAATTAAGTTTATTGTTTTTTAATGTCCCATTTATCTTATTAACTTTTTTGGGTCTAAATAAACAATTTAGTATTTATTAATCCATTATTGAATCATCACTATTCCATAAAACATGTGGTAATTGAAAAATAATAATTTTTCTATTCATGTAAAAATTGAAGTATTTCAAAAAATTACCAAAAAATAACCATTGGAAAATTTTGACATTATGATTCTAAAAATTTCATTCATTTTATCATAATAATTATCTAACATAGGTAATTTTAATTTTAAATATAAAAATTCTAATTTTTACAAAATACCTTAAAATACATTTAAAAAAATGTGTTTATATTTTCTTTGAGTTTTTAATATTGATATTTATTTTATAGAATTATAATATTTATATTTAATTAAATTACTCATGATAAATATTATTAATACTACATTTTATTATTTTGAGCTCATATTACTATTGCAACAGTCATGTTACTCTTCCCAATGGTCAGGTTACTATTCCCAATGGCCAGGTTACTATTCCAATAGTCACATTACTATTCCATTGGTCATATTACCTCCTATAAATACCAATTAATTACTTAATTCAACATTCACGAAATTCCTCCAAAGGTTATATATTTTCATATTCTAAAATGTTGATTGGTTTACTAATATTTTGTTTCTTTTATATAGTGTTGTTTATGGGGGAAATGATTATAGTAGATTGAGGCAATCCATATTTTCCCATTATAGTTTTTCTATTTTATATTTTTTTGTCCCCATGTAATTTTATAATTTTCATGGGTTTAGTTGCTGATTAATGTAACTATCTCTATTTATGAAATAAATTGATGTTAGTTTCTTTATGCGTTGTATGTACATAATACTATATAATATAATATAAAACTCATTTTTTTGAAGAAAAAATATCATTTATAAACTTTGGGTTGTTATATTATTACCCCCTTTATAAATTTCATCCTTGAAATTTCAACTCATATTCTCAGTTGAGAATAGGAAAGGGTACTTATGTTTCATTATTTCCTCTGGTTCCCATGCAACCTCTTTAAATTTATGGTTCTAGTACAACACTTTGAAAAGGTGAGTTATATTATTGTGTAAATATTTTTCTCTATGGTCCAAGATCATCATCATATACTCATTATATTAGAGTTCATTCTCTAGTTGTACCACCTATGAATTCCGTACATGTGATGGATCAAGTGTGTACTTCCTCAGGAGAGATACGTGGAAAAAATAATGAAATTAATCCATATTTTATGGAAGTTCAAGATGATAGGACACCAATCCTATGAAATTAAGGGTCTCAAAGGGTCTAATATACCTACGGATAATCTTCACTTTCTTTACAAATCACATGACTCTCTTCCATGGTGATATTCAAAGGAAATTTTTTTCTCCAACTTCAAACTACAAGTCTCTTCAATAGTTGTCAACATGGCTATTCTTCTGAAACTGAGCAGATTTTATATGCTATTAAATGGACTGAACATTCTCTATTATATCTTGAAAAATATCAGTTCTAAGTAGTTTTCATTCACCAACTTCATCCAAACAAGTATGAGTTCTACATTTCTTCCCATACAATGCTTTATATGGATCCATTTGAATACTTGCGTGGAAATTGTTATTTAATGAGAACTCAACTAATGAGATATTTTGATCCCATCCTCCTTAAAATTTTATTGAGTAAGCAATCAATATGTCCTTGAGTGTCAGAATAGTCCTCTTAGATTTTCTATCAGTTTGGGGGTGATAAGACATAATAAAATTCAGTTTAGTATTTAGAGCATGTTGAAGACTTATCTAGAATTTAGAAGTAAACCTTGGATCATAATCATAAATGATCAAAAGTGGTGTCCCATATAACCTCAACACTTCCTTTATTTATATCTTTTTAAGTTGTTCAAGTGAAAAATTTTCATGAATAGTAATGAATTTGGAAGTCTTGGTGAGTCAATCCACTATAACCCATATCACATTGCTTCATTTTGATGTCTTTGAGAGACTAGAGAAAAATCAAATGGTGGCATGCTCCCATTTACACATGGGTAAGGTTAATGGTTTCATCTTCCCATTTGACATATTTTGTTCTTCTTTAACTTACTGACATACCAAGCACTTTTAGGTGTACCCAATTATCTCCTTCTTCATGTTGTCACCAAAAGTTATCTCGAATATAACAATACATCTTGGTACTTCTATTATGGATGGAGAAATATGAGCTATGCATATTATCCAATAAATACTTCTTTATATCAAGTGATGAAGGCACATAAAGTATATTTCCAAATAGAATGACACTATATTCATCGATATGAGATTAATAAAGCTTCCTTTTCTTTACAAATTCCACTTTCTTTTGAAGCTCCGGACCATCCTTTTGTGCCTCCTTGATCTTCTCTTGGATATATGGTTGGGTAATAATTTGTGAAATTTATTATTTATTCCTTTATATTATGATTTCTAGATCAATACTTTGTATATCCATAAAAATAGAGTGTATATAAATATGTATTATGGATAAAGTAGCAGGTTCTTTTATACCAAGGGCATTAAATACCTTGTTCACCTTTCCTGGATGGTATTTAATAGAGAAATCACAGTCCTTGATAAACTCTAACCATATTTGCTGATGCACATTGAGATCAATCTATGTAAATATATAATTTAGACTCTTGTGATATGTATATATGTCACACTTCTCACCATAGAGGTAGTGTCCTCAAATATTTAGAGTGAAGATCACAATTTCTAACTCTATATCATGGATCGGGTAGTTATACTCATGGATCTTTAGTTTTTGTGAGGAATAGGATATCACCTTGTCATTATTCATGAGTAAACAACCAATCCTTTATTTTAAGCATCATTTAATACCACATAAACTTATCCACTTGATGGTAATGTGAGTACATGAGAAACAATTATCCTCTTCTTGAGATCCTTAATGCATTCCTCACATTATTCCATCCAAAAACACTTTACCCCTTCCTATTTTAGCTTAGTTATAAGGATAGAAAATTATGATAAATTTCTCACAAAATATCGATAGTACCCTACTAATCCAATAAAACTATGAATTTTGATGACACTAGTGGGTCTAGACCATTCCTTAATTACTTTTTTCTTGAAAGTGTCCATATAAATTCCCTCACTTGTGATCACTTTCCCCAAGAATGTGACTTACTGAATCCAAAAGTCACACTTTCTGAACTTATCATACATTTTACCCTTTCTTAATGTCATAAACACAATCATTATATTCTCTTAAAGTTCCTCCTTTCTCTTGTAGTAAATTAGAATATCATTCATAAAGACCACAATTTATTTTTCAAGTTAATATTTAAAGACTATATTCATAAAATAATAAATATTATAGGGGTATTAGTAAATATAAATTGAATCACTATGAACTCATAATATCCATACATTTTATAGAAGGATATCTTTTAAATATATTCTTTCTTTACCTTCAAATGATGATGTATAAAATGAAGATCCACTTTTGAGAAGTACTGAGATTCTTTACGTTGATCGAACAAGTCATCAATCCTTGGTAGGGGATACTTGTTCCTTATGGTGATCTTGTTGAGCTCTTAGTAATCGATAAACAACCTCATTGATCTATCATTTTCTTAAAAAATAGCACCAACATATCCCAATTCATTACACTGTAGTGTATAAACCCTTTATCTAAAATCTCTTGGAGCTTCTTCTTTAACTCCTCCAGTTTTATTGGGGCCATCCTATAGGGGAATTTAGATATAGTAGTGTCTCTAGGTATGTGAACTATTGATAACTCTATCTCACAATTTCGTGGAAGTCTGGGAAAATATTTGGAAAATACATCATTTTATTCCATAAAAATGGTAATTTCATCAATGTCGATGCTTTCCATTAACTTAACCATTTGGGAAAGGTATGTATCTTCATAGGGTATCATCACCAACACCATTTATGGATTCTCCAAAGGAGATTCATGATCTTCCTTGAATTTTTATAGGATAATGGGATGGTTTAGAATATAAAAATAGATTTACTTTTCTAAATAGTGGCTGTGTTCACTATATAATGAGAGATAATCCATGAATACTAGAGAATCAAATTCCACCAAGGGAATTATTATGAGATTCACTAAAATAATCCCCCCACAGATGCTAACAAGAGAAGAGTCCAACACTTGGGTTGCATTGATCACACCACTAGGTGTTTTTATGGATATCTCCACTTTAAGGTATTAGGGTTGTGAATCAATAAATCTATAAAACTTGAAGGATATAAATGAATTATTAGAACTATAATCAAAGAAAACCTTTACCATTATTGAGTGAATAAGAATCGTAACTTGTATGACTTTATTTTCATGTTCCAACTTAACTGTGTTGATAGAACATGATTTCCATTTATCCTTCGGATTTGGTGGTTGCTAACATGAATTACCCTCAATGACCCATGTTTCAGTGAAGCAACATGTAAAGTTCCCTTTATCATTATAGTTAAATCATTTAGATCATATCAAACTACTTCTTCATAACTCCCAAAGTCTAGAATAGCTATCTCCTTTTGACGGTTTGGTTTTAACCCACTAAAGAATCTATTTTTTATAACAAATCCTGAGGTGTATCTTGAAATCCTTGTGAAGTTTTCCTCATAATATGCGACCGATTCAACCTAATTTTACTTAAAATATATTAATTTTCTCCATGTATTTGTTTGAATAGTTTTAGGAAAGTACTTTTTAAGAAATATTTTCTTAAATTCTTCCCACTTTATCTTTTCTATTTCATCCTTCAGTTTGGTATTCTTTATCAATGCCTACAATTGAAGGAACTCTTGATCTAAATGATATATTCCAAAAGTCACCTTATCCTTATAAAAACATTGGATCACAAAAAATATATTCTTCATTTATTCTAACCACTATTTCATCAAAAGTGGATCAGAAAACCCACTGAATGTCGGTGGTCATTGCCACATAAAAGTCTTGATAGCCAGTTACCCCTTCTTAGGTGAGGTGGATGTTCTATATAGTTTAGGTTATTATTCATAACCTAATACAACAGGGTAATTATATCTATAAATTTTTGAACTCCACCACCCATTACATTGTGAATGCTATTCAGAAAATCGCTGTATTGTCCCACATACAAGTTTTTGGTTATGTTTCTCCTGGTTCCCACCATTTTATAAAATATAAAAGGTTTGAAAAAAACATAATCCAAAAAATTATGAATAAATAATTTATTCTCATGTGAAAATAAACTCTAAATTCATTTATTATGGGATCCCTTAGTATGGGATTTTTATCAAATGATGCTTCTAGGATTATGTGCTTTAATCCTTATCTAACTTTAATAGGAATAATTAATTTAGTTATTTATCCTTCATAATGGTTTGTATAGTGTTTCTGATTAATAGAAACATATCCTACGAGATTATTAAACCAGGTGTGTAGAAATACCTCTTTATCTTATACCAAGTGATGATCAAGTTATGACCAATATGACCTTTTTGTGGTTATTAACCTTAGGTACAAATATCCCCAAGTCACATCCACTTGTATTATCTAGAAAAGGATTTCATTACTCAGAAACCATGCACTCTAATACTTTACCAAAACTTAGGATGTTTCACTTAAAAATCAGGCTTATCCCTAGGGTTTTCACTAACATTTTATAATCCTATTTCCCAAATTAACTAAACTATTATTTGATACCAACTATAGAGACCCAATAGTTTCTTACATAACTATTACATAATTTTTAAGATAAATAACATAAGAGTGATACAACCTAGGATCCAAAGGTTTAGTATCTTGGGAAAATTAGGCTCATAAATAAATAAAAATTAACATTATTTAAATCCTTTTTCATTATTATCAAAATATATCTCACATTCTCTTTGTACATGAAATCACATGAGGATATACATCAAAGAAAGGGGTGATCTAAAATCCATGTCAGGGGAGGAATAAAGGGCATGAATCAATAGTACATGAGTATGCATAATCAACATCATCATATCATAAACATAGGATCATCATCATAATAATGGAGTAAACAATTTATAAAGGCATGGAATTTGGAATATGCATAATAATGAAGCATCATAACATATTGGTCAAATATAACACATAGTTATGAAAAAATATAACATCATGTTCATTCATAGAATATGTGCATAAACCGTAACATCATAAAAGTGAAAAAATATAACAACATGTTTATGAATAATACACAAAATACCATGAGATATATCATATTACCCAATGAATTGGAGGGATATATGATTCTGGGCCCACCCATCACATCATATAATTCTGATAATCATGCATGCCACATAGAATGTATAATAATCGTATCCATGAAATAAACCCATGAAAAGGGATGGGTTTATTAAGAATTTCAAAAATCATATATTAATAAAAAGCCTTTTAGGGTTCCCTAATGAATAATAAAAGACATATTTTGGAATAAAATATCACAATTCTTGAGTGGAGAAGAAATAACTCAAGATAAAACTACAAAACTGGGCTTATCCAATGCTAGGGCTTTAATAACGCTAGCTGAAAACGTTGTTAAAGACCCCATTTGTCAATGCTAAAAAAAGAACTATTAAAGGGTGTCTTTAACAGCACTAAAAAGTGCTATTAAATGGGAACTTTATCAGCACTTTTAAAAAATCACTGATAAACAGGGTCTTTTATCTACACTTGTAAAAAAGTGCTGATAAAGGGGGTTTTTTATCAGTGTTTTTTTAGAAGCACTGATAAATACCCCCTTTATCATCACTTTTTTAGTAGTACTGATAAGGGTATACTTAAAAAATATAAAATTCAGTAAGAATAATATATTAATATATAAATATATTTATATTGATATAAATATAATATATATTTTTTAAAATATGTTTTAGATAAGGTAAATAGACATTTATACTTAATATATAAGATATTTAGTGAAAATGGATTATAAAATAATTTTAAAAATATTTTTAATTAATAATTTTCTTATTATTAATGATTAATAGTAATTTAATATCAATTTGAAGATAAAAAAAATCAAAAAATTAATAAAAGATCTAAAATAAGTTGAAAATGTAACCCAAACTTCAAACAACCATAAATTTTGATATGAGTGTCCGTTTGAGCTCTACCACATATCAAATCAAATCCTGTGATGATCTATACATCCTTTGTGACAAAATTAAACCTATTTAACAATTTTGAGGCCAAAAAAGGCCCATAAGTCCTTCAAAACTGAGTTTATGGTTGGGGTACCCCAATTTTTTAACATTCGATAAATTTTCATCCTTTTTTAAGGGGGTCTTATTGGATTTTTTTGCAGAGACTGAATTTATTCTCAAGTATTACATTCATATTGATATTATGGTTTTGAAATTTTATCATTTTTCACAATGTAATTTTATTTATAATTAAATATATGCATGTTTTCTTATATTTTCTTATAATAAATCACTCATATAAATACTTATATCAAAATATTTACATAAAAATGTATATTATAATATATTTAAATCAATACATATTCTAAAATTGTATTTTAAACAATATCTAACCATTTTTTACATTATAAAAATATATTTATAATGTTTATATATATTCATAAATGTGTGCATTAATAAACAGATATATATTTATATTATATTATAGTATATGTAAATAAATATAATATATAATATATTTAAATAAATATAATTATATATATATTACACACACACATATATTATATAAATGTATTAAAAATAATTATATAAATATATGAATAAAAAATATATATGTAAATAAATAAATAAATAAATAAATAAATAAATAAATGTATATATATATATATATATATATATATATATATATATAAATAAACAAAAATATAATTAAACTGAAAAAAAAGAAACATGGTGTGGTGGTAAAGGCATTTCATATTCTAAAGATAGGTACATGGTTCGAATCCAAGCGGGCACACATGAGGTTGGAAATTCACAAAGTGATGATAAAAGGGGTGGTGGAGTGAAAAGAACTGATAAAGGTGGTGGGAGAGCTGTTAAAGGTGTTGTGGAAGGGTTGATAAAGGGGGTCGGGCTCATGGATGTATGAAAAAAATTACCCCCTTTAACAATGCTAAAAAAAGTGCTATTAAATGGCCCCTTTAATAGAGCCAAAAAAGCACTGTTAAAGAGGGTTTTTAACAGTGCTTTTTTAGCGTTGATAAAAGTTTTGAGTTTTTAACCGCGTTTCGATTATCGGTGATTTTTTAGCACTGATAAAGGCCTATTATAGTGCTATTAAAGATATATTTTTTAGTAGTGATAAGAGTTATATATATGTTTTATAAATTAAATTCATTTTGAGTTTTTTTTAAATGTCTTATAAAACATTTAAAAATTATAGAATCAAGTATATCCCAAAAAATAAAATGGAAATAATATAGTAAATACATTATAATGATATTATAGGAATATATATACTTAAAATAGTGTGAAAAATAAGATAACCTAAAAAATAAGTTGGGTTAGATAATCCCATTACCTTAAATCCTTCTTTATTTCATCACATTTCTACCTCCTGAATAATAAACATAGGTTTATTAAAACATGGAACCAAAAGTGAGTTGTGTTAATTTATGTCACTATTTATCAATTATATTCATTGTATTATATTCCTTAGTTCCCTTTTTAAAGGGTAAATGTTTTAATATCAGGTTTTCCATAAAAATTTACCATTTTGATTCGATTTCACTAATTTTTTCCATGGTCATTTATAAATAAGTAGAATTAATTTTAATAAGATTAAAATAAATATATTTATAAATTTATATATCATAAATAATTTATTTTAACCATCCATAAGGTTGGTGATAAGAAAATAATTTGAAATGTCATCAATGGCGGTTAATCGACCATTAATGAGACATTTTTCAAATAGGAGGTGTGAAATAAACTGTCATGGGTGCCCTCAAATGATTAGTGGTTTTTGGGTACTTAGGTGTAGCAGAGTGGATGACCAATGTCGTCTCTCAAAGGAGGAAGTAAATTTGAAAATAAAATAAAAGGGAATAAGAACACTACTTTAAAGTATGGGGGTTGGTTATCATTTATAAATTTAAAATAAGTTTTCTAGAAGAAGATTTTATTTTTTTTTGTTTTTATTTTTTGAAATGAAGTTCGATTAAAAAGACCCAACAAGAAGATGTTTTTTAGAAAATATTTTAAAAGGTGTAATCAATTTAACTCTACCTATTCCCTCAATTATTTATCATTATAATTTAAATTAAAATCCACTTAATTATGATCCCCTAATTTTTTAAATCCCAAACCCTCTGAGAATTAACTTTACCACCAAGATGAAGTGAATTTAACCCTAGGCTAACTTCGGAACATGCTATCGCAACACCCTGCTTTGATTGATGTTATAAGGTTAGCTTATGGTCATTGATAAATTAAGGCACATATACTCTCTATAAATTATAATTAATTGAGTTTAGGGATTATATTTTAACACTCAAAATTGATCCCATGTGGTTTTGAATTACCAATTAAGTTTGCGCTCTCACAATTCACACAATTCTCAACCTCACGTGATTTGTGTTTATTGTTCAATTGATTGCTTAGTTTCATTTAAATTAAAAACTCAATTAATAGATCATATTATGTTAATTAAATTATCTCATTTATTCAAAATAAATTAATGAATGAGGTTAGAGGTAGATCGATTACTAAAAATATCTACTCTTCCATGGGTGGTGTAGTTACCGTAGAAATTTTTTTCATTTGAAAAGGTTTAGAGAGGGTATAACCCAATCTCATTTTTACTCTTGATTCCAGAATAATTAGTAAGATTTATAGAAGAATAAATTTGAACAAAACATAAGAAAATATAATAAATAAAATAAGAACAAAGAAGTTTATTACACAAACAAAAATTATTATAACATGAAGAAGAAAAAGAAGGTTTCGTCGAAGGGATCCTTGCTTCAAAAGATACCCTTATTGAAATGGTTGGAGAATTGGAGTGGATAATATTATCCTCTTCCATAAAATTCTTAATTAACATCCTCAACCCCTACAAATTAGAAAAAAACTAATTTATAGAGTGGATGGGAGGTTAGGTTTAAAGAGGTTTCAAGCGTGAATGGGGAATCTCGGACAATTATTTTAAGCCAAATTTCACCACCTATTTGACCTCCAAAACGCGTGAACCAACTGTTATTACATAATAATTATTTATTCATAATTGGTTTTGTGAGATCCTCTCAAAATTTGGGCCCACTACAAGCTCAGATTAAGAAGTTATGGCCCAAATACAGAACCAATATCCAATATGGCGGGTCCAGTCCACATTTGACTTCATAGTCCACTTAGTCCAACCAAATGTACATTTTAGCTCCAATGTCCTGAACAAAAGGTGTATCCCATTAAGTCAAAAACACAGTAACAAAATTTCAAGTTTAAATAATAATTATTATAATATTTATCTTTGAAATACTACAGTTCACTATAAAGGGTAAAACTAGAATTTCCATCAAATTTTCTAATGACTGATCTAATCCCAAATATTTTATAAATAAACATATTTAACACAATGTGAGGAAATTTTATCATTTATTATCAATAAAATATTCTATAAAAATGTGTTTTATCAACCCCCCACACTTACCCTTTTTCACTCATGGGAAAAACCTCATATCATGTATTCGAAAAAATTGTGACAAGATATGCATATTCAAATTTCTCAATCAACAGTGAAAATATAGAAAAAGCAAGAATCCCCTCAAGAGTCAATATCAATAATTTTTAAAATAATTGTCTCATAAATTGTGTCAAAATAAAATCTAGTGAGATTCATAACACCAATCATAGTGAAATAAGTCATGGGTCTACCGTGCCACTAATTATCCACGTGTGTGTGTGCCAACCATTCCAAGATTGTCTCTCCGCCATTTATCTAGTATATTCAGGTAAATAAAAACTTTTCTTCTTACCTAATTCTATTTCACCAAACCTGTTCAACATCCTTTGCAATCAAATTCCAAAACCCACTCATTTAAGCATTCCCATAAGTCAAACCATAAACTCCCGACCTAAATATCCCCACATGTTGCACATTTCTTCACTCACCTCTTTATTGATTGTTTTTTTTGATTTTTTGATTTTAGTTTTGAATTTTTTTAGAGGTCATACAATAGTCAGATATTAGGTGCACACGCATAGGTCAATCTGGTATAGTGATGGAAACAATCAGAAGAGAAAAGAACGTATGGAAAGACCATGTTATAAGCTAGAAATGATTACTTACCCTGAATATACATTTAATTGGGTAAGAGAAACTCACAAGTCATGATTGTTTGAAAATTTTTGTGGAGAAATAAATGAAAAAATTTACCATGAAAAAATATCATAAATAACGATGTTAAAATCTGAAAGGTTTTATAATGAAACAACCATTCATATCATCGGTGACTTCAATTTTTATAAAAGTCAACCCTTGATGATGAAATATTACTCATGATTATATTTCTACCAATGAATTTTGAAAACATGCATTTTACATATATTCCACATGAGAATGTTACATGATATATTTGTTTTGTTTTGTTTTTTTTGAAAATTTTAACCAAAAACTTAATAGAAAATACACATAAAACACACCAATGAAAATCCTAAATATATACCCCAAAATGTTGTCCCCTCCCCCACACTTAAAATATTTCATTATCCTCAACGTGAACCTATGAGATGATATATGAACATGAAATGTATAATTTTAAATAGGAAAAATAATATAAAAGTTAAAGGGTTAGGAACATCCTGATATGCTCAAGTGATGATGGGGTTATGCAGTGTGATGAAATCCACTACATCAGTAGGAACTCCCTCAATGTATTTCTTCAAACATTGTCCATTGACTGTAAAGCTCCTTCCTGTGTCCTCTTGTGTGATCTCCACTGCACCATAAAGAAAACAATTAGTCATAACATAAGGACCTAACCACATAGAACACAACTTACCAGACACCAGCTTCAGTCATAAACTATAGAGAAGGACTTTATCTACAATATGAAACTCCCTTTGTTGGATCATTCTGTCATGAGATACCTTTGATATTTCCTTGTAGAGCCTTGAGTTATCATATGAATACAATCAAATATCCTCAAGATCCTGAATTTGTAGCTTCCTTTGGATTCTATCTTGGGATAAATCCATGTTTCATTTCTTTATAGCCTTATAATCCTGATGATCAACCTCTACGGGCAGATGAAACACTTTCCCAAAAACAATCTGAAATGGGGACATACCAATGGGTGTCTTGTATGTTATCCTATAATCCCACAATGCATCATCCAAGTGCTTTCTCCAATACTTCCTATTTGGCTGCACGATTTTCTCCAAAATTTGTTTCAACTCCCTATTTCAAACCTCATCCTGACCATTTGTTTGGAGGTGGTATGGTGTTGATGTTTCGTGTGTCACCCCATAATTCCGAAGGAGGGAAGCCAAATTCTGATTGTAAAAGTGTGTCCCTTGGTCACTAATTATGGCCTTCGGTACTCTAAACCTACAAAAAATCTGTGCTTTGACAAAGTCCACAACAACATGAGAATCATCAGTCCTGGTGGCCTTAGCCACCACCCATTTTCTTACATAATCAATAGAACCAAAATATACAGTAAACCAAATGAACTAGGAAAAGGACCCATAAAATCAATGCCCCATACATAAAAAATCTCACAGAATAATACGGGTTGTTAGGGAATCTCATGTCTCCTAGAAATATTACCAGTGTGTTGGAAATGTGAGCACGACTTACAGAACACATGAGAATCATGGAATAAACTGGGCTAATAAAAACTAGAGTCTAAAAATTTCCTAGCTATCCGTTGGGGTCCAAAGTGTCCACCACAAGAAAGTGTATGACAAAATTGCAGAAAAGAATCAAACTCTTGATCAGGAACACACCTTCTAATAACTTGGTCAGTACACATGCTTCATAAGTATGGATCATCCCACACATAAAATCTAGACTCACTATTTAACTTTTGGACTTGATGTTTCTTTAAATTTTCCAGAATTTCATATGCAATAAGGTAGTTCACTAAATTAGCATACCAAGGATGTGTACCTGAGATGGAATAAATATTCTCATCGAGGAAAGTGTCCTGAAGTGGTACCTGGTCCAAGGTGTTATCCTCTAGTGTGTGAGTAATCCTACTCATGTGGTCCGCCACTAGGTTTTTCGACCCCTTATTGTTCTTTATCTCAATGTAAAATTCTTGAAGAAGGAGCATCCATCTAATTATCATGGGATTTGCATACAACTTATTCAATAGATACCTCAGAGCTACATGTTCAGAAAAAAAAACTACTTTAGAGCCCAATAAATATGAACAGAATTTATCTAAAGCAAATATAATAGAAAGACACTCCTTTTCTGTGGTTATGTAGTTTAATTGGGCTGAATCCAATGTCATCGATGCATATGAAATCACATGTGAATGTCCCTCCACCCTCTAAGATAAGACAACCCAAACTGCAAAGTTGGAGGTGTCACACATAATCTCAAAAGAAATCTCCCACTGTGGGGGTTGTATGATAGGTGGGGTGGTCATACACTTCTTTAGCCCATCAAAGGAAGTCTTTCAAGAATCATTAAACACAAAATCAGAATCCTTTTTAAGTAATCATGACATAAGAAGAGAAATATTACTAAAATATTTGAGGAAGCATCGATAAAATCATGTATGCCCAAGGAAAGATCTAACATCACACACACATGAAGGATAGGGTAGGGATTAAATAATATATATTTTAGATCTATCAACTTCTATCCCATGTTTTGACACTACATACCCTAAAATAATGCCATACTCTACCATGAAATGAAAATTTTCAAAGTTAAATACTAGATTCTTCTCAATACAACGATTAAACACATTTCCCAAAATACTTATACATTCATCAAATGAAGGCCCATACACTGTAAAATCATCCATGAATACCTCCATGAAGGTCTCAATAAAATCATAAAAAATACTCACCATGCATCTCTGGAAGATACCTGGGGCATTGTAAAGTACAAATAGCATCCTTTGGTAGGCAAACGTACCAAATAGACAAGTGAATTTTGTCTTCTCCTAATCCTCCAGAGCAATAAGAACCTGAAAATATATAGAAAATCCATCCAAAAAACAATAGTGTGTTTTTCCAGCTAGTCTCTCAAGTATCTGATCAATAAATGGGAGGGGAAATGGTCCTTGCAAGTAGATTGATTTAGTTTCCTATAATCAATACACACACGCCAACTGTTTTTCACCATCATTAGAACTAACTCATCTTTCTCATTTTTAACAACAGTAACACCACTTTTCTTAGGCACAACCTCAATAGGACCCACCCATTGGGAATCTGAAATGGTATAGATTATACCTGCCTCGATCAATTTTTCAACCTCTTTTTTAACAACCTCTAAAAGTGTTGGATTGAGTCTCCTTTGTGGAAGTCTAATTGGGTTAGTCCCATCCTCTAAAAGAATCCTATGCATGAAAATTGAGGGGCTAATACCTGATATGTTAGCCAAGGTCCACATGATTTCCTTGATGTTATCCCTCAAAAGATTCAAAATTTTTTCCTCATGTTCAAAAGGAATATTATTAGAAATTATAACAGGTAATCTCTCACCACTTAACAATTATGGGTATTTGAGATTTTGTGGCAATGGATTGAGTTATAATAAAGGGGGGTGATGTATGGATGGAGAAATTGAAGGAACTGAAATATGTGCACAATGAACATCAGTATCAGAATATACATCATCAAAATCAGAGAATAAATCATCAAATCTATTAGCACACTCAACATCTATGTCATAATCAGAGTTCACAAGATCAAAATCAGAATATGAATCCATTTCAGAATCAAATCTCTGAGAGTCTTGTACATTAGAAACAGGTGTGAAAGTACTCTTAGACATTAAACTAGAGCCAATAATCATAATCTCCCTAAGAATAGGAGAATCAAATTCCATGGGTTTTTTATTTAGTGATTGAAAACGGGAGATAAAAAATACATAATGGTCCTCTAAGGGGTACTTCATGGATTCCATAACACTAAATATCACAAATTCATCTCCAAATTCCATGGAAAGTGTACCCTCATTGACATTTATGATAGTTTTTGTATTTTTGAGGAAGAGACTACCTAAGATAATGGGAGCATGAGAACTTACCTGATCATCCTCCATGTTAAGCATGTATAAATCTAATGGGAAGATCATGTATCTTTCCCAAACAAGTACATCCTCAAGGACTCCCACTGTATATGATATAGCTCTATTCACCAACTATACCACCACTCTTGTTGGACTTAACTCACTAACATGTAAAGAAGAGAATATAGAGTGAGGCATCACATTTATGGAAGCTCCTAAATCACATAAAGCATCAAAAAAGTGTAACTCCCCTATGGTGCATGGGATGGTGAATTTACCATGATCGTTTCACTTTGTTGGAATTGCTAGAGTTGGTGTAATGAGTGATGACACATTCCTTCCAATATTGATTCTCTCATTCCCCTTTATCCCTCTTCGATTGGTACAAAGTTATTTTAGGAATTTGGTATACCTTGGAATTTTTTTGATGGCTTCAAGTAAAGGGATATTGATCTCCACATACTTTAATGTGTCCAAAACCTATTTTTTCATTGCTTTTTCAGCCATCCTTTTGGTTTGTATAACTCTTTTTGGAAATAGAAGGGGTTTAGGAGGAATTTCATCAATATTTTTCTTACCTTTATCTTTATCCTTTGGTTTCTCAACAATTGGTGTTGAATAGGGATTTTTTGGAGTTGAGGTGAATACCGATGGAATGGTAGGTACCGATGTATCATTAATTTTCTTTCTACTTCTCAATGTGATGGAATTAACATTCCCCTTGGGATTTGGAGTAGGTTGGGAAGGAATATTTCTGGAGTTCTTTTTTACCAGTTCATGGAGGGTAGTGGCAATCTGGATCATTTGTTTCTTCAACTCCCTCAGCTCTGAACCTTGACTCTTTAGCTCATTCTGTTGGTTAAGAACAATTTGCTTCAAAAGGTCATAAGTGTTAGAATCTACCTTGGATGGGGGATTCCCTTGTTGTTGGCTTGTTGATGCTTGAGCTTCAAATTTCCTTCGGGGTTGTTGGAAACCCTGTTGGTAAGATGGAGGTTTTTGGACGTTTTTTTGAAAAGGGGGCCTTTGTTGTTGTCCAAATCCATACCTCATGTCTGATTGATCCTTCCACCCTTGGTTATATGTTTGTGAAAAGGAATCAAACTTCTTTTGGGGATATTATTATTGTTGCTGCTGATATGGTCACCCAGGAAATACCACTGCACAATCTTTTGTTTCTTGTAGTTGGGGGAAACAGTCAGTTAGGTGACTTGTCTCAGTGAAAATGCCACAAGTCCTTGAAGGAGGGGGTTGGGATGTATTTTGAGCCAAAGAAATATTTCTCACCATAGTGGTCAATTCTTCCAACTTGGTATCAATTAAATGACTCTCAAGAGAAAAAGGACTTAGCTGATGTACTCTCCTGACATGTGGTGCACCTCGATCTACAAATTGTTATGAGTTTTGGGCCATCTTGTTAATCAATGCACGTGAAACTATTGGTGTCTTTTACACCAATGATCCTCTATCCTCGACATCCACCATGATTATCTCCATAGGTGTGAGTACTTTGTAGAAGTACTGTATGAGTAGTTTCTCACTGATTTGGTGATGTGGGCACCTTGTACACAACTTCTTGAATCACTCCCAGTACTCATACATTGATCCCCTTGGGATTTATTGATCCCCAAGATCTCTTTTCGAATGGATGTGGTCCTTGATGCTGGAAAAAAATCTCTGTATGAAAAGACGTTTCAAATCGTTCCAAAAAGTTACATCTTCAGGTTGTAAATAATACATCCAGTCTTTTGTAGATCTATCAAGTGAAAATGGGAATGATCTTTGTTTGATTTGATCTTCAAATAAATTTATTGGTTTTAGGGTTGAGAAAAACGCATTAAATTCTTTAAGATATTTATTGGGATCCTCACCAGAGAGACCATGAAATTTTGGAAGCAGGTGAATTAACCCAGATTTCATTTCAAAGTTTGATTCGAGATTTGGGTATGCAATGCAATTTGGTTGATAATTAATATCAGGTGCAGACAATTCTCAAATGGTTCTATTAAGTTTATTTCCATTATTTTTATCCATTGGTTCTTGTTTTATGGTTTAATTTTAATTGCTTACAATTTAAATGTTTTGAGAGTGGAGGAATTCTCTAACTGGTTGAATGTTGAAACTACCCGTAGACTGAAAATGCTTGATTTGATCTCAAAGGATAAGTTCTATATCAGGATAAAGATATAAGAGATATTTGGGATTAGTTCATGTTATAAATAAAATAAAAATGAAAATAAGAAAATTGGGCCATAATAAAATAAAATATGAGAAGTTTGAGTTGATGGTCCCAAAAGAAGAAGAAGAAAATAAAAGAAGAAGAAAAAATTCAGATTGGGTAAAAAAAAGGAAGAAACAAGAGAAGAAGAGAATAAAATGTAAAATAAAATAAATACCTATAATTGGTTAAAATAATTACTTGACTCCCTGGAAATGGAGCCAATTTAAAAGACACTGTCGTGGGCTCCCTCAAATGATTAGTGGCTTTTGGGTACTTAGGTGCAACAGAGTGGCTGACCAATGTCGTCTCTCAAAGGAAGAAGTAAATTTGAAAACTTATTAAAGGTATTTTGAAAATAATATAAAAGGGAATAAGAACACTAATTTAAAGGATGGGGTTTGGTTATCATTTTAAAATTTAAAATAATTTTGCTAGAAAAAGATCGTATTTTTTTTGGTTTTTATTTTTGAAATGAAGTTCGATTTAAAAGACCCAACAAGAAGATGTTTTTTTAGAAAATATTTTAAAAGGAATAATCGATCTCACTCTACTTATTTACTCAATTATTTATCATTATAATTTAAATTAACATCCAATTAATTATTATCCCCTAATTTGTTAAATCCTTAACCCTCCTAGAATTAACTTTACCACCAAGATGAAGTGAATTTAACCCTAGGCTAACTTCGGAACATGCTATCGCAACACCCTGATTTGATTGATGTTTTAAGGTTATATTATGGCCAGTGGTAAATTAAGGCACATATTATCTATGAAAATTATAATTAATTGAGTTTAGGGATTATATATTAACACTACAAATTGATCCTGTGTGGTTTTGAATTACCAATTAAGTTCACGCTCTCACAATTCACACAATTCTCGACCTCACGTGATTTGTGTTTATTGTTCAATTGCTTTATTAGTTTCATTTAAATTAAAAACTCAATTAATATATAATATTATGTAAATTACAGTAGATAATTGATTCAAAATAAATGAATGAAGGAGGTTAGAGGTATATCTATTACTAAAAAGAACTACTCTTCCATGGGTGGTGTAGTCATCGAAGAAACATTCTGCATTTGCAAAGGTTTAGAGAGGATAGAACCCAATCTCGTTTCTACTCATGATTCTAGACCAATTAGTAACATTAATAGAAGAATAAAGTTTTACAAAACATATGAAAATAGAATAAATAAATGAAGAACAAATAAGTTTATTACACAAACAAAAGTATTACAACACGGAGAAGAAGAAGAAGGATTCGTCGAAGGGATCCATGTTTCAAGAGTTACCCTTGTTTAAATGGTTTGATAATTGGAGTGAATCCACTTATCTTCTACCCTAAACTTCCTAATACATGTCCCCAACCCCTTAAAATGAGAAAAACACTAATTTATAGTGTAGGGGAGTCTAGGTTTAAAGAGGTTTCAAGTGTGAATGAGGAATCTCAGACAAATATTTGAATCTGACTTTCACCACCCAAATGATCTCCAAAATGCGTGAAACACATGTTCTTCCAGAATAATTATTTGTTCATAATTGGGTTGGTGATCTCCTCTCAAAATTTGGGCCCACTCCATGCTCATATGAATACATTATAACCCAAATACAGAACCAATATCAAATCTGGCGGGTTCAGCCCACATTTTACTTCATGGTCCATTAGGTCCAACCAAATCTACATTTTAGCTCCAATGTCCTGAACAAAAGTTGTAGCCGATTAAGTTAGGAACACAATTACAAAATTTAAAGTTCAAATAATAATTATTAAAATATTTATCTTCGAAATAATACAATGCACTATAAAGGGAAAAACTAGAATTTCCATCAAATTTTCAAATGAATAATCTAATCCCAAATATTTTATAAACTAACATATTTAACATAATGTGAAGAAATTTTATTATTTATTATCAATAAAATATTCAATAAAAATGTGTTTTATCAAGGTATTAGATGTATGATATGTTATTATATTAAAAATAACATTTTTATTATATATTAACATTACAAATATCATGTTAACATAATTTGTAATTGGTTTAATAAGGCTTGAATAATAAGATAAAAGTAGGTTATGAAATTAGAAAAAGAAAATGAAATAAAAGGAAAAAAGGAAATTACCTCTTTCTTGAAGTGGTTCCTTTTCTATGACCCTTAAATTATAGAAATATTGGAGTTTGATTACTATATAACTTCCCTAATGATGATAAGAGTATTTATAGAGATTATTTTTGAAGATTTCTAGCTTTGGTAAGTGAAGGAGGAGTGTTTTTCTAAGAGGAGAGAGATGGGTTATTTATACTTGAGGAGAGAGGTATTTTTAGAATAAAAAATTGAATAAAATACTAAATAAAATTCAAACCTTATAATAGTGAAATTTATAAATAAAATAAAATGGTTTTATTACTTTAAACCCCTTTATAATTCAAATTCTATAGTTTATTAAAAAGGAAAGTGGAAAAATGAAAATTGTTATTTTAAGGGAATACTTTTGACTTTAGACTTTGGAAAATATTTTTTAGGTTTTTAAATTAAGTTTATTGTCTTTAAATGACTAATTTGTCTTATTAATTTTTTGGGCCAAAATAACCAATTTATTATTTATTAATTTATTATTGAATCATCATTATGTCATAAAACATGCGATATTCAAAAAACAACAATATTACTATTCGTGTAAAAATTGAAGCATTTCAAAAAATTACCAACAAATAAACCTTGTACAATTTTGATTCTACAAATGATATTAATTTTATCAAAATAATTACATAACATAGTTACTTTTAATTTTAAATATAAAAATTATGATTTTAATGAAATACCTTAAAATGTAGTTTTTTTAAAATGTGCTTATATTTTATTTGAATTTTTAATCTTGATATTTATTTTATGGAATTATAATATTTATATTTACTTAAATTACTCATGATAAGTATTATTAATATTAAATTTTATTATTTTGAGGCCATATTACTATTCCAATGGTTTGGTTACTATTTCCAACATTCACGTTACTTTTCCCAATGGCCAGGTTACTATTACAATAGTCACATTACTATTACAATAGTCATATTACCTCATATAAATACCACTTAATTCCTTCATTCAACATGAACTAAAACTCTTCCACAAGGTTTTATATTTTCCTATTCTAAAATTGTTATTAGTTTACTAATATTTTGTTTCTTTTCTAAAGTGTTGTTTGTGGGTGAAATGTTTCTAGAAGATTAAGGCAATCCATATTTCCCAATTATAGTTTTTATATTTTATATTTTCCCACATTTAATGTTTTTAATATTCATGGGTTTATTTTATGATTAATTTAATGATCTCTATAAATGAAATAAATTATTGTTGGTTTCTTTATGTGCTATATGTGTATAAGACTATATAATATAATATAACACACATTAATTTCAAGAAAAAAATAATTTATAAAATCTATGTTTTTACATTTATGAAATAATTATGCTTCTTGAATGATAATATCATATCTAAAATCTTACGTTCCAATCTGTTGGAGAATGATAGTGTCGCTCGTGTGTATGTCTGGACAACCACCTCCACAAAGTGATGTGATTTTTTCTTCATTTCAACTTTACATGGATGGGAATAAGTATGTATTTGATGAATATATGTGATTTATATGATATAATAATTATTATATAAGGTGAATTATTATTTATCATTCTTTTTTTCCATCCAATGAAAAAATGGAAACCACGTCATGCGTATATACGACCTATCGTCTCCATGAATAGTTTTATTCATTTTTCTATATCTTTATTTTATGGATGAATCTATATATATAGAGAATTAATTTATATAATATTAATATCATGTTTAAAATTCAATATATTTTGGAACCATGATCGAAGTATAAATACTAATAATTCTGAACCGGAACATGCATGAAAAATGAAGCAATTATCAACCTGAATACTTATTTTAATAAAGAATTATTAATAAAAGGGTGATATGATGTTATAAGAAAATAATATATGGTATGATTTTCAGGATTATGGTTTTATAATACATTTATAATAAATCTATATTTATTATATAGGAGTATAAAATGTGTACAAATAAAGACGAGACTTGAAGTAAGGGTTTTATTTTACAATCTCATTATTTACAGGGATTGTTTATGATTAAGCTTCTGATAATGAAATTTTATGATACAACTCTAAATAATTTCCATTAATTTTATTATACTATTTTTATTTCTAGATATTACACATTTCCAATTCATTTCCTCTCTTAAATACTAAAGAGACAAAAATAATATTTTTAAGGAAAACTGACTTTATTTCTCTTTTTAGTCAAAATCCTTTTTCTTCCATGTCCATGTTTCCTATAAAATGTTTTCAAAAATGTTTTACTATTTTCCTATGAATATTTATATCCAATTTTAATTTTTTTTACTATTTATAAAAACGTTTTAAATGAATCTTCCTATCATTTCCTGAAATAGTTACTTTTTGACTTTTTGCAAATGTGTGAAAGGAATGTTTTCTTTCAACTTATTCGACATGAATGGAATTTACCACCATAATTACCAATTAATGTTTTGAATATTAATTTAAAAAAATTCAAGGTTATTTTTAAATAAAATTTTTTCTTAATATTTTGGGAATTTTTAGTTTTTAAATATGTGATTTCAAAGTGAAAAGGATATTTTCCTCAGGAAATATTCCAATGATTCTTTTAAAGGAATTTTCATCAATGATAAAATCCTTTGATGTTGATTATGTTTTTATGGGGTTATTATCCAATGATACCATACTTATTCTACCTTTGTATGGTCTATTATTATGATGATGATATGTTTATAAAATCTGATTATTTTCTATGGGTAATGTTACGATGACATGAAAAATGTATTATGATCGTTATATGAATGAATTATGATTATGTAACAGTTGGGTACATTATAGACCTCAAATGTATTAGGTAAAGTGATATTTATATCTCATGAGATGATGATGATAAGTGTGTACATGATTGAGAATAACTTTGTTCACATATTAATGTGTGATATGATCACTTTCTAGATATGCTCACAGGAAAATACATGGGCATGATTACGAATAACTTTGTTCACATATTGATTCATGAGTATGATTTATTTATATCTATTCTCATCATAAAACTTGTGGAAATTATTTCAAATATATTTTCTCACATTTTTATGTGTGAGTATGATCACTTTCAAGCTATGCCCACAAGATTATGCATGGACATGTTTTCATTTAGCTATGTTCACAAGATTATGATTTCTTATGTATGTGATGAAACATGCCTATATTATGATTCTTGGATAATTATTAATACTTTAAAAATATTATTGATCATTCTTTTAGATACTAATTGATTTCAAAACTCATGATATATTTTTTGGGTATAAATATTTTATGCTTAGAACATGCACTTGAATATGTCATCATACCCTTATGACCATCTTATCCTCTAATGATTGATATCTCCCATGTTTACCATTAATGAGCATATGATATCACCTCTTATTATATTTTCTTTCCTCAGGTTATGAAGAAAGGTTCTAAGTAGAGTATTTATAATAATATTACCATGTGGGAAGATATTTGTGGGAAATGTTGAATATCTATTTTAAATAAGAAGATTATGTATCTATTCTCAAAAGACACTAAAACTTTATACTCCTCAGGTGTGTATTATTTTGAAATGTATAGAATATTAATATAAAATTATGGAACATTTATATATGTTATGCTGGGGTCACTTCATGGTTTGAACCCATTTGGGTTATGTGATAAATTGAAGGGTGATGTTTTGCACCCTTGGACGTTTTTAATGAAATGTGGTTTTTGGGAGAAGTGTTTTATTTAGAAATTTGTTTTGGATAAAAAGGGTGTGTATATAATATGGAATTAAATTTATTTAAAAATGGTTCATTTTAAAGGAAGTTTGAAATGTGATTTCAAATGGTTTATAAACATGGGTGAAATGGCCCGAAATTCCAAGACTTATGTTTTAAAGACCCATTTGGCACATTAAGTGTTTTTTTCAAAGTGTGTGAAATCCTAAATTGATCCCATGTCACTACTATTACCTTTGTGGATTATAACCACTCGGGGGTGTTTTTAAATGGTTTTTCATATTCTGATTCTTATTTATCAATGTGAAATGTTTTTTTGTTGTGAGGGTGTAAGAGGTGGGGTGTGAGTTATTTTCAAATCCTTCATACTTTTTGTATGAGATCATTGATTGATCACCTCTATTTATTACTTTTCATGAGAAGTTCTTTGAGACTAAGTAGAGGTTTAAAAGACTGTAATACCTAATATATCAGCATTCTATCTAGGGAATATTTCCATACTACACCAAGTGAGTTATATTGAAATGGGTAACAATCTACATGAGATAGAAAACTTATTGTAGATCATGGTACCAATGACTCTTGAGAGGTTTATTTTAGATAGTCTAATGGGACTACTAGGGACATGGAAAGTATTGATAGTTTCAACCTAGGGATCATGTATCTTGTTTTCAATGAGTTACTTGAGTCTTAGGATGATGTCTATGATGCTTAGATCCTTTATAATATGACCTAAGGGATTTTGTTTTTTCTTTGATTTCATACCCCACCTGTTGATTATTTATTGGAATTATGTTCTCTTTATACATATTAATTGGTATGTTTTTGTTGTGTGGGTGACTATTGCGACTTGTTCCATTTTTATGGATTTAGTTTAATTTTTATATTGATTTATGATTTTTTTTGGAAAGAATGGATTGTTTATAATGTAAAAGATATTTTATTTTGTCAAAGGATTTTTAATAAAAATTAAGGGAAAAGGGAAGAAATGGTATGTTTTGGGACTGGATGTTTAAATCTCATATTTTCCTGGTTTACAAAGTGTCTTAAAGAATGGCCTTGATTTAAGGGATGGATTAAAAACTATGGTTTTAGGTTGTATGAACCTCATTTTTTCCAAAGGTTTTTACCCTGGGTTGGAAAAGGGTTTTGGTTCCACCCTTCATTCTCTCTTTTAAAAAAGGGGGTGTTTTATGAAATGACGTTTGGTTTTATCCAATGTATTTGTGAAAAAACTATTTTCTATATATATTAAAACTAGCTTGAAAGTGGATCTTTAATTAAAGGTTTTACATGTGGTAATGTGGGTGGAGGCCTACTGAGATTTTTTATTCTCACACCTATATTAAATTTTAGTTTTAGGTTTCTAGTTTAGATCTTGAATGCTCACAGAGCATTGATTGTTTTAGGAACGGTTGGTCCCATGGGATCATGCAGAGGTCAATACTTTTTTTGTTTATTTATCTTTCTTGGCCACATCAACCAAATAATAATTTACTACTTTCAATTATGGTTATTTGTGGAAATATTATACATGTGGATACTAAGTGATCTAAAGGGGCTATTTCTATGGTGGGCGTTGGGGGGTGACATGAGGGATTGTATTTAAATTAAATTACTTAAATTATTTTTATCTTTTTTCTTGTTTCTATTTATATAATTTGGAGTGGATTTCCAACTTACAGACGGGTTATGATATATTTTTTTGGTAAAAGTCCCATTATTCTTTTGTTATGATTTAAGAGAAAAACCATTCCCATTACTTGATTTTGATTCCTGAGTGCTTGTTTCCAGCATGTGGGGATCAAAAACACCCCTCAGGTTAGTGACAATCTAGGTTAAGCACCAGTTCAGGCGGAAGCCTGGGATATCTCTTTAAAAAAGGTATCAAAGACTACATTTTTCAATAGGTACCAAGGTTCTTGGAACAACCTATCATTATTTGGCATGTCATAGTAAAATAAAGTTAGAATTTGTTCTTAAAACTTAGGAGGTAGGTTCATAAAGTGTCTATATAGATCATGCCTGCTCCGTGCCTCAAGTTTTTATAGGAAGTGATATTTGAATTTTGAAAATAATATTTCATTTTGATTATTGATTTCAGTGGTTTTGATCCTCATTGGAATTAGATGAGTTTATTTGGGGGTTCCATTGGATTTTGGGATGAAAACAGAAAATGGTTTGATGGCATGAGATTGGATTGCATGACCTGATAAATCATGCAACAACCAAACTCTCAATCTTGAAATACCTTATGGATTATTACACAACTACCTCGTGGACCATCAAACCTTATGGTTGAGTCAATCATGGTTCCACATCCTATTTTGGATTGATATTTAGGCCTCCTTTGAGTGAAACCCCATAGTGGGGGTGAATTCAAGGGGACTTTGTGATTTGTTAATGATGGATAAGACTTTACTTGGAATTATGGGGTGCCACCTCTTATGTGATTATTGTGAAAATTGGTTTTGGTGTATAAAATGATGATTATATATAAAATGATTTTGGTATAAAAATAATCCTTTTGGGATTACTTATAAAATAATTTGGTTTTCAAGAAAAGTGTTGGGAATTGTTTTGGTTTTAAAATTTGTTGTTTTTTTTGAAAACCAAAAAAATTAGCTCTAAAAAGTGGTTAATGGGAAAGGGGTTTTGACCCTCTTGGGGTGTGTTTTCAAAAGTGAAAATTTTCATTTAATGAAAATGAAGTGGTGAATGATTTTGAAACATTTTAAAAAGTGGTAAAGTGATTTGAAATGGGGGTGAATTTTATATGAATGCTTTGAATTAAGGAAATTGGGATGGTGACTCGTTTTAAAGTGTGAGTTGATTTTAAAATGATTTTAGTGGTATTTAAAAGTTTAGAATATTTTTCAAATATGTTTTACTATTGAAATGAGTTTTAGGCTCCTCGTTAAGGGGTAATAGATTTTGGAAGGAAAGATTTTGAAAAAAATCTCTTATTTTGGGAAAACTTGTTTTGGGATTTTTGTCCCGTGATTGACCTTAGAACCATTTGATTTGTTTTGGGAAACATTTCTAGGTCGAAGTCATGTTTCATTTTATAAAAAGTATGCCTCCTAGAAAGGTCTTAGGTAAAGGTAGGGTGTTTATCCCTAGGGGTAGTTATTCCTCGTTTTTAGATCATTCATAGGCTCCAATGGAGTGGAAAGTGTCATTTCCCTTTTGGTTGGGTGGTAGTATGTTTGCCCTCACACTACGGGAAAAATGTGTTTTTGCGACGGGTCATTTGCGACAGGCTGATGGCCTATCGCAAATAGTCTTTCACCAAAGACTATTTGCGATGGGTCCCTATTCCTGTCGCAAATAGTTCGTTGTAAATAGGTATTTGCGACAAAGAATTATTATCCGTCGCAAAAAGGCTTTGGCGCGCACTGCGCGCCAAAACACGAGAACACTATTTGCGACGAGTGTAGACACCTGTCGCAAACAGTTTCTGTGGTTTTTAACTATTTGCGACAAGGGTCTACACCCGTCGCAAATAGTATGTCGCCTAGATACTACTTGTGATAGGTCCCGTCACAAATAGTTTCTTTTAATCGTCGCCGTAATTAATATGGGGATACCATTTGCGACGGGTCCCGTCGCAAATGAGCAAACCTATATATACCCCCCTCTGTTTTTTTTTCATTTCACTCTTCTCTCAACTCCCCTCTAATTCTCTCCTCTCAAATTGTTTTCATTAATTTTTTCAAAGTTTTAAATTCCTAGCGAAACAATTTTAAAGGTTCGCATGCAATGAAAGATTCAGTTTAGAGGTATTTATTTATTTTATTTTTTATTTTTTTATTTTATTTTTTATTAGTAATAATTATTAAAAAATAGTAATAATTAGTAAAAAATATTAATAATTAGCAATAAATAGTAAAAAATATTAATAAATAGTAATAAATAGTAGTAATTGTTAATAAATAGTAGTAATTGTTAATAAATAGCAGTAATTGTTAATAAATAGTAGCAATTAGTAATAAATAGTACTAATTGTTAATAAATAGTAGTAATCATTAATAAATAGTAGTAATTAGTAATAAATAGTAGTAATCAGTAATAAATAGCAGCAGTTAGTAATAAATAGTACTAATTAGTAATAAATAGAATTAGTTGTTAATAAATAGTATTATTTAGTAGTAATCAGTAGTAATTAGTAGTATTTAGTATTAATTATTAAAAAATAGCACTAATTAGTAGTAATTAGTAATAAATAGTAATAGTTAGTAATAAATAGTAATAAATAGTAATAAATAGTAATAAATAGTAATAAATAGTAATACTTAGTAATAATTAGTAATAATTAATAATAATTGGTAATAATTAGTAATAATTAGTAATAATTAGTAATAATTATTAATAAATAAAAATAATTAGTAATAATTAGTAATAATTAGTAATAAATAGTAATAAATAGTAATAAATAGTAATAATTACTAATAAATAGAAACAAAATAAAAATAAATAGAAATAAATAAAAATAAATAGAAATAAATAGAAATAAATAGAAATAAATAAAAATAAATAGAAATAAATAGAAATAAATAGAAATAAATAGAAATAAATAGCATGAAATGGTAATTAATAGTAATGAATAGTAATGAATAGTAAAAAATAGCAATAATTAGTAATAAATAGCAATAATTAGTAATAAATAGTAATAATTGGTAATAATTAGAAATAAATAGTAATAAATAGTAATAAATAGTAATAAATAGTTATAAACAGTAATAAATAGTAATAATTAGTAATAATTAGTAATAAATAGTAACAATTAGTAATGATTAGTAATAATTAGTAATAATTAGTAATAATTAGTAATAATTACTAATAATTAGTAATAATTAGTAATAAATAGTAATAAATAGTAATAATTAGTAATAATTAGTAATAATTAAAAATAAATAGTTACAAATAGTAAGAAATAGTAAGAAATAGTAATTAATAGCAATAAATGGTGATAAATATTAATAAATAATAATAAATAGTAATAAATAGAAACAAACAGTAACAAATAGTAACAAATAGTAACAAATAGTAATAAATAGTAATAAATAGTAATAAATAGTAATAAATAGTAATAAATAGTAATAAATAGTAATAACTTGTAATAAATAGTCACAAATAGTAATAAATAGTAATAAATAGTAACAAATAGTAACAAATAGTAATAAATAGTAATAAATAGCAATTAATAGTAATAATTAGTAATAAATAGTAATAAATAGTAACAAATAGAAAAAATTAGTAATAAATAGTAATAAATATAAATAAATAGAAATAATTAGTAATAAATTGAAATAATTATTAATAAATATAAATAATTAACAATAATTAGTAATAAATAGTAATAAATAGTAATAAATAGTAATAATTAGTAATAAATATTAATAATTAGTAATAATTAGAAATAATTATTAATAATTAGAAATAATTATTAATAATTTGTAATAATTATTTATAATTAGTAAAAAATAGTAAAAAATAGTAATAAATTGTTATAAATAGTAATAAATAGTAATAAATAGTAATAATTAGTGAAAAAAGTAATAAATAGTAATAAATAGTAATAAATGGTAATAAATAGTAATAAATAGTAATAAATAGTAATAATTAGTAATAAATAGAAATTATTAGTAATAAATAGAAATAATTATTAATAAATAAAAGTAATTATTAATAATTAGTATTAATTAGTAATAATTAGTAGTAATTAGTTATAATTAATGATAAATAGTAATAATTAGCAATAATTAGTTATAATTAGTAATAAATAGAAATAATTAGTTATAATTAGTAATAATTAGTAATAATTAGTATTAAATATTAATAATTAGTAATAATTAGTAATAGTTAGCAATAATTATCAATAATTAGTAATAATTAGCTATAATTAGCAATAATTAGAAATAATTAGTAATAATTAGTAATATTTAGTAATAATTAGTAATAATTATTATTAGTTAGTATTAATTAGTATTAATTGCTATAAAATAACAAAAATTAGTAGTGATTTTTGGTATTCAGTAATAATTAGTGGTAATTTTTAATTATTAGTTGTAATTCGTATAAATTATTATAAATTAGTGTAGATTAGTATACATTTTAAACAATTTATAATAAATCACTATGAAATAGTAGAAATTATTATAATTTACTAGAAAGGTGAAAATGAAGTAGGTCATCAATTTTCAGGCCATGATCAATAACAAATTTGTACAAACATGGTTGACACAAATTAATCATTTTTCATGGCCTGAAGATTAGAAATTCTATGATTTACACATTTTTAGTAATTTATAATATATTTTATTACTTTATAGTATTTTATAATATTTTTTTATTAATTTATAAATAATTTTGTTAATATGAGCGCTAATTAGTAAGAAAACAATGGTAAATAGATAAAATTTCTAATATTTACAAGTAAATTCTAGTTTTTTAATTTTTACACTTTTTTGGATCGTCTTTTTCTTATATCAAATTAATCATAAAAAATCTATTTATTTTATATTTTTAGAGTAATATGGACCAAGTAAGTCGAAAATAATCTTTATTACATGACCACGATTGGATAAATCATCGCAAGAATCCAAATGATTCTGGTATAAATCCTATATATATTGATGATGTTGAATATTTTTTATCATTTTCATCATCAAAACCAGAATTTATTTCAGAAGGGAAAATTAAGTGTTCATGAAAGAAATGTGATCTGAGGATGTTTGACAAATTTGAAAACATTGGGGGTCATCTATTACAATTTGGTTTTCAAAACGATTATGTTTTTGATATCAACATGGTGAACATAGTTCCAGAGATGATACTAATAATTTAGTTCCAGATCCATCACGATTTCAAAATTTAGTACATGATGTTGTTGGTCTATATTTTCAACAAACTGAAACTTAGGATGATACTGATTCAACTCCAGAGTTGGAACCATACCAATTTTATGAGTGGTTGAAGTCTTCTGAGGAAGAATTATATCCTAGTTGCAAGATAAGAAAATATGAAGCCGTTGTAAAATTTATGGCTATTAAATCTGATAACTTAATGTCAAATAGATATTTTGATCAGAAATTATTTTTGGTTAAAGCAATATTACTTGAAGAAAATGTGTTGTCTATAAATTTCTATGAGAGAAGAGGCTTGTTTGTAATTTAGTTCTCAATTATTAGAAGATTCATTCATGTTCAAATGATTGCATATTATATTATGCTGAAAATGAGTCATTAGTTAGTTGTCCTACATGTGGAAAATTAAGGTACAAGGAGACTCAAATAGGGAAGTTAGGATTGATTCTTATAACACAATTAAGTTATTTCCCGATTACACCTAGATTATAGAGTTTATTTATATCTCATAAAACACCATCATTGATGTCATGGTATAAAATCAATATTTCAACCAGTAAAGGCTTAAAGAATCCTAATGATAGTGATTCATGGAAACATTTTGACCAAGTAAATCCATATTTTTCTTCAGAAGCTTGAAATGTGAGATTGGGTCTTTCTACTAATGGTTTCTATCCATTTGGTTCATATGATAGTTAATATTCTTATTGGATCATCTTTGTAACTCCATACAATTTACCTCCATGTATATTGATGAATGATCCATATATCTTGTTGACCTTATTAATTCTAGGACATCTAAAAAAGAATATCAATGTTTATTTGAATCCATTGATTGATGAGTTAAATTTATTGTGGAGTAATTGTGTTAGTATGTATAATGTTGTTGCGAAACAGAATTTCCTACTGAAAGCTACATTAATGTGGATAATTAGTGACATCCCTACATATGAAATGTAATCTGATTGGAGTATACATGGTCCAAAATCATGTGTTTACTGTATGAGAGACCAAAAAATGTTTATGCCCATTAATGGAAGAAAACATTGTTTCTTCAACTTTTATAGAAGATTTTTTCCTAATGATCATACTTTCCCTAAGAACAAATATCATTTAAGAAAAGACACAATTGAAAGAGATAGACCTTCATAAATGATCTCAGGTATTGATTTAAAATACATTATCTCTTAATTACCCTCATTACATTTGGACTAACTATAAACCAACAGAAAATTGATGGCTTTGGGAAAGAACACAATTGGATAAAACAGATAATTTTTTTGGGATCTGCCATATTGATATAATTTATTAGTTTGTCACATGTTGGATGCCATGAATATTGAGAAGAACTATTTTGATAATATATTTTATACAATTTTGGACACACTAGGTAAGACCAATGATAATGTAAAGGCATGATTAGATCTTGCCCAAATTTACACGTGACTTTGAACTATTTGAAAATGACAGATCATAGAAGTTAATGAATCCAAAAGTATCTTATATAATTTCCAAAGAAAATAATTTATTATTTTTTCAGTGTATTTTAGATTTTAGGCTTCTAGATGGTTACGTTTCTAATTTTGTTATATTTTCAAAAATTTCCAATTACCAGATTAAAAATTCATGACTATCATGTTATAATAGAAATATTTATACTGATTGGATTTAGAGGTTTTTTGAATTCTATGATTTGGGATACAATAATAGAAATATTATATTTTTTCTGAGACATTTTTGTAATGACAACAGACTATGATGCACTAAGTTGACTATAATAAGATATTGTTTTAATTTTATATAAACTAGAAAAAATATTCCCACCATATTTATTTGATTCAATGGAGTATTTGATATCAAATTTTCCACATGAAGAAAAATTTAGAGGTCTGGTATAGTTCTGATGGATGTACCCATTCGAGAGATGCATGCAGAAATTGAAGAAAAAGGTATGTAAGGATCAATTACAGAAGATTATTTGTAGGAGGATTTTTTCTCTCTCATTATTTTCAATCTAAATATCCTTCAAAACATAACTGCATGGCCTATAATAAGGGAAATTCTGACGATGAAATGATAAATCAATTATCATTTTTTAATCATCCCAAACTAGGCTTTAGTGGAGTTCATGAACGATGGATTTCAGATGATGAATATCATAGGGCTCATACATATGTTCTGCTCAACTAGGAATAAATTAATACATTTTTACTGTGAGTTCTCCTATAAGTTATTCTATAATATTTGTTTTATTAAATTAATATTATTATTTTTAGATTTTATGATAATCATATCAAGAAAAATTTTCCACAAATTACAGTAGCTTCTCTTAAAGAACATCAACAAAATAATTTTCCCTACTAGTTTTAAAAACTGGTAAAATAAATTCTTTATGGTTTAGAATATAAAATCAATTTATTACTTGTTATATTGATAATTGTTTTACAATTTTTCAGGTATCTCAACATGCTGATAAAATTGACAATCGATTGTGTGTATTGAATAAACCACCATCCAAAATGGTTAAATCGTATAATTCATATATGTTGAATGGTTTTCAATTTCATACACATGAATAAGGGGAATAAAAAAATGAATAATGGTGTTTTCTTGAGAGGATCTCATCATAGAGAAAGTGAAGTTTAATTTTATGACATGCTAGAAGAAATAATTGAACTATGTTATTTGGGATAAAATTGCATAACAGTGTTTAAATATTAGTGGTTGGATACTGAGAGAGGCTTGTGTGTTCATCCGTGGCATGGAATCATTGATATTAAATATAAAATCATTATTTTAGTAAATAAAACATTTTTAATGACTCATCAGGCACATCAAATTTATTATGAAAATTATTGTGCTACTTTAAGAGAGTTAAGTTATTGGTAGAGTATAATAAAAATGAAATATCTGGAAAATCAATTTATTCAAAGTGAATGTGGTTCTGCTAAAGTGAAAGGAATTGAAAATTTTCAAGATACTACTTCATATCTATATTTTCCATGAAAAAAATGAATATCGATGATGATACCCCATAGTTAAGGGTTTATGGTGATGATGATGTAATTGATGTAACAAATGAATTTGAAATGTAAAGAGATTATGAAACTAAAAATCCTATGGAAATTGATGATACTGAGGAGGAAAATAAAGATATTGACACTGTCATATACAAAGATAAGGATGAAGATGAAGATTTACACAATTAAATACTAATTATAATCATATATAATATATATCAATATATAATAGTTATTTTCAACTATTTTCTAACAATAGTCATTTTGTGTTTTAGAAGTATTTGGATTTGTTTCATGAGTTGGAGTATGATGACCTACCTGGTGACGAGCATGATGTTGCATCATCTGACCCTCAGACTACTAGCGGTTCAGGGAGGACTTGGAGAGGGAATGGTCTTATGCAATTGATGATTCCTAACACTATCCCCAAGCGATGTCTATATCTTTATTTCAATCCACACATGCATAGGTTTGTTAAATTGTGAATTTTAATTAGTTATCATTAATCATCATCAATTTATTTATATACCAATTGTTTGATTATTTGTTCTATTTTTTCATATATTTTCACATATATCTATTGGATAGGGGAGTGCTATATTACTAAATTATTTTTATGGACCATGGGTAACATGGGATCAGATTCCCATTGATGTTCAACACCACATGTTCGATCATTGGATGGTATGTAAATAAATAATTTTTATTTTGAAATTTATTTAATTAATAAAATTATATTATTAATTATTTATAGGTTCTACGGTATCCTATCGATGATATCATGCATGAATCTATCTGGGAGGTATGTGAGGTTTTTATGCATGAGTGGTGCCATCAATTTTTGCACAATTTAAGGAGGACATAAATGCAGAAAGTGGGAGTTACAGAGTTTGATCCGTCTTTCTACACCCACTGACCTGATTACATTTCATCTTAGATTTGGGATGGATTATGTTTACATTAGATAAAATATCATTTTCAGATGAGATCATCAGTAGATCGATAGAAATGGGGGAGATAGGTGGCGAAACATCGATATGGTAGTTGTACATTCAGTATGCATTAAAAACATATGTTAGTACATTTTTTAATAATTTATATAACTTTAAATATAAACTATTTATTTTATATTCATATAGTTAGTTGAACAACTCGATATTACAGAGTTTGATATTTATAGGCGGATGTAAAATGATCCTATAACTAGAGAGATTATAGGTGATCGTTAGTATCAGATTGTGGTTAGTATAATTTCTTTTTGAGTTTTAAAATTAACTACAAATAATATTTTATATATTTTAATTTTAAATTGCAATTGAAGGATTCATATGAGGCTGTGACATCTCAAACACCAACTAAGAGTCAGGTTGAGACTGAGGATCAGATCAGTGCAGAATGATTTGATGATGTAGTATAGATTCAGTCGATCCAGTATGCCTTTGAGAAAGAACAAGTTATTGGTATCAACTCTCGATTGACACCTGGAAGTTATTATGGTACTGGTGCGATGTCAGCATGCATCCCGAGAGAAGCTTGTGGGGAGTAATTATCATCAGTTGCATAGTATGAGAAGCAGCTACGAGCTCAGGATGAGCTTATAGAGAGCATGCATAGGGAGTAGGAAGAGAACCATCGATAACAGCAACAATAGTAGGAGGAGATACGTTGATGGCAGAAGCAGCATCACAAGCAGACGATGGAGTACATTTGACGTCTGACTCATGGATTAGGGATGGAGTTCCCTCCACCATCTCCTCCATCTCCTCTAGCTCATCTAGATAGCCCTCCCGCTCAATGACTTATTTACTTTTTATGATAAATATTTGAATGCAATTTTTTTTTAATATTTTTATTATTCCATATATTTACATTTTTATAGTGTGTTTTTTATATTATTGTGAATATTGAGTTTTTTATTATTTTATTATTTTTATTATTATATTATTTATTTAGTGTTGTCATTATTTTATTATTTATTTATTATTTTTTATCATTATTTTTTTATATTATTGAGAATATTGTGTTTTATATTATTATATTATTTTAATTATACTTTTATAAATTTTATTAGTTTATTATTATTATTATTTTATAATAATAATAATAATAATAATAATTATTATTATTATTATTTTATTATTAATATTTTATTACATTTTATTTATATTGTTATCTTTTATTTTTTTATCCGTTTTGCAATGGTCCCATCTCTAAAGGGGTTTTTTAAAAACCCTAACAAACTGTTTGCAACAGAACATCACAAAAAAACCTATTTACAACACCATTTTTAGCAACGAGTCAATTATGATGGGACCCCATCATAATTGATCTGTTAAAAATGGTTCACTTTCCAGTAGTGTCAGTTCTTGTTTGGGGTATACTAGACTGGTGGGTATTATTCAGTTGGTTAATTAAATTAATAAGGATTGATATTATTAGGATGATAGTTTGTTTTTAGGGTTTTTTATTATTGGTTTTAGATCCTAGTAGTCTTGAGGTGGATTTTTTTTGGTTTATTCCTTGGATATTCGTTTTTTAGGTTGATTTTTTTGAGTGGTGGTTGTTTTAATTTGATCATTCCTATTGTTATTTATGCCTTGTTTGGTATCTTTTGGTAAATTTGGACTCGTGGTGAGGGCCTCAGAAGACCTTTGATTCATTGTTTAGATGTGAGATGGATTTGGGTGGGTGATTTGGGTGTCTAGGATAAGTATGGAACCAGTTGAGATTATGTACTAATTGGTGTCAGTTTAGATCTGGTTGGGTACACCATGAGATGATATCCAAGGTATGAGGTCCTAGTGTTCCCTAGTATCTATCGACTTATGATCCAAGTTTAGAATTCATGTTGTTTCTTTTATTAAGGTATGTGTTTAATCATTGTGTGCTTTAGGTGTTTTGAGATGTGGGGGTTTTAGTAACCTGGTCACTTGATCTTTAGATGTTTCTTGGATAATACTTCCTTTTTGAATTTGATCTATTTTATGGATATGTATGGTTAGTGGAATTTGGTTTTCTTTTTTGTGGGTTTATGGAATAGTAGTTTCCTTTTCTACACTTTCATCATAGGAGTGGTCATGTAGAGTTTCACCCATTTAGAATAATTCTACATGGCGGGGAGACCCATGTTCAGTCTCCCTTCATTTTGAGTTTATTTTTATATGTCCATGGTTGATTCTTTCTCAGGATGTTATACCCTTTTAAGGATTTTTACTGGACTTTAAAAGTTTTATCTTTTACATAGTCTCCTTTATATTAGAGTCTTCTTGAGTTTTTATTTTTCTTTAGATTATGTTTACTTTGACCAAAGACTTTATGGGAGAAGAAAGTGGCATGCTGGGGAGAATTGTGACACCCTTCATACCAATGTGGATTTTATTTTATATTAATTTATAATAATTTGGGTTATTTTAAGTCTTGGTAATTTTAAATACATAAAATTAAAATTTTAGACATGTTTTTAGTGTCACACATTTATCTCATATGGTTTGGTAAATAGCGTGGTGACCATGTGTTGGATCTATAATTGTATAGTTCCATTTAACATTGTTAGTTCATAATTAGTTAAATTGTGTGATGTATAAGTGGAAACCATGCATATTGTATTTGGATGTCTAGTGTGTGTTTCACGGTTACAACATATTTTGGTAAACCATATGGGTTAACCATATGAGTTTCCCAAGAGTTTATTTTTTTGGAAATTCTAATTTTCCCTCCCCTATTTAAAACCCACAAACCCCTCACTCTCCCATCTCTATTTCTCACATGACACCCAATCCAAGCCCCCCTTTCATGATAAAATCCCTATTGAGATATTTTGTATCTTTTATTTTCCATCATCGGCCTTTGAGGAGGTGACAATATTTCATCAATGGAAGTTGGTCATGAGATTTGGGTTGAAAAAACCTCCCCTCCAGCTTTTCCAAAATTTTGTGACTACCTGGGGATTATCTATTCCATCTTGGATGTCTATGAAAAAAAATAAATCTTTTTGTGTGATCCTGACTTCAAGAGAGTATTTTTTAATTTCCTAGCCTAGGGCTGCGAGATCAGTTAGAAGATGTAATTTCCCCCTTTTTTTTGGCTAATAGAGGTTCATTAATTGTGTGAATCTCCTCAAGAAGTGGTTTGGATCAACCTTCTTGGGATCTTTCTTATATTTCATAACTTTTCCTTCCTCCGCAACATAGGCAACTCCATCATCTCTATTCTTTGTGTGGTTGAGTGGATGATGTGTCTCCTGAATGAACTGGATGCTCTGATTTGTGTCGAGATGGATCTATCTCGACCCTTTTTGGGATGTTTTCTTTTGAGGGATTACGAGTCGATATTTTTGTGGAAAATTTTATTATACTTGATGGTTTTGTAGTTCTGAAATTATTTCCACCTATAAGGTCACGTACCCTCATCCTATAGAAAAGAGGTGTCCTAACATCAACTCTCTTCGACATCATGATTTAGCGGTTCTAGAATAAGATTTTTTGTTAGAATCAATCATTACCAATTGGATAGTGAATGCAACACCATTTCTAGATTTCAAACCTACTTCCTCTCTCTCACTGGTGGAATCTCCTTCCCTCACTAACATGGTTGGGTTAGTATGGGATTCTCCGGCACGACCAGATACTGGTACCCAAGGTTGCTCATGTTTGTCCCTGGTGCCTTATCATCCTTCATTGATGCCTATTCTCGAGGTTTTTTGGTTTGATAATTCCCCATAAAATTCTAATATTGGGAATAGGAAAGGTAAAGGGACCTTTCTCTCTCTTTCTTCTTCTTAGATGGGTTTTCCCTAAGATCCAGGTCCCTCGATTTTATTTCCCATTCCCACTTTCATCAGTTACAGTTTATTATCACACACTCTCTAAGGTTCATACTATCTTGTATTTTTTTTGTGTTTCTATGATCATGAATAAAGATTAATGGAGGGAGAAAACATGCCTTTATTTCACAAAGAACAAATATTACCAAACTCCCTCACTACACGTCTCTCTCTCTCTCTCTCAAACATGGATCTCTCTTGGATCTCTTACTGGATATACAAGCTCTCTTAGATCAACTGATAGATTATAAATCTACCATGGATCTCCTTAAATAGGCATGGTGGGAGGTGTCAAGTTTGAAACAACTCCCACCCACCCCCACCTACCATGGACTTCTCCCATGGATGCCAAAAATAGGGATTGTAAATTCAAAATGTGCAACAACCATGATGGAAGTCATGGTGAGATAAGTGCAGTAGCCACCTACCATGAATCTGGAAAAATCCATCAATTCTCCCCCTCCAACTGCAATCCCCTGGAGTGTATGAAAATTTCTAGCTTCTCCTAAGAAACCACCTTTGTCAGCATATCTTCCGAGTTGTCCTTTGTGTGGATATTTACAAGTTGCAATAGCTATTGATCCATCACTTCGTGTATCCAATGATAGTGAATGTCGATGTGCTTCATCTGGGAATGGTACATGGAGTTATTTATCAATTAAAAATAACTTTGACTATCACAATGAACCCTATACTCCTTCTGGATGAATCTAGTCTCCTGGAGAAAATGCTTTATCCACAAAATCTCCTTTCCAGCTTTTGAAGTAGCAATGTACTCTACTTCTGTCATGAATAAAGAAACACACTTCTACAACCTTGACTACTATGATACATCTCCTCCTACAAAATTATAGATGTATCCTAATGTAGACTTCCTGCTATCAAGATCTAAAACCATATCTGCATCTGTATATCCCTCAAATAGAGGTTCAACTCCTCCATAGAACAAACATAGCTTTGAAGTACCTTTAAGATACCTTATAACCCACTTGACTACATCCCAGTGCTACTTCCCAATATTGGAGATAAATTATCTCTTGACAATCACTTCATGGGAAATGTCGAGTATCATACTCACTATATCATACATCAGGATTACAATTACTGAGGAGTATAGTATCATCTCCATCATCTCAATTTCTTTCTTGGATGATAGGCAAGAACTCTTTCTCAACTTCAAATGGTCAAGAAAGGTAATTCTCACTAGTTTTTCTTGGTCCATGTTAATTTTTTTCAAAACATGTTCAACATAATTCTCCTGAGATATCCATAACAACCTCCTCTTTCGGTCACAAATGATCTGTATCCCCAAAATTTGTTGAGCTACTCCCAAGTCCTTCATATCAAAATACTTGGATAACTACTTCTCCAACTGGCTAATCTTCACTACATACGTCACAATTATCAACATGTAATCAACATAAATTAGAAGATAAACAAAGTTACCATCCTAAAATCTCTTGATATAAACACATTGGTCCACCTGTGTTCGCTTGTATCCATGACTCACCATAAATGAATAAAACTTACTATACCACTATCTAAGAGCTTGTTTCAGTCCATAAAATCTATTTTTCAATTTAAAAACAAGGTTTTCTTGTCTATAAACCTCAAAACCTTCAATATGATTCATATAGATATTCTAGGAAAGGTCACCATGAAGAAAAGATGTCTTCATGTTCATTTGTTCAAGCTCTAAGTCCAAGCTATCCACCAATCTAAAAATGAATCAGATTGAAGCCATCTTCACAACAGGTGAAAAAATATCCTAAAATTAAACTCCTTTACTCTGAAGAAGTCCCTTGACAAATAACCAAGCTTTGCAATTGACCTCCTTTTTGCTTCCATCCATCTTCAGCCTGAACACCCATTTGTTCGTCAGTGCCTTCTTACCTTTGGGTATTTACAACAAATCGTACATTTGATTATTTGTCAAAGACTCTATCTCATTCTCCATTGAATGCATCCAATTGAGTTTATTAGGATGAGACACTACTTCCTGGTATCCTTATGGCTCCCCCTCATCATTCAGTAACAGGTACTCTAACTATGAATATTTTTTTGATGGAATCCTTCCCCATGAAGGTCTTCAAACCTGTAAAATGTTAGGTTTGGGAGGCACAACATCTCCTAGATCCTAGGATGGTACTAAAACTTCTTATGGTTATGATTTAGTCCCCCCTACTCAATATCCTCCTCCACTATCTCCTGGTCCACTGCCGAAGAGTCTTCTTGTACCTCCTCCTCCTCATTGATAGGTGGTGCTGGTATAGGTTTTGTATCATGAATTGATTCCTCTACACTTTCCCTTCAATAAATTCTAGGATTTTGAATGCCCCCAATCATATGGTTCTCATGGAATATGACATCTCTACTTATGATCACCTTATTGTCCTTCAGGACCCAAATCTTCTATCCAAACTCCTCATCTCCATAGCTGATGAAGATGCATGGAGTAGATCTCCCAACTAGCTTCAGAATGACCTCCTTGGATACATGTGAAAATTCCAAACATCCAAATACTTATAAATAAGAGAATGAGGGATGTTTACCAAAACATATATTCTCTATAGTCTCAAAATTTAGTGGGACTGGTGGTGATCTGTTGATGAGTTAGCATGCAACTTGAACATATTCTCCCCAGAATATCTTAGGCAGCTTATCCAAACTCGTCATGATTATGACCTTCCCCATGATGGTTCTTTTTATCCTTTCTGCAACTATGTTATATTTTGGGGTGTGTGGGACCATCCTATGATGTTGTATTCCATGACTCCTTTAATAGGCATTAAATTCTATGGATGTATACTCCCCTTCTTGGTCTGAATGAAGATACTTAATCTTCATTCTATTTTCATGATCCACCATGGTGTGGAATATCTTGAAGTAGTACAGTACTTGGTCCTTAGTCCACAAGAATAACACCCATACCCTTTGAGATTAATCATCAATAAAGGATATGAAGTATTTTTTACCTCCTAGTGAATCCACCTCCATGGGTCCGCATACATCCATGTGCACCAGATTTAGCAGCTCTAATCTCATTGATGAAGAAGTATTGAATGAGACTCTATGTTTCTTCCCATACAAGAAGTATTTATAAGGATTAAGTGATTCATCCTTGTCAATACTAATGTAATTATTCTTCATCAGGGTAAATAACCCCCTTTCACTCATGTGGTCGAGTCTCCAATGCCACATATTGGATGATGTCTCTCTTTCCACTATGTTAAGGATATCTGTACATATCTTTACATGAGTTTTTTACAATGTACTGCATATGTGTTCTTAGGAAATGATTATAGATCCTTTTGTAATCTTCCATGCTCCATTTCTGATGATGTTGTGATAGCCTTTTCGATCAAAGGCTATACCTAATAATAGGTTGAGTTAAAGGATTATAACATGATGAACATACTTCAGAGTGATTGTGTACCCAACATTCTTCTTGACTTGGGTATCACCCATGCCAATAATCTCCACTGAACTGGTATTTCCCATCTTGACTACACCAAATTCACCAGCTTGATAAGTTAGGAAATACTCATGATGTGGAGTGATGTGGTATGAGCTGCAGTATCGACCACCCATTATGTGTTTTGGACTCATGTATGAAAGCATGTATCTTCTTCATCTTTGGATAAAATAACAACTTCTCTGGTGATGCTCAAATGTGCGTCTCTATTTTTTATTTTCTGGTTTCTACTTTGAACCTTTTCTTATATCAAATTTTAGTAGTTCTTCTTTATATGTACCTCTATGGAACAATGGTAGAATTTTTATGTTGTCCTTCTACCATCTATGAACCTTCCTCTATTATTTATCCAACCTCTAGTTATTTCCCCTCAACTTCCTCCTTTTTTTCCCCCTCGCTTCTCCAGAATAAGAGTTTGCGTCTGGTTTTAACTCATGTCTTTCCTTCAAGATTACTCTTTGAACAATGCATCATTTACTATCACCATGGTAAGTTTGCCTCCGGGTGTTGAGTTGCTGAGTGAGACAACAAGTGTATCCCAGTTATCAGGAAGTGTGTAGAAAAGGTGGTTTTCCTGATATTCATCATTCAGAGTCTTACCTTTAGCCAACAATTGGTTCACTAGGCTTTGAAACTCACATGTGTGCTCAGCTATAGATCTTCGACTCTATAGTCTAAGATTCATCAATCGATTCAATAAGAGGATATTTTTTTGAGTGTTCTTTTACTAGTATGTATTTTCTAACTTCATATAAAGTTTTTACATGATAGTATCTTGAGAAAAAATGATGGTAAACACTGTGAATGATCCATTGATGAATTTTATTGATCTTCTTCTTATTCATCCTTTTCCACTCTACTTCCTTAGTGGAATCAGGCTTGACTCCCTCACTCTCAATGGTTTTTAAAAGATCCTTATCATTGAGTATAAATTCCATTCGAGACTTTAAAATGGAGTAGTTTGAAGAAGTAAACATGATCACCCCCAGTGGATGTTCCCTACATTGAATTTTAATTATAGAAAATTTAGTATAGAATCTAGAAAAATGGATCTCACCATTGCATCCAGAATAGTAAAAAATGGTGGCATCGCCTCCTTTCTTCCTTCCAACGGCCCGAGGGCCTTATATTTTTTTATTATAAACATAAAAACCCCTTTTAAGGGAAGAAGGAGAAACCCTAACAGACTTCATGTACTTAAGAGATTACACGACCCAAAGATAAAATAGAATCAAAACCAGACTTCCCACAAGGATTTACCCCTACCCAATATAAAAATCACGATGAACCTCTCCACCAATGCATTACTATTCGACAAGTAGTGTCCTGTGTCAAAGCACATACCCGATCCGATGGCTTCCGCTATACCCTCTCAAACATCCAAATCCAAAAATCACTACACGGGTGAGTCACCTACTCTGAAACCTCCATTGGTTCTGGTCTTTGTGATCAATCTGGCTATATCTGCAAGTCAAGTGGTCTGAAGACCTAACTAGCAACAATCAAGACCATGTCTCATAGACTATAGAGCACTAGAAATAACCATCACATGACTTCATGCCAGCAGATTCAACACAATTTCATAATAAAAAAAACAAGTAGGCCTACAGGTAGACCACATGATCACCAGAAGCATGCAACAAATACCCTACCCCTCCTTACCATTTTGGGGCCGATGATAAGCCGCACCGGAGAAGAACCGGTCCTTCTCGATCAGATGCCGAGCCAGGAAACAACACAGGACTCCTCCGCCCGTCAGATCCACGGTGTTTTCCAGCCGAGGGTTCCCCCATAGAGGGACGGGGACAACGCTGCACTTGGGACAATGAAGCTGGAAGTGACCATGGTAGATCCAAGACATATGACGATTGAGGCCTTCACCAGTAGAGACTCAATGAAGAAGTAACCTCTCTCGTACCCTAGAAACCGGGCATCGAATGATCAAGATATTATCGAAATAGTATCAATGACTAAGATCATCCAATGACGTGGTGATATCGTGTTGCTGATGTGGCATGCCAGAGCACCTATTGAAAAATCTCTAGAAATGTCGTCGGTGATGGAATAATACCTTCTTCTCTGGAAAGGGGGTTATGTGACACCCAAAGTTTGACCAAACTTTAACCAGGCCTAGGAATATATTCTTGGCTTCATTTGTGACGTTTTTTGCACTATTGGAATCAGATTTCCAAGAAATTTCAGAATATGCATTCAAAAAAAAAATATGAGCAACTTGAATTTTTTCTGATCACTAGAAAAACTCCAGCACTCACTGCCATTTCACCAGAATTTTCCCTCTAATACAACTTGTTGGGATTCTCTGATCATAAATAAAGATGAATGGAGGGTGAAAATGGGCCTTTATTTCATAAATAACAAATCTTACAAAACTCCCTCACTACACCCCTCTCTCTCACTAACATGGAGCTCTCTTGGCTCTCCTACCAGATATATAAGCTCTCTTGGCTCAATTGATGGATTATGAATCTCCCATGTACCTCCTTAAACAAAAATGGTGGGCCGTTTCAAGTTTGAAAAAACTACCATCCACCCTCACCTACCATGGAATTCTCCCATGGCTGCCAAAAATAGGGACTGCACATTGAAAATGTGTAACATCCATGATGAAATTCATGGTGAGGTAGGTGCATAAGTCACATACCATGCAGCTGGAAAACTCCATCATATTTCCCACCTATGGATTCAAGGGGTGTTTTCATGAGGTCACACTCTATATTTATGGTAGAAAGACTGTTGTATCAAGGGAAATGAATTCAATTTCCTAGGGCCAAAACTAGGTGGCACTCCTTCAAATTATCTGCATCCTAATCTGGAATGCCTGCAGCTTGGGAGCCCGAGTTAAGACTGAATTCCTTGCCAACGAAGTCAATAATAATAGGATCTATCTTATATAAGTGTTTGAACCCAAATATAATTTCACTAGGATTAATTTATTTTCTCTCAATATTGGATTCTATAACTAATTTCATGGGAATATAATAAATCAACACATTAAACTATTTTTGAATTCCTCCATAAGAGTGGATAAGATTGACGTGTCAGACTAGCACATTACAATGAAGATTAATGTAGGTAACTATTGTTTATTCTTCTACTCTATATATGAAAAGTGTGATATGTGGGAGATATATGATTTATAGATTGATTTGTTGTCCATTAAAATGTAGGATTTGGCTTGGATGGTGGGTGTGGATTTAATACTATCCTGGATATGTTAGAGAAGATAGGAGGAGGGGTCTACCCATGCAGGGATCGATAAGAGTTTTCCGGTTTCATGATTAGGAGTGGACTCATGGATTTAGGTTTTGTGGGTGAAAATTATACCTGATTCAACAACTATAAGGGCAGTTAGCACACCTGGTTCCAATTAGATCGAAGATTTTACAATCTCTAGGTCGTTTCTAGTTTTTCAGATGCAAGGGTAAACCACTTGGTTTGTTCTATATCTGATCACTATCATCTTCTCCTTAACATGACTTTAAAGAATGTGGAAATGAGTGATTTTTATTCTCTAAATGGTGGACATTTAACCCAAATTATCATATGTTGGCTAGATTTTTGTCGAATAATCTAGTACAGGGACACACATGGAAGGGTTTCCATTATAAAATTAAATGTCTAAAAGGGGACCTTTAGGCATAGAGTTAAAATAATACTTTTTATTTCTATGACCTGGATGACATGAAAAATGACATCAATAATATTAAAGCCAGTTTGTAAGATGAATGGGATGAGGAGGCCTTTATTACCCTTTTTTGTAAGAAGAATCATTTAGAAAAAATGCTACTTGAACAATATAAAGACGAGCATGAAAAAAATAATAACTTGTCTAAAATAAGTTGATAAGAACATGAAATTTTTTCAGGTGTTCCTTAAATAAAAGATAAGGGGATCCACCCCAAATATCTTAATGGAGGATGGTTCCTTTCCTAATGATCTATATATTGTTGGATGCATGGATAAGGAGTATTCCAAATCCTTTCTAGATGATGTTAATCCTTGTATATAGAAAGGATATCTGAGAGGCCAGGCTAAACTATTTGATTTAATTACTTGGGTGATTTTAAGTAACATTAATTATTCTCTCACAAGTATCCTCGTTGAATAAGAAATATGGGAAGTGGTCAGTTATTTTAACCAAAGTAGCTCTCCCAGTCCAGATGTTTTTCTAGGTTCTTTTTATGTGGCTTCTTGGGATATTATCAAAGGTGATCTCATTGAATCCATTAATGATTTATCTCATGGTAGTGAATTAACTCAAGTAGTTTGTGATACTCTCCTTGTTATTATTCCAAAGGTAAAATATCCAACCCACTAAATCAATTTAAGACCATAAATATGTGAAATGTGTTGTACAAGATTATGGCTAGTGTTCTCAATAGGAGAATATCTAGTTACCTCTATGAGTGGGTGTATGATGAACAACATGGTTTCATCAAAGGGAGGTCTTCTCAAGCATCCATAGCCCGAGATCCTGAAATTATTTAGGAAATTAACAAAAAAACACATGGATATAATATTTCTATAAATATTGACATAGAAAAATCTTATGATAGATTAGTGTGGAGATTTATTTTAAGGGTTATGGACTGTATGGGGTTCTCTAATTGGGTGTGGGACTTATTTTTTATATGTTTAATTCCCCTTGGTTTTCAATATCTTTGATGGGGAAATATTTGGCCTTTTCAAATTATCTTATGGCCTATGGAAGGGTGATCCCCTATCACCCAACATGTTCATCATTATCCAAGACTCGCTCAGTAGATTCCTAGACAAGAGTATTCAAAATGGTAACATAGATTTTCTCAAAATTAAGAACTACTTCAATGGTATATCTCACCTTTTATTAACATATGACATGATTATATTCATTAATGGGGGGAGAAGATCCATTGGGGGCCTAAACAATGTGTTGGAGGAATACAATATATGAAGTGGGGAAAAATTAATCATGATAAAAGTATAATCTACATTTAAAATGAGTGTTTTTAAAGGAGTGGAAAAATAAAGGAAGAGTTATTGGGAATGTGCAGAAGGAACTTCCCTTTATAGTACCATAGAGATCTATTATCTCTAAGAAGGTTACAGATCTCTCACTATGAGGGGTAGTTAATAAAATCACCAGTTGTATTAACAATTGGAATAAATGGTTTCTATCCTTTAGGGTAAAATTAATTTGGTCATTTTTTTCCTAACCACCATTCCAATTCATTTGTTTTTGGTCCTCAAGGCCCCTAAATTGGTGCTAAGGAATACTAAAAAAAATTATGACCACTTTCATTTGGGATTCACATGAAGAAAGAACATGTCACTAGGATTCATGTAATAGGATGGATAAATCAATGGAGGATAGGGGTATCAACCTTCAAATTGTTAAGGGATATATGCAATGCCTATAAGCGAAGTCATATTGGGATGTTCTATAAGTTCATTACCTCTAGAGAAAATCCATTAAAGGGAAATATGGGGAGGTACTAGATGCTCTGAGGGGGAAAATATTATGGCTATGGGAGTCACATCGAATTCATATACCTGTCATATTACAACACTCCCAATGGATTGTAGGGTGTGGTGAGATAAAATTCTAGTTCAAAAATTATCCAGGATCTCTTATCAGCTTTCCAGGATGTCCTACACCTAATATCTCCTTTTATCATGCTAGCCAACACCCAAATTTCATAAAATAAATTCTTAATCAGCTATAATAATAGGTCTATGAAAAAATTGATATCTCTTTAGATAGAGATCATTTTGACTTCTCAAAGTCCCTAGTGGGGGTGTTCTCAGCCAAAACATATAGGTATGTTTATCAGTATGCTAATGGTAACACTAGCAGAGGTATCCTGCACTGGTGTAAAGAAACATCGGTTAAGTATACTTTTTGGTATGGAGGATCTATAACCATATTATTCCCATAGATTACGTGGTTAGAAAAAAGGGGATTAATATTGATTAAAAGTGTTGGTAGTATCGAGATTCCAATGAGGAAATGATGGAACATATATTCTTTCATAATGATTGGTCTATAGTTTTCTAGAGGTTTTTTGGTATCCTCCTTAGGCTGGACATGCAACCAAGAACTTACATGGGATTTCTCCAGAATTAGTTGCATGACTCTAGTATGAATAAATATGAACATATGTCAAGGGGTCTTTTGTTTTCTGTGGGATGTTGGTCTCTATTGGATAATAGAAATAAGGCATAGACTGAAGGTAAATTCAACCCACCCTTGTCCATGTAGGTTTAGTATAGATGTATCATGGTGGAGTTAGGCTCTCTTGTAAGATAATGGGATAATAGTAGCTCCATGAGAATGGTCATGGAAGAGATGATGATTTTTATTAGTGCACTGAATTTACCCAAATCAGGAATATGGGTCTGCTGGAAACCCACTACTAGTGTATTGAAGCCTAATGTTAATGGTTCATGTTGGCTCAACATTATCCATGGAGGAGGCTTCATCCATGATCAAAATGGGTGGGTTCTAATAGTCTTAAGAAGCTACTATGTCTAAGGGAATTCAATTATGTATAAATACAATGCATTTATTAATAGGTTGGAGTTGTGTCTTACCTATAACTTCACAATTTATTTCATTGAGATTGATTCTTTGCTGATCCATAGCTTCATCCAAGGTATGGTGGTTACCCCATGGAACATTTCTTATCACATTCAAAGGTAAAAAAACATATATCCAATGGGGTGAGATTACTGCACACATAGTGAGAAGGGAAAAAAGTGGTGGATTATCTTGCATCATGGGGAAACCAATACACACCTCATATGATTTTATCAAGCATCAGTAACCTTATTCTGAAATGCATGGATCTATTTCATGTGGATGCCCTCAGTTTTCATTATTTTAGACCTCCATGAACCATTTATTTATACTGTATGGATTTTTATTATTTTATGGTTTTCTTTTTCTATATTTTGTGACCATTTTACATTAATAAAATAATAATTCAATGAGTGTGTGATAGTTTCTCAAGGTATGTACTCCTCTTCCCTATCTTCCATGTTTCCCCTTGATTTTTTATTCCCTTATCACCGTTCCCCTCTCGACCAAACCCTGGGGTGCCAGTTTGACATGGGTTTTGTGATTATCTTGATTCTAAGGTGTGTGATACCTACTTTGGGTCATGTTTATATGTATTCAAATATCTATACCATTCACTAGAATATTATAGGTAGGTTTTCCCATGCCCTAAATTTTAATTTTAGAAGCACCAATTACTTGAGTTTCAAATTCATGTTTTAATTATTTAATGGTAGTATTATTGGTGTTTATTGGATTTCTAAGAAGTAAATTTTATTTTAACTTGGGATATATTGAAAGTGAAAGGTTTTAATATTTTAAAGGATAGTTAAAACCTGATTTTATATGACCGTGCACACTATATGTTTTAGGAATTTCCCAAATAACCTTTAAAATAGTGTTTTAAATTTATAAATATGTTTTGAAATTTTAATGTGATTTTTAAAAGGTATCACTTAGAATTTCAAGTGTTACTTGAAATTACAGGTATTATTATAAGGTTTAAATATTTTTTTAATAAAATATGGGGTTTAAAAATGGTTTGACCCCATTTGGGTGGTGAGATAAATTAAAGGATGGTTTTTTGGACCATTTGAGGTTTTTAATGAAATTTAGTTTCTGGGAAAAATGTTTTATTTAGATATGTGTTTTGGATAAAGAATTAGTTTATTTAAAATGGATTTCAATGTGTTTTGAAATGGTTGGTTTTAAATGATGTTTGAAATGATATTCCGAATGGTTTATAAACATGGGTGAAATGGATGAGAATTTCAAGCCTTATGTTTTAAAGGCAAGTTTGGCACTTTATGTGCTTTTTTCAAAGTCTATGAGACCCTCAATTGAACCCATGTTATTGTTGTTCCCATTGTGACATGTAAAACCTTAGGTATGTTTGGAAATGGTTATGAAAACTATTATTCTTATTCATATATGTTAAATGGGTTATTTCTTATGAGGGTGTTGGTTGTGAGGTGTTAGTTATTTTCAAATGATCTATACTTATTTTACATGATTGTTCATTACCCACCTAAATTTTTTTATTATCATTGAAAGTCTTTAGGGACTAAGTAGAGTCATTTATGCATGAAATCCATAATATAGTAGTGTGAGTACTAGGGAATATTTCCCTGGTACACCAAGTTAGTTAGAACAAATGGGGCAGTGGGGTGTGTGGGTTAGAAAATTTATTGTGGTCCATGGTAGCGATGATCACCCACACCAGTTTAGACTGGGTTCCTTGAGTCTTAGGATGATTGCCATAATACTTATATTTCTTTTTATATGACTTATGTGGTTTCATTTATTCTTCAATTGCATTCCCTATCCATTGATTATTTATTGACATCGTGTCCCATTTAACAATTTTGGAATGTTTGTGTTGTGTGGGTAACTATTATGACTTGTTTAATTTTTATCACTTAAATTTAATTTAAAATTTATTTTTAAAATGATTTAGAAAGTGTGTTTTGTTTTAAATGGAAAATTGGTGTTTTTTATAATGGTTTTTAATAAACGTTTAGGGAAATGGGAAGAAATGATATATTTCGGGCTAGTATTTTTAAATGACCTCCTTTATTGGTTTATAAATAGCTTTAAAGAAAAGAATTGATTTATTTGTTTGATTTAAAACTATGGTTTTATACTGTATAAGACTCATTGTTTTTCAAAGGTTTTTTATCTTCTTATTTTAAAGGAAGGGGGAGTTTTGTAAATGGAATTGTGGTATACTGTTTCATTTTATCCATTGTGTATGTGAAACCCTATTTTATAACTATATTCAAACTATCTTGAAATTTTATCTTTAATTAATGGTTTGAAATGTGGTAGGATGGGTAGTGGCCTACTGAGCTTGCTTATAACCATTCCTATATTACATTTTAGTTTCTGGTTTCTGTTTCAACTCTTAACCACTCATGGAGTATTAATTATTTTTTGATTGGTTAGTCCTCTGGGATCATGTAGAGGTTAATACCTATTTTTTATTTATATTTCTTAGTCTCATAATCCAAATAGGCCTTTTTGTATTTAGTTATGGTTATTGGTGGATTCATTATACATGTAGGGACTGGATGATCTAAAGGTGTTGTTTCTATAGTGATAATTGGTGGGTGAGTGAAGGTATTCCATTTGATTTAAAATAATATTTTTTTACATATTATTTATTGTTCTTTTTTATCTGATTTTGAATGGTTCCAACTTACAGATGGTTCATACCATATTTTATGGTGAAAGTCCTATTGTGATTTAACTCTGATTCAAGTGAAAAAACATTCCTGTTGTTTGATTCTGATTCTTGATCACTTATTGTTAAGAAACGAGGACTAGTAATTCTACTCAGGTTAGTGGAAAGCTGGGTTGGGTTCCAGTTTAGGTGGGAAATCAGACTGGTTCATTACATTTAAACTTCTCACTTTTTTAAGAAAACCAATCAACCATGTATTTTACATTTCTAAAAAACTTTCAAATGAACTTATTTTGATACAAGACTTCCAATTATTCATTTGGGTAAGGATTTTTGTTTTAATTTCATTCTAAAAAATACTCAGGCACTTAATCATAATATTTATACATATATTTTTTCCTTTTTTACACATGCTTTATTTTCAATGAAATTTATGCTTGGAATAGGTTTCACATACACTAATACCTCTTTTTTTGATCACCTACTAATAGTAATTTTAATACTTTGATAACATGATCATAGGTTAAGTGTGAATAATCATCAAAGCATCCAAAATATCCTTGGTAGTCAAACCAAACCACCACCTCAATCCTCACTATCAATCTCCCCACAAATTGTAATAATTAGATTAATAAGGGGAAGGTTATTGTCTATAGTTCAATAAAAGATAATTCCATTATTATATTAACCCCATATTATGATTTGATTTGATTTTTTTTAAAAAAATCAAAATCCTCAACCCAAGTATAAATTTAAAGTTAAAATATATAATTTATCCAAAACTACTATAATCAATGCTCATATAAAAACTATTTTAAGTTATTTTTTTTAAAATTTCATTCATAAAAATTAATCAATCCCCTAAAACCATGATTCAAAAAATAAATATTCCCATACCCATACTCAATCATTCACCTATAATATCACCTATTTAATTTCATCAAAATTGAAATTTAAAATAAGGTAATATGGTATTCCTAAGTTACTCATTATATCATATAAAAACTATAACAAATATTTTAAGTACAACATGAAATTTTCTACTCCTCAAAATTAAAATTTAATTAAAAAAAATAGGAAATCTAAAAATATAATGAATTTAAAGAAAAATTCCCTATTATTAAATTTCTTCCTCCTTCTTTATCATTATGCTCCTTTCTTTATGATAATGAACCTAAACTATCAAAATACAAAAGTGAATGCACAATGTATATTATATTAATATAAAAAAGATTGGGTGATTGAATTCCACTCCTAAGTAGTCCTTAAACTAATTTATAAAAACTAATTCCCATAAAATAAATAGAAACTCAAGTTTTTTTCTATAATATCTTTGTTTCTTATATTTTACATATAAATCATCTCACTATGTCATGTAATAGAATAATGGAAATAAATTATATGATATAGATCAATGAATGGTAAAAGCTGTGTCTCCTCCATATAGATGGGTCTTATTCTTTTCTCTAAAACTAGATTTAATCTTCCTTAAGGTATTTGTTTCTACTTTTATTAGATCAATCCATAATTTTTTTGTTAATCCTAAAATATAAAACATTAATTCAAGAGATAACAAAATTATTTTTCCCTCCTTAATAACCTCTTTCAGAATATAATTTACAACATCCTCTAATATTTAAATCATCACTCTTTTATCCTTATTTTCATTTACTTTTTCCTTTTATTTCATTTTCATAGAAATACATTCATTTCCATCATTAATGATAATAACATCTCCATTTTATTATTTTATGTACTCACTCAAGACTTATTATTATTCATTTAAATTATTTGAACTTGTATTACTCACCACCAATATCAAATATAAATTCTCCCTTAAAAAACCAATAAAGTAACTTCCTATTTCTAAAATTGGTCTTCCAAGTATATGCTGGGTTTGTGTAATTTTCTTCAGGAATAATTCGACAAAGCTTTCCAAATGGTGATATTTCAATCTCAATTTTCTAGATGGAGATAATCAGACATAGATTAGTCTAGATGAATGTTTTCCTTTTATGGTTTAGATCATTTGGGCATGAAAGTTTGTTTCCAGATTGAACTTCCATTAGATATAGTTTAGCATACATAGTTTCATTGGACTGAGGGATGATTATAATTAGATCATTTGAAAGAGAAAGATTATCCTTTCATGGGTAGGAGAAAATTTCTTCTATCCTCATGAAGGTGTTATTTGTTGCCTGATGACTAAATTTTGTTAATTTAAATGGTTGAAATAACTGGGTATAAATAGTCTATCAAGTCAATAGAATTTTTACCATGAAGATCAGAGATTGATACAAACTTATTGACCAGATGAAAACTTATATAAAGAGGTGGTGGCCCAAATATCTAATAAGATTTGTAAAAACTATTTGAAAAATGTGAGTTTCTAAATTATTTTGTCTAATTAATTAGAGTGGTATTGAGAAAGGGTGTTATACTCTTCTTATATATCCCATAATGAAAATTTTTGTAGTTTTTTCCCAAGGATGTAGAAAATTTTTCAAACCATGTTAAATATTTATTGTTTATTTGTTTCTTTTTTTGTTCTTTATAAAGTGATATTTGTTGAGATTATGTGAGGTGATTAGGTTAGTTTTACTATTCTTATTTCTAGTACTTATAACTTGGGAGGTGTAATTATTAGATGGTATCTTTTTTCTAGTAAATATTTGTGGAGCTGTTCCATGATTTAGGATCAAGTGTTTAGATGAACATATTTATCTGGTAAACATTGTCTCACTAAGTCTATCTATTGGATTGAATAGATGAATTTTTCATGTTATTCTTTATAAGGGTCTCTCTAACTCTCCTAAAAAGTGGTATTATAGGGATCCACATTTCATTTCTACTTCACTCACAATATTCAAGTAATTTATACCATTTTATTGAATTTTTTTAGATTTCAGTTGGTTTTACTATTATTCGTAGAATGACTTCAGAGGAAGGAAAAGTTTGTATTGATAAGTTTGATGGGAAAAAGTTTCATTTTTAATTATGCAGCTAGAATATTTTCTGATATAGAAGGATCTTGATGCTCCTTTATTTGAAAAGAATCCTAAAATAAAGAATAATGCAGAATGGGTTTGGGTGGACTGAAAGGATTTGGCCATAATCATGATGTCTATTTCTCAAAATGTTGATTCGACATTAGAGAGAAGAAAAATACCAATAATTTTATAAACTCATTGGATAAAATGTATGAAAATTCAATGGATCTTAATTTTTTTCATATTAAATAGATTGTTCAACTTGAGATTATTATATTGAAGGCCTTATAACAATCATGTGTATTAATTCAATATGATCAAAGGGATGCTAAAATCTATGAAGATAACATTTGGAGATGATGCATGGGATTTTATTCTTATTTATTCACTTCCATAGAGCTGGGATTCCATGGTAACAGTGGTGAGAAACTCCAGCGGGAAGTTATATCTTGTGTTCAAAGATATTTGAAACTTGATATTGAATGAATAATTGAGGTGGAAGGAATTTTAGAATACATACATAAATTCTCACAAAGCTAATGGATGAGGAGAATCAGTTCATTAGAGAATTTTTTTGAAGAAGATATATTCAAAAGATAAGTCCCAATGGAGAACTCTAAGTAAGTCGATAGGTTCAGGTATTACATGTTGGATTTATGAAAAAAAGGACATATCAAGAAATATTGTAGAAGTTGGTCAACGAAATCAACTTTTTAATAGACAAACATAGTCAGTACAATGGATGAAGGGTCAAACTTGATACTAAGTATGATCATTCCAGAGGATTCATGGGTTATTTGTTAAGGGGAATATTTCCATTCAACTGGTTAGTGAGGGTGAATGGTGGATTATACACTAAGAATCTTGGGAATATTTTATCTAGAAGATAATAAATATTTGGATATAGTTGGGAAATGATACTTGAATATTTGGATAAGAAAAGAAGTTTCCTGAAGATAAAATATATTAGCCACATTCCATGTCTATAGAATAACCCCATATCAGTGGGATAACTTGATGACATAGTTTTCATAATTAAATTATCAAATTGTGTTTGGAAGATCAGTATAGGTTCCATGGTGATTTATCATAGAGTAAAAAACAATACCTTATATCTTACCAGATGAAGTGATGAAGTTTCAACCACTAGAACAACTTTATCAGATGGTCCAAAAAAATGACACTGTAGATATGGTCACCTTAGTGAGAAAAATATTAAAGTTATAGTAGAAAAGGGAATACTTAGACTCAATCTCATGGAACTTGGAAGATGTGAGATTTGTATGTTATAAAAAAATAGATTTTACTTCAAATTGTATAGAATAAAACCAAGAAACCAATAGTAAAACTTGTTCATTCCAATGTTTGGGGCCTAACCACCATTCACTTGTAAGGAGGATCACTATATTTTCTGTTTTTCATAGATGATAATAGTTGCAAGGTCAAGATATAATTATTGAAAAATAAATCTGATATATTTTAGGTATTTATTTAATGGAAAGTTATGGTCAAGAAAGAGTGTGAAAGAATGTTAAAATGTTTCCAAAAAGACAATCTTGGGGAATATTTTAGAAATAAATTTCTTAACTTCTATAAGAAGAAATGCATCAAGAATGAGAAGATAGTTCTAGTAAATATGAAACAAAATGGAATAGTTAAGAGAATTAATCATAAACTGATAGAGAAATCTTGGAGTATGAGGCTTCACTCGTGAATGCCTAAGGGAATTTGGGAAGAAACCTTGAATACAATAGCTTACCCGGTGAACAAAAGTTTGACTTCAGTTATGGGATGTGAATTTACTAAGGAACTTTGGTCTAGTAAGAGAAAAAATATAAAAAATCATAAAATCATTAAAAGTGTTTCATATGTTTATATAGATTCTAAAAATAAATATAAATTATAGGAAAAATTTAAAGTATGTTTTCTTAGTGGTTTTGGTGATGAGAACTTTGGTTATTGCATGTGGGATAATGAAAAGAAACAAGTCATCAGGAGACAAGATGTTTTTTTCAATGAAAAAATTGCATGGAAAGATAAAAACATGGACAAGAATGAATTTTAATAAATTTAAACTATAAAAGTTTAGATAAATCATATAGAAGTTACCAGATTAACCATCAGTTTGGAATGTTCAGAATAAACATTAGAGGTTGGCACTCTATTAGTAAAAGTATCATACAAAGGTAGATCGAACAGACCATTGTTAGATGGTGAAGGTTTGGATAAAAAAGTACCAGATAGAGAAAAATCAAAAATATAATACCCCAAGACTTATATATTTATTTTAGAATAAATTTAATTTTATTGATATCTTGTAATTCATACAACACCGAGTTTAAGAAAAACACAATTTAGTCACACTTTGCGAACTTAATTTAGAATTGAATTTTAACACTTTTAGAAAATTAATTTGAAAAAATAAACTTAATTTTTGAAATAATTATATCAAAACTATCTTAGGTTATTTTTTTATTTTTCTAAACAGTTTTAATTTTTGATGAATATTGAAAAATGCAAAATTTTAATTGAAAACATAATTTTTGTTTAAATAATTTATAATGTTAAATTATATTTTGAATTGGTTTTAAAATAAAATTAGTAAAATTATATATCAATTAATCCAATTTAGGTCATTTGAATCATTTTACTATTTAATTTTGGTATAAAAAACATTTGAAAATTTTCTCTTTAAAAATCCACTTTCTCATCGTGTTTGCAATATTAATTTAAAATTATAATTTTCAAATTATATTAATTGAATTTAGAAAAATGTATTATATATTTTTAATTAGAATAAATTTTAATTTATAATAAGGTCAACATATTTTTTGACCAAAATGAATAGTGAAAATAATAAAAATTAATTACCTCTTTTAAGGTAAAAATGAGTTTATTGGGGGGTTAAACTAAGAAGATAATGGGTAAAATAACATAAAAATTTGTCCAAGACCCTTTATATGGAAATATTTAGACCCTTAGGACGTTATGATTGATGTTTATGAGTTTTTGGACACTTTTTCATGAAAGTGACCTATATAATAAGTTAAGTAATGAAAAAGAAAAAAAGAACCTTTCTTTCTTTTAATATATATAAAGCATTGACATGGGAAAAAACATAGGTTAAGTTATGGATATTATTTTTAAATATAAATGATTTTTTATCATAATAATTTATATTTAACGTTTATAGATTCAATAATTACTTAAAATTCTTAAGAAATGCCAACATAGTAATTATTTATTTAGTAGTAAAATAAAATAAACGATACTAAAAATATTAAAAGTGAAGTAAATTCAATAAAATATTTTGTTACATTAAAAATTTATATTAATATATCATTTTAAACGTGAGTGAACATAATATATTCAAATTCCATAATTATATTTATATTTTTAAATTCAAAGTAAACAAATAGTGTCAACATTGACATTAATGTTATTTTAAAATAAATGATATTTTATTAAATGATTTAAAATTATTAAAATTACTATATTATACAAATTTATTTTTAAATTTTAAAAAATATAAACTATGTTCCATTTATAGAGCAATTTTTATTTTATAGTGATTATATTAACCACTAAATAGTAAAAACTATATTATCATTGTTAAGGTTAAAACGATGTTTTTGTACATGACATAAACTTGTGTTAAAATTAATTTCCAACACACATAGAATTCATATTTTATATTTATATATCATATTTATAATCAATGAGTACAAACTTTCTAATAAGGATCATTTTATTTTAGTCTTAATGGATAAATTACCTAGGTTAGAAAACTAGTTACTGAAGTGAAAACCTAGAAGGGTAAAAGTATGGAAAACTAGAAGTTAAGGAATTTTTTTTAACACATGTGTTTAATTGTTTGGTGGAGGTATGTATCGACCATACCATCCATACATCCCTTTAATTATAAAATTTGGAGCCACTTGAGGTAATATTGACTTCCCAATAGTGAAGACTTTTTGGTATTTACAAAAATGTCACTCCTCCTCAACAATAAAAGGGAAATCACTCTCCTATCTTCTTCACACCTTCAAAACTATTAGGCTCAAAAAATAAATACCAAAATAACTTCCCAAATTCCATACCCTCACCCTATAATACTTATTTTTGACATAAATACAACCTAGTAAGTCTTTTGTTCAAAACCATGGAAGATACCTGAAGAAGTGGTAATGTTCTTCAACGATCATCTTTATTCTATTTTTTTTGTACACCTAGTTAAAATATTATTAAAGAATGATGATATAAAAACCTCAGTATATTCAATATAATGGTATATTTTTATAATTATTGAATTACCTACAACCATATACACTTCTATAAATTGGGTTACGAAATCATCGTTTATGTGTACGACGGACTACCGCCTCGCGAACCGATGCCATTCATTATTCCATTACTACCTTTCAAAATTGGGTATGATAATGCATATAAAGTATATATATAATATTTATAACATATTTATACATTTGGAGACATCATATCATATATATATTTTTACCTTTAATTCTATATGGTATACGATAACGCCACTCATGTGTATGGTAGACTACCGCCTCACAAAGCGATGTGATTCATCTTTTACTAATTCTTCACATGGAAGGTGATAAAGATAAAGTTAATGATTATATTTAATATATATAGAATAATTATGATATTAATTAAATATTTTTTAATGAACCATATTTTTAGAGAGGTATTAATCCTTTTAAATTCAGTCAAAGTCTCATTGAGTTTCTTTTTGGATTAAACCCAGAGACCGCGTCTTAGGGTGATCAGTTTTGTTTTTGGAAAAAAGGCTATTTAGGGGGCGAAGCATGGCTGTAGAAAAAATAAATGAAATTTATTTAAATACATGATGTGCATTAAATAAAAAATGTGTATTTTATGGGTAATACCCCTTACACATCATGAGCTGGTTTTTCCCAGGAGGGAAAAAAACCAAGCATTACATGTCATGTCAAGTTTACACACTATGTAAATGCCTAAGATTGTTTTTTAAAAAGGAGATAAGGCCAATATTTTTTTTGGGAATAAGATATATTTTCTTTTACCTTGTATATCAGGATATAAAAAAGAGTTCTTCCATGAATCAAACTAGGTTCATTGATATCTCTTCTATTTGGTGTCTGATCGAGTCTCCGTCAGTTGAGTTGGATATCTAATGGTATGTTTTACAATCACCTTCCTTCTTTCCATCATTTATCTTGTGGTATTTTTCATTATTTTTGTGCAAGCTAATATGCCCTATTTTAGGGTATTTGTCTAATATTATTATTTTTTCCATTATAATTCAAACTTGAAACCTATATTGGATGATGAGTCATCTATGAGCCTATGGTAGGTGGTTTAGAAATTTTACCTAAAATTTTTGGAGTTTTATATAATTTTTCCAATGTTCTACACACCAAAAATTTCTCTGAATTAACTTAAAATTTCATTACTCTTTTTAAATTAAATGAAGCCTATTATAATACACACTTAAAGCCTTATTAAATGGTTAGTTAATGTTATCATATTGACATCCACCCCTTAAGGTGTGTTGAATTAATTGACATCCTTAATGTAAATGTTTAATTGATGGGCATAACATATCAAACCATTTAATTTTACTTGGATTATGGGCATGATGTTCCAAGTTCCCTTGCATCGGGTGATTGGAATAAAGACTCACCCCACTATATCGAGTGAATAACATTACATCTCACATTCTTATGAGATTAAAGACGTGTACCCTTTTTTAAGATTATAGATTGTTAGACTATGCATGGACACTTGAGTTATGCCCCAGGTATAGCTAGAACCCAGTATCCATGTATATTCCTATATATGTCCTCACATATATAGTGTATATAATAGTATAAATATTATATATTGTTACTTATATATGTATGTATAGGGTAAATGAGATCAAACTAATTCTTGACTATGTCAAAGATGGTAGAGTCTTCTAGGTGTCCTATAGGAACCTGATCTGACTGGTATTTATTTTCATCATTATGTATCATTCCTTACACATGTACACTGGTATGATATATACAATGAATGTATTATTATAGACATCGTATGTGGTGGCCTACTGAGTTTATCTCACACTATACTCATGACAACCTTGGTACTCGAGTAAACTTTATGGTGCAGGTATTGACAACGGAATGTGCCATGTCATGGTGCTTGATCTAGTTTTACTTTAGCATGGATCATAGAAGTAGAGGACCAAGAATATGCTTGTGATGCTAGTGGAGCTATCTTTGGTCTTTTTTAATTTTTTATAGAATGTTTTATATACCCATGCTCTGTATCCATTGTATCCTATTTTTTATACATCATCATGACATGAAATCACTTTTTACATGACTCAGCCTATGGATTGATTATTATTATAGTTTCTTGGATGTTTATTACCACTATTTTTATTTATCTTCTTATTCCGTACTATTAGTTATATTATATGATTCATCTATTTATTATCTCTGTTATATTCACTATTCCACTTTGATATGAGGGTATAGTCTCCCCACCATACCACCTTAGGCCCTCACTACTAGTTGGCAGCCTCTAGAGTACTGGGAGCCATGCTTGAGGCTATATAACCCTCTAGATCAGGGCACCATTTAGTGCCTCCCAGGCCATGATGTTACAAAGAGTTTTTTTATAGAAATATGTTTGGGTTAGGAACAAAATGGTCTGATAAGGATTGTGTAGTATATAATTTTTATCTTGTGAAGGAGGTACCACATTTAATTCATTCACATCAGGTTAACAATTTTTTTCGAAATATATTTTCATTGTTCACCTGATGGTTGATTGCAGGAGTTTGGGTTTTGTGCAATCATTCACGTCAGGTTCACTATTTCCTAATGATTTACAATGGGTTTGTTCATGAAACCAGAAACACCCAATGTTTTTCTATCCCTAGAGTCCTTCTTTATAAAGGTAGACACTCATTAAGATATTTGGGAAACAATGCTTAATAACTCACATTGTTTGAGAGGATGGGAGGTTGGGATCATCACACACTTTTGGGGGAAATTGTTTCCTACTCTGAGACTCTATTATATATTTAAGACATGTTTGGGAATCCTTTATTAATTCACAATTCTGATATTGGTCACACTTAAATTAAAAATAAATTATTATCATGTATGGAACATAAAATCATCTATATGTATTAGAGGTTCTTCATCAATGGAGATATATGTACCAAGGTTCTCCATCAATGTTATCCTCTTATGTACTAATTAGATATTCTATGATCATTATTATGAAAATTCTAGTTTTTTAGCCACATAGTGGGGAGGTATGGATTGTATCATCATCTAGAGAGACAAGAGTTTTTTGATGTTGGGATCAGACCCACAAATGGGATTCATAGGTATCTTTATGAAAGGAATTAGAACCCACATAGTTCAGTGCCACTTAATGGGGCTCATCATACCTTTTAAGTTCATGTGATAAGGAATAAAACATGCAGTTTAATATAATAAAACAAGTATTTCTAGGGAAAATGTTCCTATTCAAAATTTGGTGTGGGAATTATGCCGAAGAGGCCCAGGGAACCTGGAAGGGATATGAATTTCTAGGTTTAATTAGACCCTTCTAGAAATGTGACCCAAAAAGAATAGGGTTGATTTGGGTTTTGGTTTTGAACCTTAGGGAGGATTTATACATATCTCATTTAGATGGGAATCAAAGTCCGTATATTTCGGTTATAAGGAACTATGCTTATGGAGGCCCTCATATTTTTCTCACAGGGGAATATGGCCCTTTGAGAGTATTAAGTTGGTGCTTACTCATGAGGAGGATTCCTAGATGATTTAAAGTTTGGTTAGGGATTACTCCTAAGAAGGATTCATATATGATTATGATTGGGGATTAATTCATAAGAGGATTACAATATATGAGGTTCTAGGGATTATTCCAATTTGGTTGCCCATATTTGTTTGGGACTTACACTTGGAATGATGCCCAAGGATAGGTTTGGGGGATCATGTGGATGTACTAACCACCACTAGAATCTTATCCCATGTGAGTCATGATAATAATGAGAAACAAGATGGATTGTATGATCTGAGAAACAACGTGATCTTATTTTCCCTAAGGTTTAATACATGGCCTTAAGAACCCATGCCTGTGGAGGTTCTATGAAGAAAGGAAAGATGAGGATCTGAAAGAAGTTTTTATGAAAAAGCATGCATCCAACTATGTGGATGACATGATCATTGATATCCACTAATCCTACAAGTAATGATGAGTCATGATTGAGCATGAAAAACTAAAGGAAGTAGAAAATCTAGCACACCACACACTTCTCCTCCTTTTCTGGTGGAAGAGGACGAGCCTATGGGAGATAAGAGGAGATCAGGTGCCCATCCCCCCTCAAATATCTGTATCCAGGATAGTCATATCTAACTACGCATATGGGCATGGCCCTCAGGGAGTGATAAGGATTAAGATTGAATCCTCCTCTAAAATAAAGGATAGGGGCTTAATCCTGAGAAGGATTCCCTAAAATCGATCTCATAGTGGGAGAGGAGGATGCCATTCCATGTCAAAATGAAATGAAAGTGTGATCCTCATCCTCCCCACCCAGGACCAAAGGATTTGGGTATTAGAGAAGAATAGTAGTACATGGTACTAGACCTAGTTCCCTAGATTGAGAACTCCTCAACACTATCCACAGGGTCTGGGATATCATGACCGTAGGAATGAAAATCTACATGCACCCTAAGGACCCTGACCATCAGGTGGAACAAGTGCGAGAAACCTCTGACCATGGGAATAATAATCCAAATGGGAGACACGATAGTGTTCCTCTTCCCATGTTTTTTTAAGTACAAAGGATTCATTGGAGGTTTAAAATTGGTCCTTTTTAAACAAGGGATCCAAAATAATAAAGTTCATGTCATGGATGGCTTTAAATAGGTCCTGATTAGAGGCTCACACACAGTAAAGGCTAGGGAGATCCAAGGGAATATTACATAGTTAGAATAATAAGAACTAAGGGAGGCTTACACAGATATGACTGGGTGAAGTGAAGATGCCTTGGGAAATGTACCACCTAGGTAAAAAAACTTATGAGAGCCTCTTCTTAAGCCCCCAATGGTCTCCACTAGTGTTCCTAGAAGTATCACGCATAGGTCCCTGATTAGTGAAGTGGATCTCGTGCAAGTGTTTTTTAATAATGGGGGAGGGGGATCCTCACAAAGGTGTTATATTTTCCAAAACCTAGTAGGAATTTAGTTCCAATATACCCCTTTAATTACCTATTCTTTAGGCTTTTAGAGAAGTACCTAGAATATTTTGGAAGAACTAGGTGAATTACTAGGGTGATCAGAGCATCGAGAGGTCTTAGAGAAGTTTAATCACTAAAAATGAAGACCCCAAGGTCCTATGTATAGTAAAATATGGGACCATAGGTGAAGGGATTCCTTCTCTTAGGTGTGCTAGGTAGGTGTGTTGTTCTATATCATGTGTAGTTCAGTCACGCAGGTCGATGCACAGGTACCCTGTGTGCTGACACAGCTTGGGGGTACCTGAGAAAACCGCCTTTGGTTGGATTTGTGATTCTTGGCCTCCTTAATTTCTCTTATTATATTACCTTTAGGATATTTACCTTTTAAACCTTTTCATCCATGTGAAAAAATGTTGTGTCAACAAAATCCCCCCCTCAGGATTGGATCCGATCGAAAGAAGAGGGTCTGATACTTAGGTAAAGGGATTAAAAGGGTGGATGAATTATGAAGGTCATCCATGTAGGTCATCCTCCAAGTTATTCCTCCTAGGTCAGCCATAGAGGTGGGTATTATACATAGGTCATACATAAGGGCTTTCTCATCTATAAATATAGCCTCTATTTCAATGGTTGGTTCTTACACCTTCTCATTTCAGGTCTCTTTGTGCTAGTATCCTGTGAAGACCCTCCACTGAATCTATTTTACTGAAAGAATCATTTGTGTAGATAAGATCCATATATATCTATATGATGCATATGCTTAAGTGAGTGAATTTCCTAGGGACCTTAGGTGAGGGTACTAAGTGAGGAACTTGTGTGAGTACCCTGTGGTAATTCATGACTTTTCCAATTTTTCTCATTTAAACAATTTTTTCAAAATGAACTTTTCTCTAACTAAAAACTTGGTACTTTTTTTATAAGTTCAATGGATACTAGTAAGACTAGATTTTTCTATGAATAGGATAATAATCACATTGAGGAGATGGTAAAATTTGTAGGATATGATTACCATGACACTTGAAATAACACCATATCCAATTTGGCAAGACATTTAAGGAAATATCGCCAAAACTTCCCTGAGAGTAATTATATATTGCTCTATGGTCACAGTCATCTAAAGGAGGTCCATATACCAGATTTAAAGAATTATACTCTCCTATGTTGATTTCAAGATTACAAAAACTTCACTATTGCCACTTTTTTAAGAATGGGTGCATATATTAATGCTGGGATGTCATCCATAGCCCGTGTCATGCACTATCACCAGTGTGCTCCAGATCTGAAGATGCACATGCCTAAATTAAATTCACACTATTATCCATATTTTTTTTTCATGATTCAGAGATAGATCGGTCGAAAGGTTGGAGTAAATACTGGGACTTATCCTCATGAGTGGCGGTTAATCCAGAGTGGGTGTGGGCTTACTGGGTGCACCAGACTTTTGTAGAGTTTAAGAAAAATTTTCAAGATATCCAAATATATGAGGCCATTTGGACAAGAAAAACTTATGTATATGAGAATACCGAATTCATCCCTGAGTTTTTAAGCTGATGGATTCCACATATGAACTCTTTACACATGATACATTGGTATGATGGTATCAGCTTGTGGGACATCCATGATGTAACTGGGGATCCGATACTTATAGATATGTATGACGAGTTCATACCTTTGAGGATAGTGTGGGATGATGATGAAAGGACACTAACCATAACACATGAGATACAGAAAATATCTTAGGATCTTACGAAATAATATCTTATCCAAAAGGGGGATATCCCTGCTGAAGTGTGGATGAATATGTTCCTAGAGATAATAGAGTAAGGACCCACTTGAAAAACGTCCAATAGGGTGTCCCAAAATGGAAAAGAGGAGTGTTCCTAGTAAATTCGAGATGACTTTGGAGAATCTTGAGTACAAAAAATGGGGGTACAAACCCAAGTCTAGTGTACCTATGAAGACACATATCGTAGTACTTTTATCCATGTGGCTAAGTATTTACATGCTTCTTGTTTGTGACTCCAATGGTGGTGTGAGGTTAGAGATATTTTCTGTGGTTTCCAGGCTGGTAGATAAGAAGTATGTAGGGTTGGAAATCCCCATCCTAGTGAAAATTTACTAAAGCCTGCTACATATTCATTGGGGAAGGCCTCATTAAAAACTACATGACCGTTCCAGGTACTGTGGGGATGGGTCACGACCCACTTTAGATCCTATGTTGTGTTAAGTGGGGTTGAGATTCTTGGGATCTATTTTTGGATGTATGTCTAGGATGTATCCTATATTTAGCCCTTATACCTGAAGCCTAGCGAGACCCTAATGAGGATGAGCCTAAGTTCAACTTCTCCCTATATGGGGACCCACCTACTAGGTGGTTTACCAATGATGGAAAGGCCGAAGATGCAATGATATCATACATGATAGCTTTTAGGGATGGTGTGTTGGAGACCCACATCAATAGTGAAGTCATATGTTTGGCCTATGATTTATATAGGTTTTCATTCCAATTCATGTTCTTGAAACAGATAACTGTATCTCCTACAGTGTGTTTTCGATCAGAAAATCATCTCATGGTAGCAAAAAAACTATGGATTCTTATAGAAATGGAGTTGAATCAAGTGGTAATCAGCCTGACTCCAACGAATGTGACTAGTGGATTGACTTCCTAGTATGATGAAGCATGAATTAAATCATATCCTGAGGGAGTTTTGGCAGAATCTATTCATATAATTGGTACTAGAAAAACAAACAAGCATGGAAAGTGGGGTAGGAAGGCTTATGGTCCTACGAAATATGTTTCTTCTCCCCCAGAAGGATGCTTCATCCCCTTTAGAAGGTGCTGATGACAAGGTCCTAATTTCACCCAAATGACCTCGTTCAGGGTTCACGATAGACCAAAATCAAAATGGATACACCAAATGAAGATGATCCTAGACAATCAAGTCATAACCATTAGGAAGAGACCCGAGTTCCATTTTCCTGCCATTTATTTGTGACAGAGAGGATCGGGATGCCCGTGTAATCCATGGCTATCGATTCATCTTCAAGGAAGGATGGGATGACCTCAAAATTCATATGATCATAGGTAGTCCAATTTTGTAAGGACATGTCCTCTGATGTTGAAATCATATGGTCACTTCTTTGTGCTGGGATACAGATTCCAGGTATAAGAGATACTCAAGCCCCACCCAATCTTCACTTCAAGGAAGATCCCACCGAGGTAAGGATTTATATTTAAGAATTAGATATTCAAATCTATGTAACTAATGAGTGGATCCATACTATAATATAGGTGGAGGACATGGTGATATGGGGAGCTTATAAAGGCGTTGAACACCCATATTCTAAGGAATAAATTGATTATGTCAACCCCGAGGATGTAATTTATCCTTTTCTCATATCCTCTTTTTTTATTCCTTTATTTTATCTAGAAAAAAGTTATATTGATGAGGGGAAGCTTATTTTGATTTATAGTGGGCCAGGGGGGATCAATTGAGGTTCCATCACTGAAATATGGCCCAACTATCACCCCTCTTGGGATTGATGAATCATATCCTGAATAGGGAGAGCTATCTCCAGGCCAGAAAAAATAGAGGCTGAGATGGTGGGTGAAATTATATTTACCCCTATGATACCTATCTTTGAGGTGGATGGTGCTATATATCCTTTTTCAAAAAGTAAGGAACACTAGAGAATAAAATTATGGGCCAAGTATTTCATTAGTGATGGTAAGATTTCATGGTATTTTTAATCCTTGCTTCATCTAGCATAAATATCTAACCCTTTTCATGGTTGGAAAATATCATTCTAGATCCTTTATCAATGGTATTATTAATGAGCCTCTAAGAACTAAGAAGGGTTCTCTCAACCATTTATGGATCCCTGATGGTGATTCATCACTCTCGACAGAATAAGTGTCGAGGGATGAAGATATGTCATCTGCTCTCATCACCAACCTTGCCAATATAGAGGGGGAGGAAGATTCTGGTAATGTCAAAGGATCATCATAAGGTGTTGTATACAGATTGCTAAATTTCATCCCTATGATATTTTTGGTTCATCTAATGCACCAAAGGACCCTATGATGACTGATTTTGACCCTGTGGCTATCAGTGGCTGTCACTGAGGAAGCTATTTAGGGTCTCAAGTCATTAGAAGAGGGTGATGTACCGGGTCCCGAGCCAAATACTATGAGCATCTCTATGGGTGAGATTACCATGGAGATTGGGACACCAATTAATTCCATGAGAAATCTATGCATAAAATTTTATGAAATGCTAGAATATATTAATCTTCCTACTAATTTAGCAGAATTTGAGGAACTTTATAGGGATTTGAATGGATGCGATTCTATATTTTCTGCACAACCAATATTTTTATGTGTGATTCTATGATAATGACTGGTTGTAATGAGAATATCTATACATAGAGAATTTTGTAGTGATAGTTCATGAACAAGAAATCAAAGTCCATCCCAATCCCACTATTGAGGGGGGACTGACTCAAGTTAATCTTGAAATTAGAAATATTCCTAAGACTTCCTTGGTGAGATTCAGTCAGACCCAGTAGAGTGATCCTCAACAAGAGGTTCCAGTTCAAAATATTGAGGTTGAGGAAACTAGGGAGGAATCTACACTAGATGCTAACCCGTTATTGGGTGAGTTTCACTAACTACTTTAATCATTTCCTATTTCTTCCGTCTGATATCCTTTTGAGGCTAATAATAAGTCTTTGCTAATGCCCAATGCCATCAGCTTCTGTGGTTGGGTATGAGGGAAGAGATTTTGTTCCAATGTAGTCAATAATATAACAAGAATAAGTTATTGACAAGGATGGAGAAAACTAGGGTACCTCAATTAGTACACTGATCTCAAAGTACATTTATACATATGAAAGTGGATATGAGTCAAATTTAGAGATTTATAATGATATATGCATCACACAACATGGGTATTGGTGGGATATCTATAAAATAATCTCTAAGATGCCTTTTAAAGACCTTCCTTCACAAATCAATTTAATTTAATTCTTTTTTGGTATGTTGGGATATGGGTGGATTGATTACTGTATGATTCATGCTACTTTAAAGGAGATTGTTTGAAAATGAGAGTGAGAGCATGATCTTCAACAGGAACTCATAAAGGTGAAGCTTCTCATCAACACTGATTATATCCAGGCTTCATTATCCTAGGAAGAGGCTAACCATACCAAGAATCTGGAGGAATTTAAACAACAGATAAACGAGAAAACTATTCAAGTATCATGCCTTCATCAAGTATTGGATTCCACTCAGGAGGATCTCATATAAATCCATCATTCATCAGAAATAGCCAAACCAAAGGGTCGAATTATATTGCAGCTATAGTGGAATCACTTCCCTAGGATAAGGGTACTAAAGCTATCCAATTGTATGGGCTTTAATAAGAATCCAATGAGGCTCAGGTGGTTGTTCAATAAATGAAGAGGTATGTTGATGGTCTCTTGTAAAGTGTGACAAAGAGACTCTATCTTGTAGACGATCCTCTAGTTTTGTTTTGTTCCATAAATGAAAATAAATTTGTTTCTAATCATAAATTTCTTCACCCCTATTTTATTTCTACAATCATAACATGACATTGAATCTCATTTATGGATCAATACATTTTTTCACCATATGGTTGTAACCATAGTGATAGGATGGAGAAATGCTCTAATTTTTTCCTAAGCCATGGGGCCTAGTGATCATAATCCGACTGTTTCTAGGGTCATATAGAAATCCCTAAAAAATTATTGTTTTTTATTTTATCACCCTAATTTATTTTCCTAATATGAATATAAATGAGACTTAGTGAGAGAGACTTGGATTTTTCTTAGACCACCCTTTTAGGGATTTCAACATAACAAGTTTTTATCCTTGACCAATTTTTTACTAAACCATAAAAAGTGCATGTCTTGAAAGATGAGAGTTGACTTTTTTCTAGAGTTCCTTTTATGGGTTTTCAACCTGGTGAGTAATATGTATCATTTTTGTGGATAGTTTAAAGTCATGCAAGCTAGACTAGTGAGGCTGGTGTTTTAGGCTGAGAAACTTTGACCATAAATTTTGAGATGATGATTTGAAATAAGGCTTGTTGGCCAAGAATGTTCTGACATTCTTCAGATACCCCCAATGAGAACTTTGATCCATGATTTTGCAGTTTCTAAATCTAAAAACACAATATTCGGGAATAGAGGAGGTTTCTTTTGAGGATGAAGTTACCACTGATTGAAAAACCATTTTTGGCCTATTTTATGAAAAAATATCTAGGATTTGTTACAATATAGTCAATATTGTAATCATTTGATTAGAAAAATTGTTTCATGGGCTACTTTATGCAAAACCAACTAGGGCATGTTACAACATAGCTAGACAAAGAAGTTTCCAGAAATTACGACATTCTATTACTGATGTCTGAATAGAGTTTATGGAGATTTGGATTTCTTAAGACCATAATGAGTGGTTTTTACAAAGGGAGATGTCTGAGAATGAATAGAGTATCTGTATTGGCATTGTCCATGAATGGGAAACTACTCCTGAGTGAATTTGGATTGAGTGAAGAAGGGTACATTTTGTTAAATGATTGATGTTTGGGGGAAGGACCATTCTTGTAAAAGGTTGAAATATTGTGTAGTTTAATGTCGTGTGACAAGGATATTGAACATGTGGTTTAATGTCTTATAGAGAGGACCTTGTGTTGTGCAGTTTAAAATTGTGTAGAAAGGACATTATGGGGGATATAATTTAAGGTTTTTAGCTTTGACCGAAAGGTTAAAAATTCTCAAATTCTGGGTAATATATATGGGAATGTACCATCATATTCATGTATAAGTAGGGGAATATTGTAATCTATGATATATGGATCTACAAATTCAAGGATTGGTATGAAGGAGGGGCTTACAGTGATAGAGGAGGTCTCTCTTGAGGATGAAGTTACTGCTAATTGAAAATCTCATTTTGTGGGCAGTTTTATGCAAAGCCAGTTAGGGCGTGTTACAATATAGTAAATAGTGGAATCCTTTGGATGAATTTTTTATGGGATAATTTATGTAAATCCATATGGGTTGTGTTACAACATAGTTAGGAAAATAATTTTTCAAGAATTCTTACATCTTATCACTAAAATCTGATGAAAGTTTCGGGAGATTCAGATTTCCCTAGGAACCGAGTTTGGTTTGTGGAAGGAAAGTACCTTAATATGGGAGGATAATTTTAAGTCAAAATTTTCCAAGAGTAAGAAAAATAGGTTTCCTACTATGGTCTGAACCAACATAGGGAAAATAGTGCCTGTAGTTTTAGGTCATATGACCGGGACCATAATATTACAGAAACAATAGATGATATGTGACCTACCTGACCAAGATCATTCCAGCATAATTCAGACATGATATAGGAAATTTTAAACCATGGTATTATGGTTTTTTAGACTGGAAAAAAGGATATGGGACAAGTATGAAATGGATGACCATAGAATAAATTTGAATCATGGATTCCAACATAATGTATGCAAATCCTATAAGGACAGAAGAGGCTTCTCCCAAGTGTGAAGTTACCATTGGTTAAAAAACCTGTTTTATGGGATGTTTTATGAAATGCCAAATGGAGAATGCTATAAAATAGTCAATAGTGGCATCCTTTGGCTGAAAAACCCATTTTTGGGTTACTTTATGCAAATTTTCTGGGGATTGTTACAACATAGTTAGGAAAAGGAGTCCTCAGGTATCAGACATTCTATCACCAGAAGCTAGAGAAATATTATGGAGATCTAAAAGATTCAAAGATTATGAGTATGATGTGTAGAAGAGATATGTGAGAGAAAAAAATTAAATTTTGGGATTTATTATATTGTACATGATGTGTAGAGTCCCATACATATATTTGAATCATATGTAGAAGGGGGAAATCTCTATTTTCTTAGTGGACCCCCTAATGAGGGTATCCAAATTAAGAGCTCCTACATATATCTTTGTTTGTACATAGGAGAGGGGGTACTATTCTTTTCCCTATGGCAGGGACTAGGAGTTGATTCCTAGGAATCACTATGTATCTCATTGTAATGAGAATCAAACAATACATAATTCTTGAGGTACCATGTAGTTTAAAGTCACATGGTAAGAACATTAGCCGTGCAGTTTAATGTCATGTGGTAAGGATGAAGGTGTCTCAATGTGAAGAGCAAGGGAATACTACAGTTGGTCTAGGGCATGGGACTCGAGCATCACTATATATCTTTTAAGAGAAAAACTAAAGCCACACATAGTTCTAAAATAATGATCCATTACACTAAATTCACGCATGAAGGATTTTTTTTGAATATGGGTTCATGCATAGGGTGAGAACCTATATTGGAATACAATGAGAACCCATATCGGATCCCCTAATATAGATCTAACTTGAATATGGGAGAGCATGGGAATTTCTCATATTGTGCTATTCCTAGGCCCAATATTGGATATATGTACATCACTATGTATCTCATTGAAATGAGAATCAAGACACACATAGTTCTTGAGGAAATCATGTAGTTTATTGTCACACTATGAAGAAATTTGGTGTGCCTTTTAAGGTCTTACATCCAGGACCATGTTAACCCTAATGTAAATTGATATTCCTTACTTATGAGAAGAATTATTTTTACCAAAACTCATAACCCCACATGATCTATGCTTGGTGTGAGAAACAAGCATCAGTAAAGGTTATTTCCATGACACAAATGCAACTCAAGTGAAGGATAGGGTAATTTAGATTCTATAGTGTCTGGGCCAAGATATTTGATTGAGGTGTCTCTACATATGTCATTAGGATGAGAATCAATCCATACATATTTATTAAAACCCTATTCATTTTAACATCATGTGGTAAGGAAGAAGATGAACTAACATGAAAGAATGAAGATTTTGTTGTTGGATCCATGGATGGAAATATGGGCATCACTACATATCTCACGGGAATGAGAATCAATCCACATGTGGTTCTTGAATAACCATGCAGTTTAATGTCATTAGGCAAGGACGTGAGCTTCCTAATGTGAAAAAGGGTATTGTGGATGGACTAGGGTATAGGTACCAGGCATCACTACGTATCTTATTGAAACAAGAATCAAGCCACATGTAGTTCTTAGGGAGTTCCTTGTGTAGGTTTGATCCGTACAGAGGGAGTATGTTATTTTTTGATTATAGCTAGACCTGAGATCAGAGACCTAGCCATCACTACATATCTCATTGGAATGATAATAAATCCAAACATAGTTCTTAAAAAATATTCACCACATCAATCGGGCTTTGATGTAGGGAAAGGGGATTTAGTATTATCTAGGATGATGGTTGGGCCCAAAACATGAGGTTTAGGAATCATTACCCATCACATTGTAATGGTAATCAAGCCATGTGTCCTGGAATGGTTCCCTGTGCAGATATTATTTTTACACAGGAAAAATAAAGGGGGTTTCTTTTCCATTAATCACGGTTGGACCCTGGATGAGAGGTCCAGGAATCACTACATATCTCACTGTAATGAGAATCAAGCCACATGTAGTTCTTTATAGGATCGTGCAGTTTATTTTCTTGGAATAAGAATGTAATCATATTGGTACTTATGGCCATAATAGGGGCCTAAATTTCACCATGGGGTTGTGGTGATATGATTTGGGTTTACACATTGGGGATTCATGTACATTCTTCCTCATGCCTGGCCTAGAGGGCATCTAGAACTGCTGATGGGTTAGAGGGATGTGGGTGGAACTTATACCTGATATGGAATCCCAAATTTAAGGGATCATGAGGAGTGTCTCATCTCATGGTATTTATGGGGTTACATAATATCGAATTATAGGAGTTTTAACAATTAAATTTAATTTCATGTGGTGAGGATGAATGTTGTGTTGTAGTTTTAGGTCATACAACTAGGATCGTCTGTCATGAATTTCATCATCGTGCAAAAAATATGATGATTCCATGTAGTTTATCATCATGTGGTGCATACATGGTTTCATTCCTTTTAAGGTCATGTGTCAAAGACCAATTTTTCATTTTAGCATCTTGAAGCTTGGACATTGATCTTGTGATTATATGAAATATTTCTTTAAGAAACTTGCCTTAGTTTGGGTCTTAATGATCTCTATATCCATTGAGATTAGAGAATAATCTCCATTGAAGTGGAACTTGTGTATCAAGTAAGGTCCCTCCCACTTTGGTTCACATTTTGGAGTTTTCTTTCCTGGTGTCATTGGGGTCCTAAGGACCAATACTAGTTCTCCTTACAGGAATGAAAGGAGGTGGAACTTATTGTTAAAATCTCGTGATCTCTAATTTTGATATACTTATAAGCGGTGTAGGGTCTGAAATATTTTCTCTTCAAGCCTCTTCAGTACATCCAGTCATTTCTGGGATTTCTCATCTATGGATATCTGGTCATAGATAACAATACAGAGTGAGGGAAACTATACCTAAATAGGTAAGAATGCTTTTTTTCCAAATACCAATGAGTATGGGGTTACTCATGTGGTAGTATAGGTTGTAGTCTAGTAAGACAAAAATTAATGACAGATCTTGTTAAGAAAACAATTTTTATCTTTTTCCACCATTTTTTGTAGTATGTTTGATAAGGTCTTGTTAAAGGCCTCTATCTGTCCATTAGTTGGAACATTATAGTGGGATGAATGGTTGGATTTAATGTTGTATTCCTGATATAGCCTCTACAACTCAACATAATAGAAATTAGTATAATTTTCCATTAGTATTATACAAGGTAAACAAAATATAGTAATGATATTGGATTTCAAAAAGATGAAAATTCGTTTAGATTCAACTTCTTTGAAGCGTATTGCTTCAACCCATTTGGAGAAGAAATCAGTCGGAATTAATATGTATTTAAACTGATTGGATGTATCCAGAGGGTATGGGCCCAAAAAATTCATTACCTATATAGAAAATTTCTATGAGTATTTGTATTTATTTATAAAATCTAGGGGTTGATGGATGAAGTTGGCATGAACCTTCCAAGATTGACATTTCATGGTAAATTATATGAAATCATGTGTTATCGAAGGCTAGAAGTATCCAAATATTTAGATTTGATCAGAAATTCTGTACCCTGACTAGTGGGCACCACAGGATCCCTCATGTACTTCTTCTATAATATCCACGGTCTCTTCTCCATTGATACATCTGATAATAAATCCATCAAATCCTCTCTTATAGAGGACTTTCTGGTGATTTGGGCCATCATAAAAAGTGAAATAGAATGCCCACTATTAGATTTAGTCCTTCCCATATATATTTGATGTAATTACTCCATTTTGGTGGTATTCTATGATTTGAATCGTCCATCCCATTATAGGACCATACGAATAAGGGATAGGGCTGACTTCATTGATCTTTTCCGTTCTAATTTGAACAAAAGGGGAGAGTATTTGGCAGTGGGAAGTGATGATGACTGTTTCACCCCAGTTTGGATCTTCTAGAGATTTAGATGCATTCAAAAAAAATTTATATTGGGAATTATGTGATCGCAATATGTGACTCAATGTTTTCTCTAATGGGAACTCTGCCATTAACCCCCATACATAGTCATGTAGGGGGATTAAATCTTCTTTTCTGATGGTGTAATCCCCATTGATCTATTTGATTACTAACTCTGAGTTACCTTTCACCTCTAGGTGGTCTACCTATATTTGGAGTGATAGTTCCATAACTAAAATGAGGTCCTGAAATTCCACCCTTTTATTGGTACAACCATATGATAGTAGAAAGGAGTAAGGTAAGACCGCCTTTGATAGGGAGATAAACACAATCCCTAACCCAAATTTTTTTGAGTTTAGGGTATTGTATTATCTTCTTCATTGGGATTCTATAGGCATAAAAAAATACATTTCCCATTTTTGGGGATTTTATTGAATAAAAAATATTTCTTCATTAAACAGTTCAATATTTAATGACATTGTTTCTGTAGATGGGTGTTCTGCAAGGAAATATGCCAAGGCTCAACCTTTCACTACTTTGTGAGGAATGAAATGTATATCAAACTGCTACAGGATAACCACCCACTATTACATACATCCTATCAATACAGTATGAATGAGGATATATTTGAGCAGGTTATTATGTGATATTAATTGAACTTCATGGGTGTTGGAGGTAGTGTCTCAGTTTCTGTATGAAAAATATTAACACCAAACAGCTCTTCTAGATATCCGAATAATGAGTATCAACATCAAGAATGGTTCGAATGAGATAATAAAGGATTTTTTCATTCCTAGAATAATTTTTTATATAAGTAAGGTACCTAGTTATTTCTCCAGGTTTATCATATATAGAATGGGAGTCTTTCCCTCAATAGGTGGTTATAACCCCAAAAGGATCAAGATGTATTTCTTGAGGTTTTCAAATGATTCTTGGCAGTTTCTGGTCCATTGATATGTGGCTCCCTTATTCATTAGTCTGGTAAATGGAAAAAACTTACCTACAAGGTTGGCTATGAAGAAATAGATATAGGATAAGTTTCATTGAATTCATCTCAACTCTTTAAGGTTTCGAGGTGGTGACATGCTAAGGATAGACTTTGTTTTCTTGGGGTCACACTCAATGTCGCGATGGTGTATAATAAAGCTGAGAAACTTCCCCAATGTTACCCCCAAATCACATTTTAAGGGGTTCATCATTAGGCTATGTTTTTATAGATTGTTTAAGATAGTATCTAGGTCATCTAGGTGGTTAGAAAATTTATAAGACTTAACCACTAGATCATCATAATAATATTCAAAAAACTTCCCCTTGAAGGGTTTGAAGATGCGATGCATGGCGCATTGTTATGTGGAACCATTATTCTTCAAGCTAAATGGAATTACCTGATAGTATAATACTCCTAGGGGGAACAAAAATCTGTGGATTCTCCATCTTCTAGACCCATCCAAATTTAGTTTTACCCAAATAGGCGTCAATGAAGGAGAGGGATTGATAAATAGATGTTGCATCAATTAGAAGTTTTGTGTTTGGAATTGAGAATTCATATTTTGGACAATGCCGATTGAGATCTCTAAAGTCGATGGAAACTCTAATTTTTTTTATTTTTATTTTTCACAAGAAAATGTTAGTTAGAAATTTTGGGTACTGTACATCTCATATGAATTCAGCCTTGATGATTTTATCCACTTCAACCTCAATTTTTGGGGCATGATTTGAGTGTGTCCTTCAGCATCCTTCTTGTATCCCCAATGGTCCTATGGATAACCTAAGTGATGGGTGGACACCTCATGGTCAAGTCTTGGAATCTCTATAAAATTCTAGGATAATACATCCTGGTGTTATTTCTGGAAGGAATTTTATATATCCTACTCTTCGGGATACATGTACACACTAATCAAAGTGGGTCATGGATCTTCTTCTATACCCAGATTTATCTCTTTGAGCTCATCAATAGTGGATGATACACCTTCCTCAGATGCTAGAGGGGAATCCCTAAGATCTTCTTCCTCCTCCTCCTCCTCATGATTTTCCTATTTTTCCTCTTCCTGGGAAGTAAGTGATTAAGTAATTTTCTCAAAGTTAGGATAGGAGTTGACCTTTGGGAATCCGAAAGATGAAGCAACCATTTTAGGATCACTTGCTGGTATGTGGTCTTCTTGGAGATCCAAAGGGTAAACAAGGGACTAAAGATAAGTCTCTTCATTTTCTATTTTTGAAATGAAAAATTATTCTAGTATAGTTGACGAAACATGGTTTTTTGGATCTTATGGGATATAATAAATACATTTTCATATAGAATTTCATTATTTCTTAGAGGGTTTATGTCTTATTCAACACTATAGGTCTCAACTATCATAATTTAACTCATGGATGTTTCTAAACATGTTCTCTCATTTGGAAACACCTCTTAAATTTGGTTGATGGGGAGCATGTAATCTGCACTTATCTTATTTAAAGGATTGGATGATATCATATCCATACCATTTGGTGCATTGATCTGAGAAACATTATCATCCATGGATTATTTCCCTTCTTTATGATAGTATCCTGCATCAATGTATTATGACTCGTAGTATTTTAATAGAGCCTTGTCACCATGAAATGTACCAATTTTACCATTGATATAATATTTGAGGCATTGGTGGTACAATAAGGTGTTATCTACATGTTTATGTAGTCAAGGTCTTACCAACAGAACATTGAAGGTTGTATCCTGTCTAAAAACCATAAATTCTATGTTAGACATGAGATCCCCAAATTGATTATAATGTTTTATTTCGTCTAGAGGATTTTTATCATTCTTTTAATAACCCTGTAACATTAGGGTATATGGGGAAAAGTGAGATTCATTAAAACCCAATTGAAAAAGTGTCCTGATTAGGATGAGGCTGACTTCTGAGCCGTTACCAATGAAGGCTCTATAGATATCAACATCATTTATTCTATAAAATATATACAAGGGTCTGACCTGTCCCTATATGATGGATTACTCATCCCAGTATTTGAAAGAGATGAACATGTGACATTCTGTAGGATCATTCTCTTCATGATACACTTCCACACTAGTAACCTCAACTTCAAATTCATGTGGTATCGACAAAGCCTCTATCAGTGTTTCTCGAAGGTATTTTGATAGAATCAGGGAATCCAATATTGAAAACTTGGTTGAAACCAAGGATAATTACTTCAAGATATCATATTTATGGTCTAATGTTCTATACTTCCCAGCATGTGGGTGTTATTTCATTGTTGGTTTGGGAGCTGATGTTCCTAATGTAGATGGGCCAGTCCTTGAAATAGGAGTCGAAGGTGATTCTTCTCTTGGTGTATTAGGCTAGATAGGTTTTCCTACATGCTAAGGTTGATTAATATGTGGCATATCTTATAACTGATCTTCCAGGATTACCATATCAGGGAATACCCTTTCATGTGTGGGAGAGATTACTTTCTCTTTCCAAGATTTCTAGAGAGATCTCCCATGAGTTTTTTCCATGTAGACAGTTCAATTAGGGGAATTGTTTAAGTATTTGAATTCTAGCATGACCACATATTCTCCTATATCCTTGAATTTAAAGCCTCTTACCCTAGTTTCCTAATCAAGTATAGGGAATTTAGGTTCATAATCATGCTCATAATTTGGTAAGGGATCCATTAAGTGAATAAAATTAATGGAACAAAAAAATCAACTCCTCATCTGACAGAGATTCTGTCTGGTGGGCGGACTCTTGTTGCACCATTTGGTAGGGTGGTTCCCATTATTTTGAGACCATTATAATTAATAATTATATGGTCAAGGATAACTTTGTCCTAAACATGTTCTCATCTTCTTTCATTTGTTTATTACCCTTCTGTCCATGTCACTTTTTGGAGGTCTGGATTTTAGAGGACTGAGTTGTCAATGAAGTTGGTTGTATTGTAGAGGAAGTTGCCAGAGGAACACTTGTCTACTGAAAATATTCTTAGAGGATAACATGAGTTAAATTAATCATTTTAATTACTATCCAATCAATGAAATTATATGTACCCTTGTTATTGACTTCTTTCAATTAATTCTCTTCCTTCAGCTCAGTGGTAAAGACTCACACTACTTGAGTAGGTGAATTATTAAGCTTCACTTTCTCAGAGTCCACTATATCTTTTATAAAGTATTTAAAAACAAAAAAATCATGAATGTTGTTCCCAAGTACTTCATGTAAAGTGAAATAATTTTATAGATATTCATCACCCTCTTTTCTAGGATTCTTGGGATTTGGAAATTTTATCACATTATTTTAAAATGCCAATATGAATTAGTCGAGGACTTTCCCTTTTTGGAAAGAATAGAACTTATTTTTAATCTCCTAAAACTGTTTTAATCTCTTATCTTTTTGATGTTATCAATATTGTGGGCATTTTTTTCTAACGCTAAGGAGGTGAAACCACATGATATGGTGTGGCCTTTGGAGTAGGAGCACGTATAGGGGCCTGATTTTAGAGTTGGTGGAATTACTTGGGAATTATCCTTAGTCTCTTTAATTTATTCCTCCATTTTTTGAGAAATTGTGGCAAGGTACCAAAACCCTCTTGTATGTTTCACATGAATTAGTGGAATCCACAACTCATCATCAAGATTCACTATACATATAGGAAATAATTATTCTTGGTGGAATGGTAAGTTTAAAGAGTATGTTAGTCCTTTCCATCAAGAAATTAAATTTGAGACCCTTTCATTCTCCCACTATTTTCAGTTTGAGAGATTGAAGACTGTTGTCTTCTACTACGTCGAGCTAAATTGGAAGAGAAACTTTTGATGAAGGTCTTCCCACCCCATAATTGACCGATCCTAAAAACTCATGTACCATACAAATTCTAGACCTTGTAGTGATTTCAAAAAGCACCTAAGATTTACTACCTCCTTTTGTTCATGGGTCCCCATCATGGGATCATAGTGAGAGAAGAAATGCATCAGATGCTATTCTATATATCCTGAGCCATAAAAAATGGGAAATGTTGGGTTCCTGAAATTAGGTTGGGGAGGGGTTGGATCTACCCATTTTTGGTAAGGCTTATTTTATGTATGTATAAGTGATCTCTATTCCTCAATGGATTCTAATTGAGCTTTGAGTGACTCAAGTCCATTCATATTCCCCTGAGGAATGTCTAGATGGAACAGATCTTGATAAGGTGTAGTAACTCGTAGAGTAATGGGTGGTGGTACCACTGGTATCTAATGTGGGAATACCATAGGGGTAGGCCTGTAAGGATGTTCCTAGACATTTTCTGGTTGTCCACCCAACAGAGGGAATTCCCAGTCTACTATTTTAGGATCCAAGTACATTGGTGGTTGGTATCCTATATTGTTAGGGTGTTCCAAATCCACTTAAGTTACTATGAAGAATCCTATTTGATGAGGTAATCTAGTTAGAGCTGTGATTTGAGAATTTTATTTCATATTATATCCACTAAGAAGGCTGATTTAGAGTAATTCTGTATTGAGTCTCCTCAATTATTTCTTCTCTTCCTCCTATTGAGAAAATATTTCCTCCAATGAAAGGGGAATAACCCCTCTAGGAGGTAGGTGAGGCACGATTTTAACCTTACCCTTTTCCTTGTTGGATTCCTTTTGAGGAGTTAAGGATATATTATTTGATGGAATTACTAGATCCAGGTCACTATTTTAATTTTAAGTACGCATTCCTCCTCCAATTGTTTTAGTGTGGATCACATTATGAACCAAAAATTCCTCCTTCGACTCCTCCTCTTAATTTTACTCATGTTATTTAGGGTTTCCAGGGATGGTATTAATGAAATTATTTGATGTCTAATATATGGTAGGCATTCTACTTGTGTCTTTGCAAGACCACCTTCTTCTACTCCCCCACGAGGCCTTATCCTTTACTTTAATTTTTCTATAGGATTTTTTGGTGGATGGTAATCCATAGGGAGTATCCAGATAGTTTAGTTGTGTGTGTTCTTTGTGAGGGTACCAGATCAAAAGATGGGATGAACTGGGAGGATCTATTCTTCACCATTTCTCCTGATTAGAAGAAGAATTATTTCTATTGAGGAAGAAGTTATTGAGGTGAAAGACCCCCATCCCTGAGGTCTAGGGCTGTTCTCACTCTATGTTCCCCACTCTTCAGGTATAGTTTATTGACCTTGATGGTTGGGTTAAAAATACCCCATCCCTATGGGATAGGGTTTCTCCTAAACTTCTATGGATGCTACTTTCACGACATCCCTTCTAATTTTATAGAGTTTTTTTTTCCGAACATGTGTTGGTTTCATCATTCAGTATGCACTTGGATCACCCATTTCTGAATAATGTTTCACTATTTCCAACATTTTCACTATTTAATGTATGAATTCTCCCAAATTGAGGGATTTCTCAATATTTTCAGAGTCTTGGTGTAAAATTAACACAATTTTATGCTCTCTTCTAGACCAACGTCGATGGGAATTGGTTAGGACCTATTTTTGTTGAGCATATCATTGGTCATAGACAAGATCCATTTGTTGAATTTGGCCCGAATCTATGAAAATGCATGATACCACTTTTGAAAGACTTTACTAGTTAGGGAGTACAGTGAAATATAATGATTTATGTGCACCCCATAATTTGATATGAACACCATATGAGGATTCTGTGACCAGTTATTACAAGCTTTTTAACAAATTGAGGAATTCATATTGAAGGCCCCCTTTATGTCTCTCTAGATATCGTGTATCTATAAGGGATTCTAGATCAATTTTAGATTTCATCCCTTCAATTACCTTGACAAGAATTTGATACTCATCATAGGGTAATAATTTTTCTCTCAAGTGATGAAGAGTTTTCCATATATTGAGGTTGATATCATGCACACAATCTTCTAAAAACGCCTTTGGAATGTTGTACGGATGGGTGTCTAAAGGATAAAAAATGAATGTTATGTCATCTTAAGCTAGATACCACCACATGTTTAGAAATTATTCTTCATATTTTTATGGAGGCTACCCTAACTGATCTGAGCAAAGTGGACGTTTTCCTACCACTTTTTCATAATAAATAATATTGGTAGGGACTTCCTCTGTTATACTAGAAGGTAGGTGTCCCAAGGGTGGTTTGGAGAATGACCATCACCATGGGGTGTCTTTTGGTTGAGAAATGATTTCACTTGTCAATGAAAAGGCATTAGACATGAATGACCTTGTTTTACCAAGTGCCTCATGGTAGGGAGGGATTTCTCATCACTACATTACCAAGTGGAGGACGCTATTGACAACATGAAATAATACAATGGATAGAAATTTTGTACCAAGCACCATCATGGGGAGGACCACCACATTTTATTACAAAAAGGTGAAAAATATCTTTATCCTTGATCTTCTATCCAAATGTACGACTGTTGGGACTCTCATCAGGAGATGAGATCTCAAGATCGATCAAATTGTGGTCATAAAGCAAGAATTCTTGGTGAAGTGTCTAGAAAGGACCTTCATAATTACTACTAATTCTCCCATAATTTGGTAATAGGAGAATATGATATTGATCTACTACTGATAAAAATATAAGGGACTCAAGAATTCCAGTATTGAGTTGAGAAGGATCATAGACCAACTCTTCATTTTACAATTATCTTTGGTGAGGCTTCTTCTTGGATGCCTTCTTACAATATACTGGGACCACTTGATGGAGGAAGTAGTTTTCATTGGTAGGGGTTTTTTCCTACCTTGAAGTGGCCATTGGGATGGTCCAATTAGTTCTTATTGGAACTGGTGTGTGTTCTTGATCTGGTTGTCCATATATTGTGGGGGATTTTCCCCACGACCCTCCTGGATGGGAGCAGAGGTGTGTGTCTACTCTAGGGTGACATATTGAAGAGCCACCCCATTTGTGGGGATATAGTTGTGTATCCTCCCTTTGGCACTGCTATTTTTAATATAATGATGTCCTAGCAGGTCTGTATATTGTTGGTAGGAATTTACACATTCCGTTTCACCACTATTGGCATATGATTGGTGGCTTCAGTGATTGGAACGAGAATATATGGTCATTCTATATCTGGATCAAGTGTTTGTTCTTGCTCCTATCCCCCCTTTACTATATGTGGATGCTTATAGTACTTGTGTGTGGGGGAATATAGTTGGTTCTACCCCTATCTATCATAGGAATTTTTTAGCTGACTTCTCCATGTGCTGCCAAATGAAACTACTAGAAGGATGGGTGAATGCAGGTAGGTGTGTGTTCCTGCTTGAATCTTTCCACCACACTTGGTTGACGTGATTATTTGAGTCCTTCTAAATGATTATACCATCCATTTTGGTGAGTGAAGGTAGGTGTGGGTTTCTGCTCATGGTATGCCACCTTATTTAAATGGGAAACTTCCTTGGATACCTCCAGGTGATCCTTCTAGCTAGGTGAATGAAGGAGTATGGGTGTATTTTCCCACTCTTATTTGGATAAATATTTTTATTGGTGGCCTTCTACAATGGATAGAGGGGTGTTTCCCTACTCCCTGGTGACCGGTTTCTACCTCTAGTGGGCTATCTTGCATGCCTGGGTCTGGATGACCTAGGCTGGTTGGCTGAGGATGCCACCCTCATCATTTTGAGGGATCACTACTGCACGAAGTTAGCTATGACAATTGCTGGAAGGATCCTTTTGGAAGGACCCCTACTTCTTCTATATGAGTCTGTATGCATCCTATTAGTCCACCTCTTTGAGATATTAGAGGGAATGGTTGTCATGTTTAGGTCATAATCTCCCAAAATGGTTGAAGATTATGGTTGATGCCATCTAATTATAGACCATTGATAATTGTTGAAAAGATGAGTGGTGGGTCTTGTTTAATTGGAGGGACTATTAGATGACCTATAGGGTTGGTATGGTACCATGTTGATGATACTCCAAGACCAGTGTGTTATAGATCCAGCAATGAATATACTGGTTTGGTGGTTATGTCCTTTTCTTGGATGAAGACCCGGTGTGAACAGTAGATAGGGAATGCATTCATGAAATTTGGAAGTACTCCATTGGATCGAATGGAGTTTTGAGAGAGAGTTCCTGAGTATATGACAAACATAATGAAGAAAACCCCATCAAATAATCATCTCATTTTAATGAACACATGCATGATTGATTGTCATGTTTTCCCTCTTTCATTTTGAGAGTGAAAGGGGTCTGACAGGTGGGTGATACTATCATCTTGATTAAGGATTAATGTTAGTCTCACTATTTTTGTTTCTGATGGAAATATGTGTGGGATAGTAATAAAATAGTCAGACAAAGACTGGGTAGTGTATCCTTTTTATCTTGTGAAGAAGGTGCCACATTTAATTCATTCACATCGGGTTCAACATTTTTTATTTCTAATGGATATTTTCATTGTTTTCCTGATGGTTGATTATAGGGGTTTTGGTTTTGTGAAATCATTCACACAAGGTTCACTATTTACAAATGGTTTCAAACAGGTTTGTTTATAGAACTAGAAACACTCAACGATTCTATATCCACAGGGACGTACTTTCCAAAGTCATGCACTCATTGATAGATTTGGTAAATGATTCTTAAGAACTCATGTTATTCAAGAGGATAGGAGGTCTATCTCATCACACCCTTTTGGGGAGAATTTTTCCTACTCTGAGACTCTCTTATAGATTTAAGACATGTTCAAAAATACTTCATTAGTTTCCAGGTATGATATGGGTTACCCTTGAATTAAAAACAAATTATTAGTATTTATATAACATAGAATCATATTTATGCATTCTAGGTTCTTTATCAATAGAGATATCTGTATGTATCCATGGTTGTCCATTAATGATATCCTCTTATGTACTCATTAGATATTCTTTGGTCATTATTATGATGATTCTAGTTTTCTATCCATGCATTGGGGAATCTGGAGTTCATCTTCATCTAGGGATATAAGAGTTGTTTTGATGTTGTGGTCATACCCATGGATAGGCTTCCTACGTATCATTGTGAAAGAAATAAGAACTCATGTAGTTCAGTGCCTCTTAATGGGGAACACAATACCTTTTAAGATCATGTGATATGTACCAAAAACTGTAGTTTAATTTCATATGGGGATGAATTATAGGTGAAAGGTTCCTAGTAAATTTTTGGTGTTAGAGTTATATCAGAGAGGCCCATAGAACCTGTAAGGGATAAGAATTTCTAGGTTGAATTAGACCCTAATGGAAATGTGACCCAGAGAGAATGGGTTTGATTTGGGGTATTGGGTTTGAAACTCAGGGATGCTTCTTATATATCCCATTTGGAGAGGAATCAAATACCACATTGTTTTTTATAAGTAACTATGATTATGGAGGCCATCATATTTGTATCATAGGGGAGTATGGCCCTTTGAGAGGATTAATTTTGGGCTTACTCCTGATGAGGATGCCCAAATGATTTAAAGTTTGGTTTGGGATTAATCCTAAGGAGGATTCCTGAATTATTATGATTGGGGATTAATCTTGAAGAGGATTTCCATATATGAGGTTCTTGGGATTATACCAATTATGAGGCCCATATTTGGTTGGGACTTAAACTTGGAATGATTCCCAAGGATTGGTTCGGGGGATCATGTGGATGTCATGACCATTGCAAAACTATAAGCCCACATGAGTCATGCTCGGTGTGAGAAATAAGAGGGAGCATAAAATCCAAGAAACCACATAATCTACTTTCCCATGAGGTTGGATACATGGCCTTGAGGAACCATTCCTATGGAGGTACTCTAAAGGAAAGTGATAGGAAGATCCAAAAGAAGATTCTCTACTAAAGTATGCATCCAACTATGTGGATTCCATGATCATGGATATCCCCTAAGCCTACAAGTCATGAAGAGTCATTATTGAGCATGATAAACAAGAGGAATTGGAAGATCCAAAAAACCACACACTTCTCCTCTTCTACTATTGGAAGAGAATGGGCCTACGAGAGATGAGGGGAGATTCGATGCCCATCTCTTCTATTATCTTCGTATCAAGGATAATCATATCTGACTACCCATATGGACACAAACCTTAGGGAGTGAGGATGATCAAGATTGAAACCTACTGAAAGAAATTATAAGGGCTTACCCCTGATGAGGATACCCTAAAATTGGCCCCATAGTAGGATATGAGGATTTCATTCAATGTCAAAAGAAAATTCAAGCTTGATCCTCACCCTCCCTACTTGGGACTTAAGGCTTCAGGTCATAGAGATGACTAGGGAAGGAAATGGGCATAGCCCTATCACAAAGACTGGTAACTCCCCGACACTATCCTTAGGGTCAGGGTCCTTGTGATCATAGGAATACAAATCCACATGCACCCCAAGGACCTTGACCGTAAGGTGGAACATGTTTAGGAAGCCTCTGACCATTGGAATGAAAATACAAATGGGATACATGATGGTTTGCATCTTCCCATGGTTTTTAAAGTCTAGAGGCTTTGGTGGAGGTTTCAACTTGGACCCTTTTAGATAAGGGAGCCAGAGGAAGAGAGTCCCTACCATGGATGGCTTGGAAGAGGGCCTGATTAGAGGCTCACATAGGGTAGAGGCTAGGTTGATCCAAGATAATATCACACTGGTAGACTAGGGTGAACCATGGGAGGCTCACACATGTATTCATAGGCAAGGTGAAGGTTCCTTGGGAGAAGAAACAGCTAGGTAAAAACCCTTGGGAGAGTTTTTTCTCAAGCCCCTAAGGGTCTTCACAAGTGTTCCTGGAAGTATCTTGCACAGGTCCCTGATTAATGGAGGGGGTCTCATTCTATTGTTTTTAATCATGGGGGAGGGAGAACCTTGTGTAGGTGTTATATGTTCTAAAACCTATGAGGACTTTAGTTCCACTATCCCCCTTTAATTCCCTCTTCACTAGGTTTTAGAGAAGTACATTGAAGAGTTCAGAGGACTTGGGCTAATGAAAAGGTTGATCAGAGCATCTGGAGGTATTCAAGAAGTTTCATACCTACAAATGAAGACCAAAATGTCTTATTTATAGGAAAATATGGGACCCTGGGTGAATGGGTTCTTTCACTCAGTTGTGTCATGCTGGGGTACCGTGATGACACATGCACAATTCGGTCACACAGGCCGATGTGTAGGTACCCTATGCACCGATGATGCTTGGGGGAACATGAGTAAATTTCATTTGGTGGGGTTTTCAATTCTTGGAATCCTTCATTTACATTATTCTCTTCCCTTTAAGATATTTCCCTTTGACACATTTTCATCCGTGTGAAAAAATGGAGTGTCAACAGTGGTATCAGAGCTGTTTCTTTTCTTTTGTATTACTATTTGGGTATTAGACAGGAGACAAGGATGTATTAGAATTTGGTAATGAGCCTATTCCTGGGAGTAACTAACCCATGTATAGGGGAAACCTAAATTACCTAGGATGGGTTATTATTGTTACTAGATTATGCTTGTTACTGTTGAATTTATTTCACTATTGGGTGACACATATGATGTGTGAAGTTATTGTTATTACTATAATGTTTTTTAATTTTATTATTTTCCTAGTATGGAAAGGAGGTGGTAGCTCATTCATTATTTTAGAAACATTAGGACTTATATTCCATGCATTTTTTCATGCCACATTTACTTTTCATGTGCATTATCTGATGCATACAGTTAGTTACTTGATTATTATATATGGAAATGTGCTAACGATTCTTGTAGGGATACATAATTGGATTAATTAAAGTTCCTAAATTAATAAAAATGGTGTTTTCCCATATATATAGACGATTACACCTAAATTAACCAATTATACAATGTTTGATCCATGAACCATTGATACCATGAATGGAATATTAGTTTATTTGATTGCTTGAGTGTCAATAGAAATTTATGAAATAATTAATTATATAAAATCATAATGGTAATTAATGTAATAAAATCATTTTATATGACCTACTACATCCTTATACTAGATGTAAAGGATAGGTCATAGTTACATGATGTTCTAGTTGCAATTTATAAGGAGTAAAACTTTTATAAATTGGGAATAGTGACATATTTAACTGGAATGTGATATGTATATATATATATACATATGAATGAGTAATAAATTGATTAAATATAAAATTTTAATTTAAATGATTATTGCTAAATAGGATTCCAATTGAAAATTAAAGGGTGTTTTCCTCTATACCTTATAATTGACACTCCATATACACAAACCTTTTTCATCTGATATGTTACCTAGACCCAAACCCATCCTTAGTAGTGGGTAGTTAATGGTGTCTCTTATGATTCCAATGGACTATTATGGTATTCCTTTATCCCTTAGATCAATATTTTAGAGTAGGATAAGAGGTGTGATATTTTCCATGGGAAGGATATGTACCTATCCTATATGTATCTATGATCATTTTTCTGCTAAATTATTTATGAGGTGTGCATATGGAATTATAGTATTATGACACCAAAAAATCCTTGATTCATATGTCAGGAGGGTAGTTGAGACCATTCTATGAAGGTGGTTGTCATTGAGCCACAAGAACTATATCTAGTAGTGCCACCAATGGCACCCCCTGATATTCCTATTTTGGGAACTGATGCCCAATTTCGAGAGGGTTTTATCTATATGGTGTAGTTTATGAAAGGAGTTTCTCAAACTACCTCGAATATAGTAGAGTTGACTCAATAATTCAAAAAGCATCATCCTACCACCTTCTTGGGGGATGGAAGTCCTCAGGCTACTAAGCCATGGATGGAGGTCATGTTATTGATATTCAATAATCTGGATATTCCTTCCAAGAGGAGGGCCAATATCTTTTCCTATATGCTACATGATTCTACCAAGTGATGATGGGATTTCATTAACTAGGAAGACCGAGCATAAAATATGATCTAGAGGGAATTATAAAAAGTATTCTATGATTACTTATTTCTATAAACATTAAGGGATGACCAAGCTTGGGATTTCTTGAATTTGTAACGGGAAGCTATGTTTGTGATAGAGTATTCTAATTGTTTTACTAGGATTCAATTATTAGCACCAAATCTATCTGGTGATGAGCTCATGAATATGAGGTGATTTGAGGATGGGTTGGTATATGCCATCTGATCATAGTTTAATGTCTTACAGTTGAATACTATTTCTGATATAGTCATCTAGGACCTCATTACTAAGCATAATTTTTGGGAAGATGATTGTGTGAGATAGGGTGGTTCAGCACCCAGACCTGGAAGTGGTTCTTCTAGAATATGGAAGCGTTGCTTTGAGGTTTCTCATGGGGGGGGGGGGTAGTGGTAGTTAGAAACCTCACACTGATAGTTTTTTAATATTTCAATAGTGTATAAAACTAGGACACCCAAAACCCCAGTGTATTTGAGATCCAGTGGAGTGCAGATGCTATGATAGGATGGTCTATATTTAGTGATTCTGTAAGACTTTTCCACCAGTGCCTAGTGATAGGGGATATAAACTAACTCCATATTCTAGAGTTATTTTAGTAGTACCTATATATATAGGAAGCTAGAATACCACCATATTCTTAGGCTAAGTAGGCGATTAAGGAAGAGGAAACCAGAATCGAGATTCACAGTGTTAGTGGAGCAGGCCTACTCAGGGTAGTCATTTTCTCTCTCATGATTTTAGTATGGTCCAGTTAAATTTAGTGAAACCTATTCCATAGGAGAAAATATCCAAACCTTCTTCAGTTTTAGGTACTATTCTAGTAGCCTCTACTTTAGTATCTTCTTTATTTGACACAGTTGGATCACACTCTTTTATATCTGTAGCAATTCTAGAGAGTCTAGGCCTTAAGATATAGTACTTCTATGGTTTGATGACACTCATAGCCTATTGGGTATCCAATCAGAGAGTGTTCTCCAATGTAAGTAATGTACCATTGAGATAGGAGGTTATCTATTAATGTAGAATATTTTCTTCCTTGAAATGATATGTTTTTATGTAATTCTTGGGATGGCCTATTTGATTCCCAATCAAGACCATATTGATTGTTATCACCAGAGGGTGATGTTTACATCACTAGAGGGTAGTAGACATGTTCATAATGAAGAATGAGATGTCCATGCATCTCGAGATGTACCTAAGTATCAGGGGATGGGTAGAGTGGTAGGCCATATCGCTAGTCTCTTATTGGATGATTAGGGGATATGACCTTTTATTTTCCCTCTTGAGGTGGATCATTTTAGAGATTTATTCCTTGATAAATTTTCTGGGTTACCTCCAGTGAGAGTGATAGAACTCACTATTAATACAGTGCTGGGAGTGGAACTAGTGTCCATTACTTCTTATAGGATGACACCTACTGAGATTATGGATGTTAATAAATAGTTGGAATACCTTGAATATAAATTTTTCATCTGGCTTAGTACCTTGAAATGGGGTTCAAAAATCCATTTTTCAAAGAAAATGGATGGCACCATCAGTTTTAGCATGGATTACCACCAACTGAACCAAGTAATATTTAAGAATCAATATCTACTACCTTGAACAGACGACCTCTTAGATTTTCTTTGAGAAGTGAGGGTGTTTTCAAAGATTTATTTGAGGTTGAACTATCATCGGGTGGGTGTAAAACCCTTATTCATATCTCATAAAAATTTCTAGAGAAGGTATAGTCTTTATGATTATCTAGTAATTTAATTTGGTCTCCTAAACATGCTAGCTATTTTCATGGATTTGATGAATTTAGTTTTCCATTTGTATCTGGATTCATTTGTGGTAGTATTTATGGTTTATATCTTGGTGTATTATTTATCTCAACAAGACCATTCCAAAAATCTTAAGATCATATTTAATACACTAAGAGACACCATATTTACAGAAAGATCACTAAATTCCACTTTTGGATTGACAAAGTCCACTTCCTGGGTTATATCATCTTAGATTTTTAAGTATAAGTAGACTCATAGAAGGTGAGAGATGTAGTTTCATAGGAGTATACCAAGAACATATTATATATATATAATTTCTTAGGGATATCTGAGTATTATAGACACTTCATCTAGGATTTATCATGACCAACATCACCTATTACAAGCTTGAATAAGAAGGGTATGCAATTAATATGGTCAAAAACTTGAAAAAGACCCTTCTGGGAGTTGAAAGGTAGGTTGAATTCATCACTTATCCTTATTTTTCTAGAGCTAGGCATGATCTATATGGTTTATTGTGACACATTAGGTATCAGGTTGGGAGTAGTATTAATGCTAGATGAGTGAGTTGTAGAATAAGGGTCTTTTTAGTTGTGGCCTCATGAGAAAGATTACATAATACATGACCTAGAGTTATCAACATTTATGAATGCTTAACACTGTCAGAGGGATTGTTTTCTAGGAGAGCATTTTGTAGTATTCACTGATCATAAAATACATAAGTATATATTTACACTATGTGATCTAAATATTAGGCAGTGTAAATGGGTTGAAGTACCCACAATCCTTTGATTTTAAACTTTCCTATATACCTAGTAAAGGCAATGTAGTGGCCGATGTTATGAGGAGGAAGAATCAGACATAGGCAGTTCTAGAGGTTAGTGGTGAGTGGAAGCTTATGTACTTGTTTTCAAAGATTCATGTTGAGGTTTGGGAAGATCATGGTCATATTGTCCTCAAAACTTTAGCAGTGACCTATACCCTTATGGATTAGGTAAAGATGAGGTATATTTTCAATCCCAAGGGCTTAGTCTTGAGGGAAAGTATATTAGTTTAGGACTTATCTTTTGGTTGGACTATAGATGAGGATGATACCTTATGAATACATGGGAATGTTTGGGTCCCAACAAGCATCCAGGTGGAACTGATGCAGGAATATCATTCCTTATCATGGTTAGTATATCCCTATGTCACTAAAATGTATCAAACATTGCATTTAAATTATTTTTGTCCAGTTATGAAATGGAAGAATGCCAAATTTGTTACTTGATGTTCCACCTGTCAGTAGGGGAAGGAAGAACATCAATGACTGATGATACTTTTATAGCTATTGTCTATTTCTTAGTGGAAATGGTAAAATGACACTATAGACTTACTAGTAGGTTTTACTAGATCATATCAAGAAAATGATATAGTTTGGGTGGACATTGGCTAGTTGATGAAGGTCTCCCATTTCTTGCCTATTTGAGAGACTTTATCAGTAGATGAGCTAGGGATTCTATACATCAGAGAGATCACAAACCTTTATGGAGCTCCATATTCTATTATATCTGATAAGTATTCTCATTTCACATAATGATTATAGAAGGGTTTGTAGAAGCCCTTGGGTACACAGGTGATTCTGAGAAAATACTCTCACCCTCATAGCAATGGATAAATAGAGAACATGATTTATGTGTTAGAGGACATACTCCATGCATGTGTCCTTGAATTTTTGGGTTCTTTGGAGAAACATATAACCCTATTTGAGTTCACTTATAATAATAGTTTTTAGGATACCATCTAGATGGAACCTTAAGAGGACTTATATGGTAGGCCATGATGATCACCTCTATGATGGTTGGAGGTAGGAGGGAGAAAGTTTCTTGGACCACATCTCAATTAGGAGACATCAAAGTAGGTATAACTGATCATGAAGTGAATGATTGAAGATCAGTCTAGGTAAAAGTCATATGCCAATCATTGTCAATGACCACTAGAGTTTGGGGTTGGGAATAAAGTTTTCTTGCATGTTTCATCTAGGTTGGACCATCGATGGATTCAGAGATAGGGTAATCTTTTACCTCGATTTTTTGGACCCTTTGTGGTTGTGGAATGAACCAGACTAGTAGTTTATAGGATAACACTTCCTCAAATATACCGGTATATGCACAACATTTTTAGCATGTCTCAGATCCACTGATATTATCCAAACCTAATGCATGTTTTACAACCTAATGAGTTTGAGTTATATATGGATACTTCTTTTGAAGAGTACCCCATGAACATTATTGATCAGAGGATAAAGGTTCTTTAAGACAGGTTAGTTCCTCTAGTATGGGTGTTGCGTCAGCACAACCAAGTACAAGATGAGACATGGGAATGAGAAGTAAATGTACATGATTAGGTCCAGAAATTTTCTTAGAAGATGCTCTACCACCCTCAAAAAGGAAACTTGGGGATGAGTTATTTTAAGGAGGGAAGGATGTAACAACCTAGTTTTTAGAGAGGTTCAAATCCTTTTAAATTCGATCAAACACTCATTGAGTTTTTTTGGATTAAACTAAAAGATTGTGCCTTAGAGAGGGTTGGTTTTATTTTTGGAAGAATGGTTGAAGAGGGAATGAAGCCTGGATGTAGGCCAAATACACAGCGTGGACTTAAATACATGACGTGCGTTAAATACATGATGTGCATTCTGGGCCATACCCCTTACTCTTCTTGAGTTGTATTTTCCTTGGAGAAAAAAAACCAAAACATTACATGGAGTATGAAGTTTTCATGATATGTAAATGCCCAAGATAGTTTTTTTTAAAATATGAGGCAGGGAAGCATACCTTTCTAGGTAGAGGCCATATTTTATCCTCCCTCACACATCATGATCCACACAAGAGTTATTATATGCCTCAACCTAAGTACTTTAATCTATCTTTTGTCTAATGTTTGATCAAACCACCATCAGTTGTGTTGGATAGATAATAGTAATATCTCTACTCCTCTTCCTTCTTTCTATCATTTATCTCTACATATTTTTCACTATTTTGGTGCAATCTAATATTCCATATTTTTAGTGCATTTTTCTAATATTCCAATTTATTCTGTTTTAATTCAAACCTAAAATCGATATCATACAAGGAGTTATCTACAAGCCTAAGGTAGGTGGTCTATAAAATCCCCATAAAATTTTATGTGTTTTATAGAATTTTTACCTTGTACTGCACGCCATACATTTCCATGAATTTCTTTAAATTTTCATTCCTCTTTTTAAATTAAATGAAGCATGTTATAATACACCATTAGATCCTTATTAAACTATTAGAGAATTTTAACTTATTGAATTACACACCTTTAAGCGTTTTTAATTAATTTTCCTCCTTAATGTAAATATTTAATTGGAAAACCATCTCCTAAGTTGTTTGGATTGACCTAACATTGGATTTTCTTACTTATAATGTAAATAATTTAATTTAATTAATTGTAAGTGAGTGGAAAGGCCATGTTATGTGTTATAATTAGATAAATAACTGTGTACTTGTGTAAATGTTTTAAATGTAAATTACATATTATTATTATTATGACTAGACCACAGTTATTGGTCATTGGAAAATGGTTAAGGTATTTTTTGAGCATGGAATTTCATGCTCCCTTATATTTCATGATGGGTATGGCGTCTTATACCATTTAATTTTACTTAGATTATGGGAATGATGTTCCACATTCCCTTGCATTGAGTAATGATCAAGATGACTAAGACCACTATCTTGAGTGACAAGCATTGTAACGCCCCGACCCCAGTTACACAGAGTCGGTACATTATTACATAACATTTTCATGATCACAATAAAGATAAAATCTCGAAATAACAATTGGTTTAGTAGCCTTGGAAACACTAGATATATTCATAAAGTTTTACATTACATCATGAAGTAAAAAACTACAACAACAACATATTGTCTCCATAATCCACACTATTATCCCCTCATAATATCCCTGCAGGTCATTCATAATTTACTTCTTCACTTCCTGGAAAAAATAAAACATAGAAAAGGGGTGATCTCAGATGCTCAGTAAGGATAAAATTATAGAAGAATCTTTCATAGATAAGCATAGACACTTAAGTAAGTTTATAACTAAAACGAAAGACTTTTAAACTTGAACTTCAGCATAAAATGGAAAAGATAAAATAAATTAATGCCATTTACTTACTCACATGTATATTCTACTAGTTAAATGATCATATGCAATATCAATAACCACTTTCATAATGATGGAATGCATAATGACAGACTATCATAACCACATAGCCAAGGCCTCGTTCCAAGACTACAAATAAGATTTTGCGAAGGCCTTGTGCCAAGACACTAGTTTGTCTCATGAGACCTACCGATGCATCGAGGAGCTATAGAGGGCTCCACCCGTCACTTATTAAGTCCAATGCATTCCTCATATGAACAGGTTTAAACATAACATAAACATTCGTATTAAAACTAGCATACAAAATGTCAATACTTTAACCACAAACCATGAATGGTATAAAAAATAACACATCCACAGTCAAACATAACTCATTCAATACAATATGGAAGATTGTATTATATCTCATTAACCTCAATCAAGAATAATTAAGGATGTTTACATATATGAAAATAATCATCAAAACTATTTGAGAGAAATATCCCCCTTTTTCTTGAAATCATTTAAAAGTCACACTATTTGTCAAGAAGCCATTTAAAAATAGATTTTTGAATCAAAGTGTCCCATACCACTTTGAATCTTTTTAAAAGGATTTTTAATTTTAAAACATTAATTTCCATATAAATAAATCCTTAAAACCATTTTTAAAACATGGACATTAATGAGCAAGATTTATATGAATACGTCTTTAAAACATTTAAAAATGGTATTTTAGTTAGAGATTCTAACCAAAAGAGAGAAACTTGAATACAAATAATTGAGGTAATCAAAACTTTTTAATATCATGAGAATAAAGGGATTCATGATATACTATGTCAAAGTACAATATATACACCATATAAAAGTGATTTGGTGTATAACAACAAAGAAGTCTCAATGGAATGTAAATTGAGATGAATTCTCTTATAAAGACCATATCCTTAGGTTAAGGATAAATCAAAGACATAATTATGTTTGAAAAATATAAATACACTCAATATGATTGGATATTTAGTGTAAATCAATCAGATGACATTCACACATATTCTTGTAAAAACAACACCAATGAATTGGATATTTAACTCAACTAATGGAGATTGAGTTAAAATTACTCTTATCAAGTTCATACCGATCACTTGAGAATTTATCAATGGAGTGATTATGTGTATCAAAAGTATATCCACAGAAAGGGTAGTGGAAAATATGACATAAGAAAATGAATAGTAATTCCACACATAATCTTGGAGTAAAATAATCAATGAAGTATGCGTAAAGCCGAATGAGTGGAAATTGAAATATCAAATTCCCTTATCAATTTGGTAACTTACGAAACATACACCCATGAAAGAAGGATCATACAATGATGATGTAAATATCCATAAATTAGAGTATATTACACAATGAATATAATCATGGGCAGTACACACACCACATGCAATAAATTAGTGGTGAATAATGGAAATCTCACGAAATTAAAAGTGAGATTAGAAACCCCTTACTTTGTACTTTTTACTTGGTAGATGGTAGGTTAACCTCCTGTATAATGGTGAAATAATTTTTATTGAATTATACAAGAATCATTTACTTTAATATGATATCATATATGATCTTTTAACATTGATTTGTTAATAATATCTTAGAATTATCGTCATTTCGGGTGTTAACGGGTTCATTTTACTTTATATTCTTTGTTATGTGAGCCATATTCGTTATTAATGGGATGTATATTATTTATATTCATAATGATATCAATTCCTTAGATAATATTTTTAAATCATCAAATTATAATTATACTTTAATGGATATGATGGAGAATGAATCTCATCGCGTTCGTGGAGACGGTTGTCCGTACGTACGCACGAGCGACAATATCATTTTTTTGATATTAAAATAATATATAATTGGATGGTATATCATATATACAGAATCATTATCATGTTATATTTATTATTTACATGAGTTACACATCATTATTATACCCATCCAAATAATAATATATTGAATAACAATTACACCATGATGTGGAGATAGTAAGCCGTACGTACGCACGTATGGTGACATGTTATTCGAAGGATGGATAGAATACTGAATATGGTTATACCATATTTATAATAACATAACAGTATATATATGATACTGGAGTTATTATTTTATAATGGTAATAACAAATAAAGAAGAAGTGGAAGAAGAAAGGAACTTGAAAAGGGGTGGTGAAAACATTACCTCTTCTTCGGGTTCTTCCTTTTGATTTGATCAAAAGGGATCCTTAGGTTGGATTTCTGATCAAACTAAGGCCTCTAGGTTGTAGTGAGGGAAGTTTAGAGAGTATTTAGGTAGGTTTTGTCCGAACCAAAAGGCTTTGAAGGTGTGAAGAAATGAGAAGGAGGAGTGCCCTTTTATAAGAGGGGTGAGGGGCACCTTTGGAAAAGCTAGAAATATTAATTTATAATAAATTAATATTCGGTTTATAATGGCTCAAAAGTTTATTATTAAAAGTTTAAGGTGGGTATAGGTCGAAATCCATTCATACAATAGAATTTATACAGGTTTGGGTCACTATATTAACCTTATATTTTAGTTTTAACTCTTAGTTAATTAGTTTGACATTTACCATGTCACTTTGTATTTTTATATTATATAGTTAATAAACTTACTATATACATACAATAGACCCCAAAGTGGTCCATTAATGATATAAATATCATGATATAAGTCTCTTGGATGAACCTTAGATTTTTAGGAATTTAATATCAATTAATAATATAATATTTTGTTTAAAAACTCTTTTATGTCAATTTTGACACTATTCAATAGTTGATTTTTGTTAAACACATAACATAATGATTACTTCTAAAAAAGTTAATTAAATCAATCCTAATATGTCATATTAACCTAGAAAATTAGTGTAATTAAATAAAATTCTCAAATTATATTTATTTGGGTATTTATAATATCAATTATTCTAATTTTTCACTATTATGGTAATTACTTCATCACCATTGTGTCATAAATAAATTAACTTATTTAATGTCTAAAAATTATAAATAAAATATAATTATGTAGTAAATCTTTTTAGAGTTCTAATTAATATTTATAGTCTAAAATCCAACATATATAACCCTATGTAACAATTGTTTTTCTAAAAGATATATGCTTGTGTCATTTTTGTATTTATTTTAACTTAATTAAAATAAAGTGTCATTATCACTTACAAGTAGATCCATGGGGTCCCAAAATCGACCCAAAGATGACCATGGTCGACAATGTATTAACCAATTGGGTTAAGACACGTTTTAGGGTAATTTAGTATTATTATAATATTATTTTTTTAACCCTTGTTTACAGGATTTACCCTTTAACCATGGTAAATAAAATATTTACCGAAGTAATTATCCAAAATGTTTAAAAATAAAAGTTACCTATTTACACAATTTGAACATCCTGATTCCAAATATGGAATCCATTTTTCCAAATTCAAAACATAGAATTGGCAGAAATTAATTTAAAATTAATTCCCGTTGTTAAAACAAAAAGCGTGTTTTTAAGAGATAATAACTATCAAAAGATTGACACTTGTTTATGTCTGGTTTAAATGTGAAATTTTGTTCAATGACCCACATTGTATTACATGGTAAAAATATATTCTAAATATAATTTAAAACCACTCAAATTCATAATTTATCACTATTAATTATTTTGATTAAAAAAAGTTGTTTTTAATTAAAATTTAGTAATTTTCACTATTCATCAAAATATGAAAGTTATCCGAAAAGTACCAAAATTTCACCCTAGGCTAATTTTGATATTCCGAATCCAAAAATTAAGTCCATTTTGAGAGATAGAATTTATAAAATTTCAAAAAGTAGGTATTACTATTCATAACGGCTAGTTTGATTGGTTGTGGTGTGTTAAAATCTCGAAGTTGCGTACAATGCACGCCATTGCATTATTCGAAGGGAAACGTACCGTTGAAGCTTGGAGTGTTACATTCTCCCCTCCATCAATAAAGTGCGTCCTCGCAATTTTTAAAATTGTGCTTGGGAATATAATGGAAAGTCCCACATCAGAAAAAGAGTCAATAAAACTATCACTTTAAAAGAAAGAAAGAGAGGTATAAAGGTCATCCAAGATAACCCATACTCGGATTCAATGTAGGAAAACATGGATATGGATGATAAAATAAGTGTCAAGTTCTGATGGAGAGGGATAGAAATCATGATAAGGAGAAAGTTAACAATAAGAAAACCACAAACTTGTGTTGGGACAAATGACCATTAGTCTCCTAGTAGGAAAGTAAACGGACAACATTTTTTTTTGTTTTAAGTTACATTACATAAGGACAAGGAATTCATTTATGATATTGACTAAGAACATAAAGAGATATATTTACTTTTTAAGTAGAGTTTCATTATTTAATAAATTTTTTCCACTAACTTATTTTTTTTGAACAATGAGTATTCAAGAAGACTTGGTCACAATAAAAGAGCTAGAATAAACTTATATATAAATACATGATCCATGTAGGATAAACTATATATTTAACTTGTCTTTATAGATTATTCAAAACCAAAATGGTTAGTATAATATCTGATGATCCCCCAAATTTATATTCCATTAGAGAAAAAAAATACTAATCTTAATTTCTAAAATTAAACCAAAAATACCCCAAAGTTAAATAAATACCATTCAATAATAAATTTTCCTTAAAATCATTAAATATAATACAAACTAATATTGAAACCCAAAACATATAAGAATGTAGTCTTCCACATTAAATTGTATCTCCAAATGACATCATCTACTCTTAAAGTCACATACTTAAAAGTAATTAACCTAATCATTTCCATAAATAACCCAAATCATTATAAATCCACAATAAAAACATAGATAAAAATCCACCATTACTCCTCAAATGAAATCCCATACTACTCTATTTTCCTTTGGCATATAGTGTTTTCAACAAAGCGAACAACTTCCAAAATAACATTTATCACTTAATCACCAAATCATTTTCCTATACTAAGGGTATTCATTTTATAAGACATAAGATCCCAAATCAAATTATTATTGATCAGTAAAATCATTTAACTAAAAATAATAGTCACACTAACCAGGTACTTCACGTAGTCTAGTGGTAGGCAATAAATCCCAATCTCACTTTGGTTGTGGGTTCGATTCCCACAACTTTGTCCGACGCGACGGGTTGTCACACAGTCTACGTGTTGTACTTTTTCAAAAACTATATTTTATAATATTGCAAAAATGAGATAAATTCCTCAAAATAACATAATTTAACCACAAATGTTATATGTTACCTTTCATTTTCATCCCAAATTATAATAACTTATAATTCTCTCAAACCCCAATGATCATATAAAACCAAATGGTTATTTATACCTATATCCACAAGAGAAGAGACAATTCTTCCTCAAATATCATTCTCACATGGAAAACTGTGGGGTTACAAATACAAGAGAAAATTATTCCAAAGTAAACTCATCAACAAGGAGCGCTAATACTTTTTAAACATTTCTCCAACCATTTATTTCCCCATAGCTTCTTCTTTGACCAAGAAAATATCCTATAGAATATGGCATTCACTCGGATAATGGCCAGGTCCCCTACATTTACGGCAAATGACTGTAAATGGACTCTTGGGACCATTTTTATATTCTTCCATAATACTCTTCATTTTTCTTCAGCAATTCTTCACTTTATGTCCTTCCTTCCCGCACGTAAAGCATTTCGTTGTCCCATTGAGACACTTTCCTGGGTGTCTCCTTCCACATTTCCTGCATGATGAAAATTGAGGGTTCTTTTCTCCATGGTCTCCATTGCTGGAGCTCTTATCATTCATCACCTTTCTCTTCCTTGTTGAGTCTGGGATTTGGTTAATATATATGTTGTTGATCATATTTTTGGAAAACTGATTTGGCATAAAGACGATATCTTTTATGCCTATCAACATTCCATTTTGTTGCTCATTGCCACCACCGTTCCCACCTTGTACATCATTCTCAAAGTCACTATGACTTCCTTGGAATCCAGCCATTGACTAAAACCAGAAAGCATTGTGTGAGTAACAGTAGTCGTAAAATCATTTAGAGATTAACATGTCACCATATTCTCAATTTGAAACATATTAGGATTAACCAAGGTCATTTACTCTCATCTTATATATATATTACTTAAATAGGGTTGTAAAGAAAATGTAAATTATCCTAAGCATATCCCCCGGGAGTGTCGTAACCAAGAATGCAGCAAGGCCCGTTGTCATGCACTAGTTCCCGTTCGAGTCTAGCTCAAAGTGGTGTTTTCGGGTTTTACCCTTAGGTACATCCGTGCCAGAGCCGCCTCTACCTGCTCGTATCCAGAAAGGGATGTATTTCTCGGAAAACTTACAAAATCTCTACAATACCAAAATTCTAGGAAGTTCTTCTATACTAATCCTCAAAGTTCATCTTAGGTCTACGTGCTCTAATAAGAGTTTATCTAAATCTAGCTTCCAAGGTTTGTACTAAAATTCCTCTGATACCAACTGTAACGCCCCGACCCTAGTTACCTAAAGTCGGTGCATTATTACATAACATTTTCATTATCACAAGAAAGATCAAATCTTGAAAGACCAATTGGTTTAGTATCCTTGGAAACACTATATATATTCATAAAGTTTTACATTACATCATGAAGTGAAAAACTACAACAACAACATATTGACTCCATAATCCACACTATTATCCCCTCATAATATCCCTGCAGGTCATTCATAATTTACTTCTTCACTTCATGGGAAAAATAAAACATAGAAAAGGGGTGAGCTCAGATGCCCAGTAAGGATAACATTATAGCAGAAGCTTTCATAGATAAGCATAAACACTTAAGGCAGTTTATAACTAAAATGAAAGCCTTTTAAACTTGAACTTCAGCATAAAATGGAAAATATAAAATAAATTAATGCCATTTACTTACTCACATGTATATTCTACTAGTAGAATGATCACATGCAATATCAATAACCACTTTTATAATGATGGAATGCATAATGCCAGACTATCATAACCACATAGCCAATGCCTCATGCCAAGACTACAAATAAGATTTTTCCAAGGCCTTGTGCCAAGACACTAGTTTGTCTCATGAGACCAACCGATGCATCGAGGAGATATAGTGGGCTCCACCCTTCACTTATTAAGTCCAATGCATTCCTCATATGAACAAGTTTAAACATAACATAAATATTCATATTAAAACTAGCATACAAAATGTCAATACTTTAACCACAAACCATGAATGGTATAAAAAATAGCACATCCACAGTCAAACATAACTCATTCGATACAATATGGAAGATTGTATTGTATCTCATTAACCTCAATCAAGAATAATGAAGGATGTTGACATAGATGAAAAATAATCATCAAAACTATTTGAGAGAAATATCCCCCTTTTTCTTGAAATAATTTAAAAGTCACATTATTTGTCAAGAAGCCATTTAAAAATAGATTTTTGAATCAAAGTGTCCCATACCACTTTGAATCTTTTTAAAAGGATTTTTAATTTTAAAAAATTAATGTCCATATAAATAAATCCTTAAAACCATTTTTAAAACATGGACATTAATGAGCAAGATTTATATGAATACGTCTTTAAAACATTTAAAAATTGTATTTTAGTTAGAGATTCTAACCAAAAGAGAGACACTTGAATACAAATAATTTAGGTAATAAAAACTTTATAATATCATGAGAATAAAGGGATTCATGATATACTATGTCAAAGTACAATATATACACCATATAAAAGTGATTTGGTGTATAACAACAAAGAAGTCTCAATGGAATGTAAATTGAGATGAATTCTCTTATAAAGACCATATCCTTAGGTTAAGGATAAATCAACGACATAATTATGTCTGAAAAATATAAATACACTCAATATGATTGGATATTTAGTGTAAATCAATCAGATGACATTCACACATATTCTTGTAAAAACAACACCAATGAATTGGATATTTAACTCAAGAAATGGAGATTGAGTTAAAATTACTCTTATAAAGTTAATACCGATCACTTGAGAATTTATCAATGGAGTGATTATGTGTATCAAAAGTATATCCACAGAAAGGGGAGTGGAAAATATGACATAAGAAAATGAATAGTAATTCCACACATAATCGTGGAGTAAAATAATCAATGAAGTATGCGTAAAGCCGAATGAGTGGAAATTGAAATATCAAATTCCCTTATCAATTAGGTAACTTACGAAACATACACCCATGAAAGAAGGATCATACAATGATGATGTAAATATCCATAAATTAGAGTATATTACACAATTAATATAATCATGGGCAGTACACACACCACATGCAATAAATAAGTGTTGAATAATGGAAATATCACGAAATTAAAAGTGAGATTAGAAACCCCTTACTTTGTACTTTTTCCTTGGTCGAAGGTAGGTTAACCTCCTTTATAATGGTTAAATAATTGTTATTGAATTATACAAGAATAATTTACTTTAATATGATATCATATATGATCTTTTAACATTGATTTGTTAATAATATCTTAGAATTATCGTCATTTCGGGTGTTAACGAGTTCATTTTACTTTATATTCTTTGTTATGTGAGACATATTCGTTATTAATGGGATGTATATTATTCATATATAGAATTATATAAAGTCCTTAGATACTATTTTTAAATCATCAAATTATAATTATACTTGAATGGATATGATGGAGAATGAATCTCATCACGTTCGTGGAGACGGTAGTCCGTACGTACGCACGAGCGACAATATCATTCTTTTGATATTAAAATAATATATAATTGGATGGTATATCATATATACAGAATAATTATCATGTTATATTTATTATTTACATGAGTTAAACATCATTATTATACCCATCCAAATAATAATACATTGAATAACAATTACACCACGAAGTGGAGACGGTAAGCCGTACGTACGCACGTATGGTGACATGTTATTCAAAGGATGGATAGAATACTGAATATGGTTTTACCATATTTATAATAAAATCACAGTATATATATGATACTGGAGTTATTATTTTATAATTGTAATAACAAAGAAAGAATAAGTGGAAGAAGAAAGGAACTTGAAAAGGGGTGGTGAAAACATTACCTCTTCTTCGGGTTCTTCCTTTTGATTTGATCAAAAGGGCTCCTTAGGTTGGATTTAGGATCAAACTAAGGCCTCTAGGTTTTAGTGAGGGAAGTTGAGAGATTATTTCGTTAGGGTTTGTCCGAACCAAAAGGCTTTGAATGTGTGAAGAAATGAGAAGGAGGAGTTCCATTTTATAAGAGGGGTGAGGGGCACCTTTGGAAAAGCTAGAAATATTAATTTATAATAAATTCATATTTGGTTTCTAATGGCTTAAAAGTTTATTATTCAAAGTTTAAGGTGGGGATAGGTCTAAAAACATTCATCCAATATAATTTAGACAGGTTTGGGTCGATATATTAACCTTATCTTTTAGTTTTAACTCTTAGTTAATTAGTTTGACATTTACCATGTCACTTTGTATTTTTATATTATATAGTTAATAAACTTACTATATACGTCCAAGAGACCCCTAAGTGGTCAATTAATGATATACATATCATGATATAAGTCTCTTGACCGAACCTTAGATTTTTAAGAATTTAATATCAATTAATAATATAATATTTGTTTTAAAAACTCTTTTATGTCAATTTTGACACTATTCAATAGTTGATTTTTGTGAAATACATAACAGAATTATTACTTCGAAAAAAGTTAATTAAATAAATCCTAATATGTCATATTAACCTAGAAAATTAGTTTAATTCAATAAAAGTCTCAAATTATATTTATTTGGGTATTTATAATATTAATTATTCTAATTTTTCACTGTTATGGTAATTACTGCATCACAATTGTGTCATAAATAAATTAACTTATTTAATTTCTAAAAATTATAAATAAAATATCATTAGGTAGGAAATATTTTTATCTTTCTAATGAATATTTAAAGTCTAAAATACAACATATATAACCCTATGTAATAATTGTTTTTCTATAAGATATATGCTTGTGTCATTTTTGTATTTATTTTAACTTAATTAAAATAAAGTGTCATTATCACTTACAAGTGGATCCATGGGGTCCCAAAATCGACCCAAAGATGACCATGGTCGACCCTGTATTAACCAATAGGGTTAAGACACGTTTTAGGGTAATTTAGTATTATTATAATATTATTTTTGTAACCCTTGTTTACTGGATTTACCCTTTAACCATGGTAAATAAAATATGTACCGAAGTAATTATCCAAAATGTCTAAAAATAAAAGTTACCTATTTACACAATTTGAACATCCTGATTCTAAATATGGAATCCATTTTTCCAAATTCAAAACACAGATGTGGCAGAAATTAATTTAAAATTAATTCCCGTTGTTAAAACAAAAAGCATGTTTTTAAGGGATAATAACTATCAAAAGATTGGCACTTGTTTATGTCTGGTTTAAATGTGAAATTATGTTCAATGACCCACATTTTATTAAATGGTAAAAATATATTCTAAATATACTTTAAAACCACTCAAATTCAAAATTTATCACTATTAATTATTTTGATTAAAAAAAGTTGTTTTTAATTAAAATTTAGTAATTTTCACTATTCATCAAAATATGAAAGTTATCCGAAAAGTACCAAAATTTCACCCTAGGCTAATTTCGATATTCCGAATTGAAAAATGAAGTCCATTTTGAGATATAGAATTTATAAAATTTCAAAAAGTAGGTATTACTATTCATAACGGCTAGTTTGATTGGTTGTGGTGTGTTAAAATCTCGAAGTTGCGTACAATGCACGCCATTGCATTATTTGAAGGGAAACGTACCGTGGAAGCATGGGCTGTTACAAGCATGAAATCTCGCATACTAATGAGATTTAGGGCTAGTACCCTTACTGGATCTTATACCTTGTTAGACTATGCATGGATGCCTGAGTTACACCTTGGGTCAAGTTAGCACCTAATATCCATGTATATGACCATATATTTCCTCACATATATAGTGTATATACATGTATAAATATTATATATGGTTACTTATATATGTATATATAGGGTAACTGAGATTAGACTTATTCCAGACTATTCTGAAGTAGGTGGATTCTTCCAGGTGTCCTACATGAACCTGTGATGACTGATATTTATATTCATCATTATGTATTATTCCGTATACTTTCACACTACTATGCTATACAACCTAAATGGATTATTCTAGAAACCATTGGTGGTGACCTACTAATTTTATCTCACACATTACTTAGGCCACCCTTGGCACCTGAGTAGACATTTAGGTTGTAGGTATTGAGAAGGGAAAGCACCCTTTCATGGATGCTTGATCTATTTTTCCTATAGCATGGAGCATGGGAGCAGAGGACTGAGAATATTCTAGTGATTATAATGGATTTTTATTTTTTTATTTTCTACTTTTTATATATCATGTTTTATATGCTTTATCGGTATATCCTATATCCCCTTTTTTGTACATTAGCATACCATGAAATAATTTTTTATATGAATTAGCCTATGATGTGATTATTATTATAGTTTCTTGAATATTTGTTTCCATTGTTGTTTATTACTCAACTTATTATGTACTATTATTTATCTTATATTATTATGATAGTTATTATATCTGTAATATCCACTCTGATATGAGGTTATAGTCTCCCCACCATACCACCTTAGACCCTTGCCGCTAGCCATAAGCCTTTGGCGTATGGGGAGGCACGCTTGAGACCATGTGACCCACTAGCTCAAGGAACCAATAGTGGCTCCAAGGTCAAGGAGTTATATATTTATCATTCTATAAATATAATATATATCATTTTCTTTATTACGTCGTCATTCACCTAAATATGATAACACCATTCATGTACGTATGGGCTACCGCCTTCACGAAGTGATGCGACTCTCTTTTCATCACCACACCACATGGATGATATATAAGTATATAATATGGTATAAATAATATTATGATCATTTATAAAGATTATGCATTACTTATCTTATTTCAATAATGATCATTCAAAAATGGATGTGTTACTCATGTGTACGAACGACTTACCATCTCCATGATCGTAACACACTTCATTTTTTGTAACCATATTTAATAATTGGTTTTAAAATTATATTTGATGTAAAAATATGATAATTATTTCATGATTATTATTCTGTAGATGATATAACTATATAATATTCACAAGTATAATATTTTTCATGACGAAACACACCTGATAAAAAAAGGCAATTAACACTTGAAATAATGAAAATAATGAAAGATTATTAATGAGTAGGTGATAATATATTATAAAAGAATAATATATTATATTATAAATATTACTATGGTTCTATTTTAAGTTAATAACATGTTTATAACCAATATATAGGAGTTTAAATCACATTCAACCAAAAGGAACCATGAGGTAAGGTATTCCATCTCAATTTTTATTCCATTGAGACTTATTTATTATTATGAACCAATTAAATAGTATGTGGAGTATATACCACCCCATTGAAATGTAATATCATGATTCATTCATACATCATGGTATTTTATGTTTCAATTCGAATCATTTCATCTAAGGGGATCTGACTTGAAAATTACCAAGTGGTAAAAGTTATTGTACAATCTCACTTTCTTTTATGATTGTTAACTTTATCTTGAAGTAATAAATTTATTTTGATCATTTTTCATTGATCATTAAAATTATCTTAAATATCCATATTATTATATCATGGACTCGTTTTTTCCGAATTTTTACACCATTTTTACATATGGTGTTTACTTTGAAAGAATAACTGATGAAGATATTGATAAATCCATATCATTTACTCAATAAATATATTTGAAGGCAGAGCCTAATGATTTAATTGAATCAATTATTTGATTCATGAGGAATGATTTGGACTTGAAGTGATGGGTGGGGCCCAGTATAATATAGCCCCTTGATGGATTGATAGGTTTTATGAGAAAAATTAATTTGGCCAAATTAAACGGGTTTCTACCTATAATATTTAAACCATATTGAGAAAGGAATTGAAAGTATAGGTATCATGATTCCTGAGATTATATCATCCAATAATTAAGAATTTACTTCATTAAGAATTCATTTATTATTATCTATGATATTTTTGCTATGATATTATCTCTAGATGAATTTAATTTTCATTTTATTTATTAAATGTAATGTGCATTCTGTTATGTACCTTTCCATATTGATTATGGATTATCTAGTTTTTTAAATAGAATGAGTTATCACTTATTTATCTTTTCATATTGATTATTCTTATTGATTTATGATAACTTCCGCAGTAATTAACCCTTACTGAGCATTTGAGATCACCCTTATTTTTTTCCTTTCCTGGGAATCCATGAAGTTTACCATGATTTATATGAATGGATATTATACATGGAATAATTATTCTTAAAAAAATCATGTTGTAAATTGTGTTTTCAAATTTATTATGGGAATCATGTATGTATCTATTTTACCAAGACTACTAAACTATTCATAACTTTGGGATGTGATTTACTTATATCTTATTACATTGTAATAAAGAAGACACTAGCTCTAGGATACTGGGATTGGGGTTACTATAGTTGGTATCAGTAGAATTTTAATAGAAACATTGGGAACAAGATTTAGGAAAACATAAATTAGGGAACATAACCCTAAGGCAAAATTTGAGGATAAGTATAGAAGAACATCCTAACGTTTTTTGAAGGTAGATATTATGTGGTTTTTCATGAAAATACATCTTTGTATGGATACTATAAGTGTATGTGGTTCTAGAATATATGTACCTTGGGGTAATAACCCTAAAAATGGAACATTGGGATTAACCCGATCATCACCTGATGTATGACAACAACCCTTAATGTACACCTAGTTTGAAATTCCTAGGGGATATGATTAGGATAATTTACATTTTCTTTTCAAAAAAATTATGAGGTATTTGAATAAATAATGAAAATTAATGACCTAAGATAAAACCTAAACCAAGGAAAGAGCCATTTTGAAATAAAATGAATAAAGGATTTATGTATTGGGATTCAAGAATTAAACTGTGATAAGTTTTATAGGAGAATATGTCTTTATTAACTTAAGAGTTATGGATACCATTATGGGTTATGAATTTGAGGTTGATCATAAGTTCAAAGTCTTAAACACCTTTTTTAGGTTTTATGTGATTGGATTATACCATGATTAAGGATATTTTTGTAGAAATTTATGGCAATCATATGTTTTAGAGAATTTTTTGAGTAATAATGACTTTACATTTTATAGACATAAGTTTAGAGGTATTTATAAAATTTAGGGTTAATATAATCCTTAATGACATTGTAATAATAGTAAAATAAGATAATTATAATTAAAATAATAATAAAATAAAAAAAGTTGTAATTACAAGGAGAGTAAAAAGGTTATTTAATGATAAATTTTATTTCAAGTTTGTAAATAATTTTTTGGGAAGGTTATAAGAATTATATTAATATAGTTTAGAAAAAGGAAAACCCGTATACTGGATTAAAACCCCTCACATCCATCAAGGTGGTGGGGTTTAAACCCATGCCGAAGGATGATAAGGGTTTCAAACCTACCACTGGCCTACGTAATTCCCTAGTTAATACGTTATTGTTTTTAGTTAAACAATTTAAAAACTAACTATTAATGATGAACTAGTGGTGTTATTTTTTGAGGTTTATAGATTAATTTATTATATTGGGTAACTAATGCTAACCATATTAGTTTTGGGAAATATTTAGGGATAGATAGAAAGACATGCCACTCTTTTATGGATATTAAAATCTATTAAAAGTGAATTTTAGTGATTGAGGAATAAAAAATCCATTTTTTCATATTCATTTCTTTGAGTAAGGAATGAATTGGAAATTGTTCCAGGCACAACCAAAGGATGAGATTATGATTTTGAAATAGAATTCAATCAATTAAGTATATCTTCTCATGAAATAACTTAAACATTTGGAAAAGGGTATTGAAACAAAACTTTATCCTATTAACATCATTTTTGATGATATCAATCACACTTTTCACACCTATTTGATTTATGGTTTTGCGGTCGTTAACCTTCTCTAGATCACCCACTTTCATTTGATCAATGAACTTTATCACTCTCCATTAATCCTTAGGTGTTATTATTCTCTTACATCTTTATGATTTCATTTCAAATCTATGTTATCATACATGTAAAACTATTTAGAATGATTATTCCATATGACTTTTGTACTTCCCTTTCTCTCTTATTAAGAGTATATTTTATTAAATATTTAATGATGTGTTTTTTTTAATAATGATATTTCTAAATATAAAAACCTTGATTACCGAGATCATGTTTAAATTGAGATTATAAAATTTATTTAAGGTGGGTAAAGTGTAAGATCCCAATACTTTATAATATATTTATTTTAGAATAAATTTAATTTCATCGATATCTTGTAATGAATGCAACACCAGGTTTAAACAAAACATAATTTAGTCATGATTTTCTCACTTAATTTAGAATTAATTTTTAAAAAATTTAGAATATTTATTTGAAAAAAAGATTCATTTTTGAAATCAGTATATCAAAATTATCTTATGGTGAATTTTTGGGATTGTTTTGAACCGTTTCTTTTTTTGATGAATAGTAAAAAATACTGAATTTTAATTGAAAATGGACATTTAATTTAAATAATTTATATTGTTAAATTATATTTATAATTGGATTTAAAGTAAAATTATCTCAATTATATATAAATTAATCCAATTTAGGTCATCAGAATCATTTTTATATTGAATTTTGATTTAAAAATACTGCAAACATCTGAACATTTTCTCTTTAAAAACCTGCTTTGTCATCACATCTACGAGATAAATTTTAAATTAGAAATTTTCCAATTATATGAATTTAATTTTAAATCTTAATAATTTATAAATTATAATAAGACCAACTTTATTTTTTACCAGAATGAATAGTGAAAATAGTAAAAATTAATTACCACAGTTAAGGTAAAAATGGGTTTACAGAGGGTTAAACTCAGAAGATAAGGGTCAAAACAACCTAAAATTTTGTCCAAAACCCATTTTATGACCATATGTATCCCCTTAGTACCTTAGGATATATTTTTATGAGTTTCTAGGATACTTTTCCATGAAATGGACCTATATAATAATTCAAGTAAAGAAAAAACAAAAAAAAAGAATCTTTCTTGCTTTTAATATCTATATAGCATTGGGATAGGGAAAAAACATAGGTTTGTTTATAAATATTATTTTAAATATAAATGATTTTTATCATAATAATTTATCTTTAAATTTTATAGGTGAAATAATTACTTAAAATGCTTAAGAAATGCCAATATAGAAATTATTTAATTAATAATAAAATAAAATAAATGATACTAAAAATATTAAAAAGTGAAGTAAATTAGTTGAATTATTATGTTAAATTAATTTTATATATGGATATATAATTTTACAAAAGTGTTAACATAATATATTCTAATTATATCATTTTCTTTATATTTTTAAATTCAAATCAAATGAATAATGACAAAATTGACTTTAATGTTATTTTAAAATAAATGATATTTTATTAAATGATTTAAAATTGATAAAAATATCATATTATATCAAGTTATTTTATTTTTTAAAAAAATATTAACTGTGGTCCATTAATATATCAAATTTTCTTTTATAGTGATTATATTGACCCCTAAATAGTAACAACTCTTTGAGCATTGTTAAGGTTAAACCAATGTTTTTGCACGTTACATGTGCTTATATTAAAATTAATTTCCAAAACACATAGGATGTATATTTTATAAATTATATATCAAATTTATAATAATTGGGTCCAAATTATATAATAAGTATCATTTTATTTTAGTCTTAATGGATAAATTTCCTAGGTTAGAAAACTAGTTACCAAAGTGAAAACCCAAAATGTTAAAAGCAGGGAAACATAGAAGTTAAGGAACAAAATGTTTAAAACATATGCTTCATTGTGTTTTAGAGGTTTAGTTAGACCATATCATCCCTAATAACCTTTAATTATCAATTTTTTTATCTATTTTTGGTAATACTGAATTCCCAATAGTGAATACTTTTTGGTATTTACAAGAATGTCACTCCTCCTTAGCTATAAAAAGAAACTCACTATCCTCTCTTTTTTCACATCTTAAAACCTATTTTTTTGGTAACATACCTGAACAAATAACTTTATAAATTCCCTCATATAATCCTAGAAGCCTTATTTTTGGAATAACCCCATACTAGTAATGATTTAGTGCTAACTCAAGGAAGATGCCCGACGAAGAGGTAATGTTCTTCAATGAACATCTTTATTTTATTTCTTTCTCCACCTAATTTAATTATTATTAATCCATGATGATATAATAACCTTAGTATATTAAATATAACTGGATTTTTTATAACAAATTCATGACCTAAAACCATATCCAGTGACATTAAATGGGTTATGAAATCACCATTTGTGTGTATGGAGGACCACATCCTCTCAAACCGATATTATTCATTATTCCATTACCACATTTCATGGTTGGGTATGATGGTGTATATAAAGAAAATATATGTTATTTATAACATAGTTATACCTATGTATACACTATATCATATATATATATATATATATATATATATATTCTTCCATTCTGTAAGGGATACAATAACGCTGCTTGTGTGTATGGAGAACTACCACCTCCCGAAGCGATGTGACTCCTCTTTCACTAATGCTTCACATGGAAGGTGATAAGGATAAAGTTAAATATTATATATAATATATATTAAATAATTATTATATTAATTAAATATTTTTTATTTTTTAAAGATAATATATATAATTTGTTTTCTTACATTTTCACTCACCTAAAGATGATAACATCATTCGTGTATGTATGGACTACCACATTCACAAAGAAATGTGACTCTATTTTCATCAAAAAACCACATGGATGATATATATAAGTATACAATATGGAATATATGATATTATGATAAATTTTTAAAAATTATACATTATTTACATTCTTTTTATAATGATCATTTAAAAATTGGAAGCATTACTCATGCGTACGTACGACCTACCATCTCCATGGTCGTAATGTACTTCATTTTTCATAACCATATTTCCCAAAATATTTTAAAAGTATAATTGATATAAAAATTTGAAAATTATTTCGTGATTATTATTCTGGAGATGATATAACTATATAATATGCACAATAATCATATCTTTCATGATGAAACACACATGTGAAAACAAGGCAATTAACACCCGAAAGAATAAAAATAATGAAATATTATTATTGAAAAGGTGATAAGATGTTTCAAAAGGATCATATATGATATTATAAATATTAAAATGGTTATTTTATAAGTAAATTATATGTTTAAAACCACTATACAGAAGTTTAAATCATGTTTAACCAAAAGGAAGCATCAGGTAAGGGATTTCGTCTCAATTTACATTCCATTGAGACTTATTTATTATTATATACCAATTAACTTATATGTGGTTTATATACTACCCCATTGAAATGTATTATCTTGATTCATTCATAATTCATGGTATTTTAAGTTTAAATTTGAATAATTTCATCCAAGGTTATTTGAATTGAAAATTACCAAGGGGTAAAAGTTATTGTACAATATCACTTTCTTTTATGATTGTAAAATTTATCTTGAAACAATAAATTTTTTATGATCATTTTTCATTGTTCATTACATTTATATTAAATATAAATATTATTATACAATAGATACGATTATTTTATAAATCATATACCATTTTTACATACAGTGTTTACTTTGAAAGATTAACTGGGGAAAGTATGGATAAATTTGTATCCTTTACTCAATAAAGATATTTGGCGATAAGGAATATTAATTTAATTAAATTTATTATTCAATATATGAGGAATTATTTGGAACTACAGTGAAAAGTGAGTATTAGTATAATATATCCCCATAATGCATTGGTATGTCTCATGAGACAAATTAAGTTATCCAAATTAAACAGGTTTTTACCTGTAGTATTTAATATTTCCTATGAATGGTCTTAACAGTATAGGTATCATGATTCTTGAGATCATAGAATCCAATAATTAAGAATATAATTTATTAAGAATTTAATTATTATTAACCATGATATTTTCACTATGATATTATCTCTAGATGCATTTTATTTTCAGTTAATTGATTAAATGGAATGTGTTTTCAGTTATTTACCTTGCCATATTGATTATGCCTTATCTAGTTAATTAAATGGAATATGTAATCAGTTATTTACCTTGAAATATTGATTATGGATTATCTTATTATTTAAATGGAATTTGTTCTCAGTTATTTACCTTTCCAGGTTGATTATGCTTATTGATTCATGATAGCTTCCACTATACTTAACCCTTAATGAGCATTTGAGCTCACCATTATTTTGTTTCCTTTCCCAAGAATAGATGAAGTTTAACATGATTGATATTAAGGGATATTATAGATTGAATAAAGTTATTCTCAAAGACAATTATGTTGTAAACTAAATTTTCAAATATATTATGGGAACCATGTATCAATCTAGTTTACCAAGACTAATAAACTATTCAATCATTCAAGATGAAATTTCCTTGTATCTTATGCCAATGTAATAAATTAGACACCAGATATGGGCTACTAGGGTCAAGGTCACTAAAAGAAATATCTTTAATTGATGGAATACATAGAGGTTTATATGGATAAAATTGAGGTTGTGTTGAGAAGATCCACTCATCTCAGGAAACCTATTATGAAGTTTAGGAATGATATGAACCTCATAATTTCAATGGATGTAAGGGAACCATACATTCCAAAATTAACAACTACTCTCAGTGACTATAAGTAGTGGGAGTTATCTATGGAAGAGGAAATTAATTCCTTAAATATCAAAAATACTTGGGAATTTGTTGAGAAATCAAACAAAAAGATGGATTTGGAAAATAAATGATTTTTTCATTTGAAAGATGAAGCTGATGGAATTAAAAGATATAAATCAAGGTTGGTGGTAATAGGTTTTTATTAAAATTAAGGTATAAAATTTTCTATAATTTTTTCACCCATGGTGAAACACGCAATAATTCAAACAATGATCACTATTTTTGCATCCAATGATTTACACTTGGAGTAGATAGATATAAAAATAGAATCACTTTATGATGATTTAGAGGAAGAAATTTAAATGGTTCAATATAAGGATTATTATGTTTATAATAAAAAGGATTTGGTTTTTTGGTTGAAACAAAGTCTTTATGGCTTGAAGAAAGATCTAAGATAGTAGAATAAGAAGTTTGACACTTTCATGTTTGAAGAATGTTTTAGTTTATGTGAGTTTGATCACTGTTATTAAAAAAATAAATTGGAATATGGAATATATATCCTAATTATCTTGTATGTGGATGATATATTTATTGTTGGTCTAGAGTTAAAATGAATTAAAAAACTTTAGAGGAATTTATCAAGAATATTCAAGATGAAGGATCATAGGAAATCTAAGAAAATATTATATATTTCAATTATAAGGGATATGAAAAATATCTCCTTGATTTTATCCTAGAATGATTATGTTGAGCAATGTATTGTTTTCAAACAATTCAAAATAATGTTTTTTAAAGGAGGAGATTATTTCAAATAATACTCTGTCTCTTTATGATGATTTTGATGCTCACAAATACCCTTAATTATTTACTAATTATTTCGTTGAGTATTTTGCAGGAATTTATTTTATTTATTTATTTCATACTTCATTTATTCCGAGATCAATTTTAGCGTGTTCTGGAATCACTGTAGCGCAAGATCAATTTTAGCGTGTTCTGGAATCACTGTAGCGCAAGATCAATTTTAGCGTGTTCTGGAATCACTGTAGCGCAAGATCAATTTTAGCGTGTTCTGGAATCACTGTAGCGCGAGATCAATTTTAGCGCGTACTGGAATCACTGTTCATACCCTACGTTGATGAACGTAACGTATGGATGAAAAGTTTACTTTTTATGTTAAAAGAAACGTATGGTTAAGGAACCTTACGTTATTTTGAAACGTATGGTTAATGAATCTTACATTGTTGAAAAGTATGGAAGAAGAACATTACGTTTGGAAGGAACCTTACGTTTTCGTTGTTGGACAAGTATGGAAGAGAAACCGTACGTTAGTTTTCAGTGTTGAGTTTGTTTCTCAAAAGTATGGATCATCAACCTTACTTTTATAATCAACCGTACGTTCTTTGGAGAGTTGAAGCGAGACAAAGTATGGATGATCAACCCTACGTTTGAATGCTGAAGAGAAAGTATGTACGTTCTGAACCTTACGTTTGTGAACCTTACGTTTGTGAACCGTACGTTTGGAGCCACGTCATCAACCCTACGTTTGGCGTCGGGATATTTTTGACAGACGATATTTCCTTTTGCATTGGTCAAACAAGCGGATTATTTGGCGGATTTCGAGCCGATTCTTAAGTACGACTTTGAATGAATCAAAGACGATTTTCAACGGATTACTGATTGATTTAAACAGAGATTTTTATGCCGATTCCTCAGGGGAGTTACAACGGCTCTGTTATTTCATTTAATATCGCGAATCTAAAGGAGATTTTCATGGATCTATTTATGCGGAATATTTTCTCAGATTTGTATATATGTGTTCTATCTTGGAAACTTTGGATATATATATATACACAGGAAAGTGTGTGAAAGATATAGATTGATCTTTTAACGAGCAAAAAAACAGAGACTGAGAAAAGGCGTTCTTTTCTGGTGATCGAGAAGAAGTGTAAAACCTTTATTGCCGAAGGAAGATCTTGATAACAGATTCACGTGTTCTACATTGACTATCTGTTGTGAATCTATTGCTGCTGAAGTTGTGAAGTTTCTGGTAATATCTATTGCAACTGGATCGACTCAGAACTGTTTTGATTACAGATCTTTATTTTCTGAAGACAAAGATCTATCTACTGTCAATTGCATTCTGTTGCAATTGTGAAGAACAACTGGAGAATTGTTTTCTTTATCGAAACCCTTTTTTATTTTTGAGTGATAAACTTCTCGTTCTAAGCTGTGTGGGTTCGTGTTTGAACCAGGAAGGCTGTGTTTGCCTGAATCTTGTAAAGGTGTCAACTGCCTGTACTCAGTTGTGAACAGGTCTGTGGAAACGAGGACCAGATAGTGAAAATCGCCAAGCTCGTGGATTTGAGCGTTGGTGGAGTGGACTAGGGGCCTTCTGTTCCCCGAACCACTATACATCCGTGTGTTCATGCTTTTACTTTTTCCACTGCATATTTAATCGTGCAAAAGCATAGTGGACAGAATTTGTCTAAATTGAAGAGATTGTAATAATTTTGAAAAGACACAATTCACCCCCCTCTTGTGTATAATCCGTAGATTCAGATCCAACAATTGGTATCAAAGGAGGAGCTTCTTATTTTTAAAGTCTTATCAAGCTAGAAGTATTTAAAGATTATACATAGTGTATCATGGCTGATATGAGAGAGGGAATGTCAATGGTCAGAGCACCTTACTTTAATGGAGATAATTATGGCTGCTGGAAATCACGTATGATTATTTATCTGAAAAATCTTGGTTACAAAGTCTATTCAAAGATTCTGACTCCCTATGAAATTCCTGAAAATCCCGATACATGGAGTGCTGCTATAGAGGCTGAGTATGACATAAATTCAAAATCTATGAATGCAATCATCTGTGGTCTAGGACCAGATGAATTTAACAGAGTATCTCAATGCCCGACTGCATATGAAATGTGGCAAACAATAGCTGTTGCTTATGAAGGAACAGATAATGTAAGACAGATGAGATATGCAACTGCTAAGTTAAAATTCGATACTTTCAGAATGATTGAAGGAGAGAGCATCACTCAGATGAATGGAAGATTGACAGAAATTGTCAATAATATAACAGCTCTAGGAGAACCAATCAAGCAGGCTGATCAAGCGTTGAAGGTACTGAGAGTACTTCCTACTCGATGGAATGGAATCTCTGCAGCAATCAGACAATCAACTTCTGTTAAAGATCTAACTATGAGAGAACTGATTGGTACATTGATGATGTACGAAGCTGAAATGCAAGATGAGGTAAATGAGCATAAAGTTTACATAAAAAGGGAAAATACTGCTTTGAAAGTGACTTCTCAACAAAAGGATAGAAAGATGAAGAACAGAGAAGTAAGTGCTAAATCAGAAAGCTCTGATTCTTCAAATTCGGATGAAGAACTGGCTCAGCTAGCCAGAAAATTCAGAAAGTTCTACAGTAAGAAGAAAGACTTCAAGAAATCCTTCAAAAAGGATAGCAAGGAAGTGAGATGTTATGAATGCAAAAAGATGAGACATATCAGACCGGATTGCCCAAAATTGAAAGATGCAAAGAAGAAGAAATTCTTCAAAAGAGATGATTATGAGCAGAAAGACAAGAAAGTTATGAAAGCTACTTGGAGTGTTTCTGAAGACTAAAGTAATTCTTCTGAATCAAGCTCAGAGAAGGAAGAAGACAATTTAAAAGCAAATATGTGTTTCATGGCTGAAACTGATGAGGTAGCAGGTCACCAAAGAAAGAAAGAAATATGGTATATGGACAGTGGCTGCTCAAGACACATGAGTGGAACTTCAGCTAATTTCTCTTCTCTTACTCGAAAGGAAGGAGGACTTGTCACCTTTGGTGACAATGCCAAAGGAAAGATTATTGGTATTGGAACAGTTGGAGATCCAGAGACAGTCTCAATCAACAAAGTACTTTATGTACAAGGGTTAAAACACAATCTGATAAGTATCTCTCAACTCTGTGATGATGGATACACTGTTGATTTTACTAACAATAGTTGTACTGTTTCTAAAGACAAACTGTTTAAGTTTAGAGCACCCAGAACTGATAATGTTTATACTTTGGATTTGTATTCCTTGTGTAAACAACAAGTAAACTGCTTAACTGCTAATATAAGTGAATCCTGGATCTGGCATAGAAGACTTGGTCATTGCAATATATATGCTTTACATAAATTATCTAAGAAACATCTAGTTTCTGATTTGCCTAGTCTCAAATTTGAAAATGACAGATTCTGTGATGCATGTCAGCTTGGCAAGCAACACAAATCATCATTCAAATCTGTTAATAAAGTTGCTACAACTAAACCTCTAGAACTTATCCATATGGATTTGTTTGGACCTTCAAGAGTAGCAAGTTTAGCTGGTAAATTATATGTTTATGTATTAGTTGATGATTATTCTAGATTTACTTGGATTTTCTTTTTGAAATTTAAAAGTGAAGCTTTTAGTTTATTTGAAGGTTTTTGTAAATCTATTCAAAATGAAAAAGGTTTTAATATAATCTCATTGAGAAGTGATCATGGTGGAGAATTTGAGAACCAGGAATTTAATTCCTTTTGCTCAAACATGGGTATTAAACACACCTTCTCTGCTCCAAGAACACCTCAACAGAATGGGATTGTAGAAAGAAGAAATAGAACTATTCAAGAAATGGCTAGAACTATGTTAAATGAATATAGCCTACCTATATATTTCTGGGCAGAAGCTGTTAATACAGCTTGTTATATAATGAATAGAATTTTAATAAGACCTATTTTGAAAAAGACACCCTATGAACTATGGAATAACAGAAAACCTAAAGTAAATTACTTTAAAGTTTTTGGATGCAAGGTTTACATCTTGAATACCAAAGATAATCTTGGTAAATTTGATCCAAAATATGATAAAGGTATTTTCTTAGGATATTCTGCAACCTCCAAAGCTTATAGAGTCTATAATAAAAAGTCAAGGATTGTTGAAGAATCAGTTCATGTGAAATTTGATGAATCTGATCCTTTTGAGAAAAGGATAGAACAAATAGATGAACCTGATTCTAATGAAAACACGAGACTTGAGAATTTAAAGAATGATTTTGAAAATGATATAAAAGAAATTCAGTCCAGTTCATAAGAACATGACACTGAAGAACCTTTGAATGTAATGCCTAGACAGTCTAGAACCTTAAAGAATCACCCTTTAGAATCTGTGATAGGTGACTTAGAGACTGGTATTCAAACTAGAAGAAACTTTGGAAACATAGTTGAATTCTCTGCTTTCCTATCCCAACAAGAACCTAAGACCATAGAAGAAGCCTTAGATGATGAGAGCTGGGTAATAGCAATGCAGGATGAATTGAACCAGTTCAAGAGAAATAAGGTTTGGGAATTAGTTGAAAGACCACATGATTATCCAGTAATAGGAACTAAATGGGTCTTTAGGAATAAACAGGATGATCAAGGGATAATAACTAGAAATAAAGCAAGATTAGTAGCTAAAGGATATAATCAAGAAGAAGGAATAGATTATGATGAGACCTTTGCACCTGTAGCCAGGTTAGAATCCATTAGAATCCTTTTAGCCTATGCATCTTATATGAATTTTAAATTATTTCAGATGGATGTTAAATCTGCCTTTTTAAATGGTTATTTAATGGAGGAAGTTTATGTTGAGCAACCTCCTGGTTTTGAAAATTCTCAAAAACCAGATTCTGTTTTCAAACTTACTAAAGCTCTTTATGGCCTTAAACAAGCACCTAGAGCTTGGTATGAAAGACTAAGTTCTTTTCTTTTGAAAAATGATTTTACTGTTGGACTAGCAGATCCAACACTCTTTAAGAAAACTGTGAAAAATAATGTTTTGTTGGTTCAAATTTATGTTGATGATGTAATTTTTGGATCAACCAATAAAATTCTTTGTCATGAATTTTCAGAATTAATGCAAAAAGAATTTGAAATGAGTATGATGGGAGAATTAAATTTCTTTTTGGGTCTTCAAATATTTCAAAAAGATTTTGGAAATGTTTTAAATCAATGCAAATACATTACTGATTTACTTAAGAAATTTGGACTTGAAAACAGCAAGACATTTACAACTCCTATGTGTACTAATATAAAACTTGATTTGGATGAAACTGGAAAATCAGTGGACAACAAGTTATATAGAGGTATGATTGGTAGTTTGTTATATCTTACTGCTAGTAGACCAGATATAATGTATTCAGTATGTCTTTGTGCTCGATTTCAATCAAATCCCAAAGAATCCCACTTAACTGTTGTTAAAAGAATTTTTAGATATTTAAAAGGTACTATTTATCAATCTCTGCTTTATCCAAAAACCTCTGATTTTAATTTAATTTCATATTCAGATGCTGACTTTGGAAGCTGTAGATTAGATAGGAAGAGTACTTCAGGAACATGTCACTTTTTAGGAAAGTCTTTAGTATCATGGTCTAGTAAGAAACAACACTCAGTTGCCCTGTCAACAGCCGAGGCAGAATATGTGTCTGCAGGTAGTTGCTGTGCACAGGTGTTGTGGATGAAAAACACTCTTATGGACTTTGGATTAAATTTCAATAATACACCTATTTTATGTGATAATACTAGTGCAATTAATATTTCAAAAAATCCTATTAGTCATTCTAGAACTAAGCACATTGATATAAGACATCACTTTTTAAGAGATCATGTGTTTAAAAAGGATATATTTTTAGAATTTGTAAATACAGAAAATCAATTAGCAGATATTTTTACTAAACCACTTCCCACGACAAGGTTTGAATTTATTAAGGGGGAGTTAGGTTTATTTAATTTTAAATAGTTTTTTTTTAATATTATTCTGTTTTCGAATTCTGCTTAATTTCTGTTTCCCGCTATAAGTAATTTTATTTTGTTTTAAATAAAAGTAATGATTAGTGATTACACGGGAATCAAGGCTGTCAGAACCGTTTCACCTTCTAAACTGTTTCACCTTTTTCGGAAACCCTTTCGAAAACCTAAAACCGCACATCTGCTCCAAAACCCTTTTCTGAATCTTCAAACCCTAAACTTTCGAACCTCCAGAAATCGTTGTTGAAATGGCAAAGACTAAGCGTCCAGATGAAGCTGAGAACAGTGCTGCAAAGAAACCTAAAGTAGTTGGTCGGAAAATACTGCAAGGTAAAGTCATAGATTTAGAATGGCTGTTTGAAACTAATTTACTGTTGAAGCAAGCGTTGTCGTTTCAAAGCCTTGAGCAAGCTTTTAATAGTGCAAATTATGAGTTTCTATATGAGGCAGAAATGAGACATTTCTTTAGAACTGTTCAGTTTAGCCTTGGAGATACGGAGGATAGTTTATTGGCTCAAATAGAGGATAAGGACTTTTCCATATCATCTGTAGAGATAAGTCAAATTCTTAACTGCCCTCATGAAGGAGTTTTTCATTTAGATTTACGGAATATTGGAGATTCTGTACATAAGTCTGAAGACATTATGTCTTTTCTGTTTGGAACCAGAGTGATAAATAAAATGTTTATTAAAGATTTGAATCCCGATCAGAAAATCTTGGTAAAATTTGTTCAGACTGGTTTAGCACCAAGGATGGCTGAGATGGAGAAAATCCTATACCCTGACATGTACATAATGTATCTTCTGATGTGTGATATTAAGTTTAATTTTCATCGGTTTATGATAAGATATCTGAGATACTGCTGTCAGAGTGAAGCAATAATGACCTTTTTCCCTTATGGAAGGTTCATTTCTTTGTTTTTGCATAAAAGAGGAATGATCAGATTGGTAGATGCTGGGGTGAAATGTCACCACAGTAATGTTTTTAATGCTGGAACTTTAAGGAAAGTAGGATACTTCTGGAGCACAATTAAAGGAAAACTCTTACCTGTTGGAGCTGAGGAAGACTCAGAGAGTGCTCAGGCTCAACCGGCTAAGTCCAAGGAGGGACAAGCAGAATCAAGAGTTAGTACAGTAGCAAGGAGAATTCGCTTTGAGATGGAGGAAGTTGAGGAAGAGAGAAGTCAAGAAGGACTTCAATCTAGAAGGAAGAGGTCAATTGATGAAGAAATTATCTCTCCTGCCTTGAAATCATCTGAACCGGTAATTTCTTATTCATTTGTGAGAGAAGCTGTTGTGGAGCAGACTGCACCGATAGAGGAACCAGTAGCTCAACCGGAAATCCAAAAAGAACCTCAATCTGCTGCTGTGGCTGTTGAAAAAGCAATTCCACAAGAACAACTTATGGAGGCAGTGCCTGGTGAAGAAGTGGCCCGACCTCAAGATTTACAAGAAAATATTGTTCTTGACCATTCAGTAGAAATCAGAGAGACTACTGTTCGTGATGAACATACTTCTGAAGCTAATACAGAGGTACTTCAGGAAGATTTTTCAGTGGAAGAGTTTCAGGCTTCAAAAGCTAGTTCAGTGGATCAACCTTGTCAGGACAAGGACAAAGAACAGTCTGATGCAGATTCTTTACCTCTTGCCCTGCCTCATCAACCTTTTTCTGGAAATGAGAATAGAGCACAGGATGCCCCTGATTCGAGAAAAGAAGAAGTTGTTGAGTTGTACAAGTGTATCTCTCAATTAGAATCTGAGAATGTTAGTCTCAGAAATTCTCTGAACTTAGAGCAGTTGAAGTTTCAAAAGCTGAAAGAATCTACTGTTTCAAGACAGGAAGTAGATTTGTTTAAGACTGATATGCTGCATGCTGTTGATCAGTTAAAATCAGAGATGGTAAAGAAAGATGATTTGTCTGAGATGAAGATTTACATGGAGAATAAATTTGAGTCTGTTGCAAACAATGCTGTGAGTGGATCAGGCTCTTCACCTGATTTGATTCGGAGATTTCAAGCAATTACTGCAGCAATGAGCAATATGAGTGACAGATTACACGATCTTCAGTGTAATAGTGCCCCTTTGTCAGTTTTGCTAGATAATCGGAAATTTTTAGTGGATCAGTTGACATCTGGAGAGCAACCGATTAGGATTCTTTTGAATCAGTTATCAGAGAAACTGGCTCTTTTTGTTGAAAAAGAAGAAAGAATGCATGAGTTTTTCAGAGTTAATTTGATTGAATATATTCATATGACTCAAGAGAACAGAGATCTTATCATCAAGTTAGGAGATGGGATGATGAAGAGGCTCAGAGAACAGTTTACAGAGATCAAGACCGCGATTCAAAGGAGATAGACACCCTTTTTTTTTCTTCACTGTCTTATCCATGAACCTTGATTCCTCTGTATATCACAATCGTTTATATATAACAGCTTGTGAATGAAAATTCTTTTCTTATTTTTTTTTGTTTTGTTGTTTATTGATTTATGTTTAAGTTATCGAGTATAAAAAATTCACTTATTCATACACAGTTAATTATAGCATTTACTTATAGTTCAGTGCAATATTGAATGTGTTCAAATCCGTAATTTTTCATTCTTTTTGATATCACAAAAAGGGGGAGAATTTGGATAAACACAACATTTAAATTCATTTGTTTCCTATGAAGAAATTTGGATAGCTGAAAATTTATTTTTATGGGGGAGAAATTTTATTATAGTTAAATATTGTTTTAATCCTTTCAGAATTCTAAAATTTTATAAAACTAATTTTTTCAATAAAGATTGCAATTAAATTAGTTCTATTATTTTATGGGTTTTGTGATCATCAAAAAGGGGGAGATTGTTGAGCAATGTATTGTTTTCAAACAATTAAAAATAATGTTTTTTAAAGGAGGAGATTATTTCAAATAATACTCTGTCTCTTTATGATGATTTTGATGCTCACAAATACCCTTAATTATTTACTAATTATTTCGTTGAGTATTTTGCAGGAATTTATTTTATTTATTTATTTCATACTTCATTTATTCCGAGATCAATTTTAGCGTGTTCTGGAATCACTGTAGCGCAAGATCAATTTTAGCGTGTTCTGGAATCACTGTAGCGCAAGATCAATTTTAGCGTGTTCTGGAATCACTGTAGCGCAAGATCAATTTTAGCGTGTTCTGGAATCACTATAGCACGAGATCAATTTTAGCGCGTACTGGAATCACTGTTCATACCCTACGTTGATGAACGTAACGTATGGATGAAAAGTTTACTTTTTATGTTAAAAGAAACGTATGGTTAAGGAACCTTACGTTATTTTGAAACGTATGGTTAATGAATCTTACGTTGTTGAAAAGTATGGAAGAAGAACATTACGTTTGGAAGGAACCTTACTTTTTCGTTGTTGGACAAGTATGAAAGAGAAACCGTACGTTAGTTTTCAGTGTTGAGTTTGTTTCTCAAAAGTATGGATCATCAACCTTACTTTTATAATCAACCGTACGTTCTTTGGAGAGTTGAAGCGAGACAAAGTATGGATGATCAACCCTACGTTTGAATGCTGAAGAGAAAGTATGTACGTTCTGAACCTTACGTTTGTGAACCTTACGTTTGTGAACCCTACGTTTGGAGCCACGTCATCAACCCTACGTTTGGCATCGGGATATTTTTGACAGACGATATTTCCTTTTGCATTGGTCAAACAAGCGGATTATTAGGCGGATTTCGAGCCGATTCTTAAGTACGACTTTGACTGAATCAAAGACGATTTTCAACGGATTACTGATTGATTTAAACGGAGCTTTTTATGCCGATTCCTCAGGGGAGTTACAACGGCTCTGTTATTTCATTTAATATCGCGAATCTAAAGGAGATTTTCATGGATCTATTTATGCGGAAGATTTTCTCAGATTTGTATATATGTGTTCTATCTTGGAAACTTCGGATATATATATATACACAGGAAAGTGTGTGAAAGATATAGATTGATCTTTTAACGAGCAAAAAAACAGAGACTGAGAAAAGGCGTTCTTTTCTGGTGATCGAGAAGAAGTGTAAAACCTTTATTGCCGAAGGAAGATCTTGATAACAGATTCACGTGTTCTACATCGACTATCTGTTGTGAATCTATTGCTGCTGAAGTTGTGAAGTTTCTGGTAATATCTATTGCAACTGGATCGACTCAGAACTGTTTTGATTACAGATCTTTATTTTCTGAAGACAACGATCTATCTACTGTCAATTGCATTCTGTTGCAATTGTGAAGAACAACTGGAGAAGTTTTTTCTTTATCGAAACCCTTTTTTATTTTTGAGTGATCAGCCTCTCGTTCTAAGATGTGTGGGTTCGTGTTTGAACCAGGAAGGCTGTGTTTGCCTGAATCTTGTAAAGGTGTCAACTGCCTGTACTCAGTTGTGAACAGGTCTGTGGAAACGAGGACCAGATAGTGAAAATCGCCAAGCTCGTGGATTTGAGCGTTGGTGGAGTGGACTAGGGGCCTTCTGTTCCCCGAACCACTATACATCCGTGTGTTCATGCTTTTACTTTTTCCGCTGCATATTTAATCGTGCAAAAGCATAGTGGACATAATTTGTCTAAATTGAAGAGATTGTAATAATTTTGAAAAGACACAATTCACCCCCCCTCTTGTGTATAATCCGTAGATTCAGATCCAACAGATTACATCCATAAATTCATCAAAATATTTAGAATTATTGTTTGTAAACCTCTTTCAACCCCCTTGCTGAACACTTAAAAATTTCAAAAAATTAGGCACCATCAATGGATAGAGAAGTTTATAACATGGAGAAAGTTATGTATTCCTCAATTGTAGGAAGTTTAATACTTGAAATGGTTTTAAATCCACAAAATATTTCTTTGGTAGTGGGAATTATTTTTTTTCATGTCAAATCATAGAATGAAACATTAGGAATCTATAAAATGGATCTTATGATACTTGAAAGGGTCATAGGATACCACTTTATTTTTCCGTGATGATGACCAATTGAAAGGCTTTGTAGATACATATTTTTATAGTGACATGTATTCATGGTGAAGTACTACAAGGCTTGTATATAATTTTTGTGTAATAATGGTATGTTTTATGTTTCAATTACAACAATTGGTCATTTTATTTATAATAGAATAAGATTATGTTTCTACTATTAAAGTAGGGAAATAGATGATATGGTTAAAAATCTTACTATATACACTTGGAAAGGGATCAGGAAGAGGAATTTTATTCTTTGATATTCTGAGTTCCAGTCATCTTTCCCAAAACCTAGTGTTTTATATGATAATGAAACAAATTTACCTAAAATATCACTTCATATGAAGTTTATTGGAGGATAAAGTATTGGATATTTATAAAATCATTGGGAAGAAAAATCCTATGGATATGTTTAAAAAGGTAATAGTTTAAGAAGGATTGAGGTAACATTATTTCTCAATGGGACTTGGATGATTAAAGGGAATGGTGGACACTAATTATATTAGATAGAGGAAGAGTTTTGGTGAATGAATGAGGAAGATGTCTAAAATAATAAAGTAATTTCTAAGTGGGATATTGTAGGATTTGTGGAACTTTATCTAGGATTAATCAGATGGATCTTTCCTAATAGAGTTATTTTAGACATAGTTTTCCAGATAGAGATGATCAGATGTAGATAAAAATAGGTAGATGTTTTCCTTTTTTTGTTTAGATAATTTGTGTAGGAAAGTTAGTTAAAAGAAACAACTTCTATTGGATAGAATTCATCGGATGCAATGCTATCAGACTAAGGGATGATTAAACATAGATCATCTAACAAAGTAAGATTACAATTTCATGATTATAAGAAACTTACCACTCCCTTTATATAGGTGTTTTATGTTACTTTATAACTGGACTTTGGTGGTTTCAATGGTTGATACAACTAGGTATCAATAATTTCTCAAGCCAATGGAATTCTGGTCGTAAGGATCGAAGGATGGTATAAATTTTTTGGCTAGATGAAGAATTATATAAAGAGGTGGTGATCCAACTCTATGATAAGATTAGTGATAACTATAAGAGCTGTGTGTGTTTCTAAAATATTTTTTTTGATACCCAAGAGAGGTAGTGAGAAAGAGTGTTGTGCTATTATTATATCTCCCATAATGAGAATGTTTGTAGTGTTTTCCCATGGATGTGGGACTTTGTTTAAACCTCATTAAATCTTGATTATCCATTTTTTCCTTTTATTATTCTTTATGAAGTGTGAATTGTTGAGCTTATGTGTGGTGATTAAATTGGTTTCACTCTTCCTAGTTCCACTGCACATGACTCATGAGTTGGAATTATTAGACGGTCTCTTTGATTATGACATGATGTTCACACTCACACCTAAACTACAAAAATATTTCCCAAATTAATAAGATATAATATTAACAATAATTAATAAAAAATAATTATATCTTTTTGTTTATTTTTGGTAGACTGATCTATACCATAATTTAAAATTCTACCATAAGTGGTATTGTGCCCATATCTTTATGCTTTATCTTGTTTGAAATGGATTCCTCCAAGAACTTTGTGTAGTGGGTATACTTGCTAACAATTCTATAAAAGTAATATTAATATGGTATGTCATGAACCGAATCTGTTCACCAAAAAAACCAGTTCCAAACCCAGCTCTTGATAAGGAATGAAGGGCATTCCCAATCCCCACGGGCTGGCACAAGTGACCAGGTATCATATATTTTGGTTTGGGAATGATTTACCTTAATATGGATACATAAAACAACAAAAACAACAGATAAAAAGGATCTGAAAAATTTATACCAAACAAGATTTAGACAAAATCAAAAACTGAATACATAGGTCTAAACATAATACGATAAGTCTAAAGACAAAAAGAAATAGCATAAAAACATCCCCAAGGACTCCACACGACAAGGGGTCATCACCCAGAAGCTGTCTCCACAATGCCACACGATGGGTGTGAACTAACACCTCAAACAACCATCACCCAAAGCCATTCCTTTACCTGTGTCAAAAATGACCAATTCTACTTATACCCAAGGGGTGTAAGTAAGGATTGAGGCTAATCCCAATAGGATAACACCAATATATTCTATAGAGTAAACAATACAATATAAAAATCATTCCATTTTTTATAAACAAGAGATATTGGAAATAATTTCTAAAGAATGAAACTTTTAAATGTTAACAATTTTCAAAGGTAATTTTCCATGAATGAGAAAATTCAAATAAAACATGTAGGATACTGTATTTTACATAAAAAAATCACCACATTCCAATAATAAATAGACAAGAGTCAATGAGCACCAATCTCGGGAACACCCCTAGGCACTAGGTAGTCTCGGGCCCCATGTACCTCATACCTTGGTGTAAAGTAACCATAGAAAAATACATTCTAATGAACGAGCCACTATTAGGAAACATACCCATAACCTAGTGGTCCCCAATCATCATCAACATAGTTTTTTTAGTGTTTTCATTATCCATTTGCTCAGTGAAACAAGGATAAAACCCATTCGGATCACTAGCGTACTAGTACATATCCGCCATCCTAGGTACCCGGGTTTCCCCCATTGTGCTTAAAGCATTATCTCATGATACCAAAAAACATTATCACATAAAACACCAGTTCTGGTAATAAGAAACTAAAAATAGTATCTTCACATGTTTTGCACCACTTACACCACTCAATAAAAACTTTAGGATTTCAATAAAATAACTTCACAAAACTTAACAATGTTTTGCACAAAAAAATCCCTTAAAAACCTCACATTGAACACCATGGGCATACCCATATTCATTAAAACAAAAATTTCATCACCAAAATAATTTCTATAAACCCATTACATGATTTATAAAACAACCAAATTTGGCATAACATAAAATAAACATGTAAAACACCCAATTTAACACAAAATTGGTACCCAAAAATAATTTACTTAAAAAATGTCACCAAAACCAGATTTCACTACAAGGATAATGGATGATATGTGTGCTAAAAATATAAATTCAGCAAATATAACTCATATAACATTGATTACCCATGAAATCACCTACCATAAGTGTCAAAAACCTTGAATATTTATGCGAAAGTTCAACCGCACCACCACTACACCACAAGGGACTTAGATAAAGCCTAAAACCACAAAAATAGACCAAGAAACCCAATATCAAATACTAGGTTAGAATAAACACTTTCTAAAAATTATAAAATTCAAGAATAATTGAAATAAACCCTAATAAAAAGGAAAAAAACCCTAAGCAAATGGGAGGAAGAATGAAGGAGACCCACTTACTTGAGGGATCTTGAATAAATCTCCCCAAATAAACTAGTATATGAATTTAAAAATACAAAAAAAATTCAATTGAGGTTTGAATAATTCTGATAAGTTCATGTGAGAACTGAAATGGGGGAAAAGAGTAAGAATTGAAAGAGTTATGAAGGAAAGAAGTTACTTATTCAAATATGGACATTTTTAGAAAGCCTAAGAAGTTATACCCTAATTCGTGATGCATAAAAGCTCCAAATAGGGGGGAAAGAGAATGGGGATGAATTTGGGTTCAAAAGGCTCAGGTGAGACTTTGAATCACCGAAAAAGCATAAAAATTGAATAAGATATTAAATAAACTATTTTTTTAAACTGAAAATAGGCTTCTGAGATAGCTCGATTCCTTAAATAAAAATCCAAATCCACCATTATTATGGATTCTTAAAGAGTAAAAATTAAAATAGTGGTGTTAATAGGTCAGGATAGGCCATTTTGTAAGTGGGATGGGTGCAAAATATTAAAAAAAATGAAAGAGTTATAAAATAAACAAAATTGGTTTTTAAATTAGGAAATGGGATTACGGTTTTTCCCAAATCATGAAAACTCACCATTTTTTTCTAAAATACATGGTAAACCCCCCCAAAAAAGCATGAATAGAAATTAAATGAAATTTACCTTTAAAATAAGTCATGGATGTGACAATTATCCTCACCATGAAAGACTTTTTGCCCTAAAAAGTCAATATGAAGCTTGATCGAAAAATAAGAATGGGTACTCCTTCTCGACCGACAACTTCTGCTCCCAAGTATCATGTGTATAATTCCCATGATGCCAAATAATCCGAACCAGTGGAATAGAGTTCCCCCAAAAGACCTTTTCTTGGAAGTCCACTATTCGCACCGGCCTCTCAAAAATAGATAATTCATGCTCTATATCCAACTCCTCTCAATTCAGTACATGGGATGGATCCAGGTTGTATTTCTTCAACTGGGAAACATGGAAGACATCATGGATGGATGTAAACTAAAAAGCTAAGGCCAACCTATATTACACCTTTCCAATATTCTCGGTGATCTCAAAAGGTCCAACATACGGCGGTGTCAGCTTCCCTTGCTTACCCAATCGATGATGGACCAAATGAGGGTCAACTTTCAAGAATACACTGTCACCCTCAAAAAACTCCAGGTCTCAATGAATCTGGTCAATATATGATTTATGGTGGATCTAAGCTATTAATATGTGCTGACTGATCAACTTGACCTTTTCAGATATCTCCTGCACCAGACTCAGCCCCAGCAGTGAGGTCTCAACTACCACATCTCAACACAGGGGGACCAACAAGGCCAACCATAGAGCACCTAAAAAGGAGCCGTTGGAATTATGGATTGGTAACAATTATTATAAGAAAACACAACCAATACCAAATGGATATCCCAAGAACCTCAAAAGTCCAGAACACATGAATAAAGAATGTCCTCCAGAATCTGATTCGCCTGCTCTGTCTGAAAATATGTTTGAGGATGGTATGTCGTGATCATCTTAATCTAAGACCCCAAGGCCTTCTGATGGCCTTCCAAAAACCGAGAAGTGAAAAATGGGTCTCTATATGAGAAAACTGATTAGGGAACACCATGGAGCCTTACCACCTCCTGAAGATACAAATGGCCCAACTCATCCACTTTAGTTATATCTTTGACCGGAATGAAGTGGGCTGATTTGGTCAGACGATCAATCACCACCCAAATGGAATTTTTACCCCAAGGTGTAAAAGGCAAGACAAAAATGAAGTCCATGGAAACCTCATCCCACTTCCAAGTAGAAATGGGTAATGTATGGAGTAAACCAGAGGGGCTTTGATGCTCTACTTTCACTTTCTAGCATGCGTAGCATCTCTAAATGAAGTCTGTGATGTATCATCTCATACCAGGGAACAAGAATTGATGACGAACATCATAATAAATCTTGGTGGCACTTGGATGGACATCCCACTGAGACTAGTATCTATCCTGTATCACCACCTTCCAAAAAGATAATGGCACTACTGAATGACCCTTGAAGCAGAAGATGCCCTCAAGAGATGACGACCAATCAGAGAACATATACTCACCAGGAAGAAACTGCTTCAACCGCTGACAAAGCTCATCACTAGGCTATTCCCACTAAATCAACTCCAAGAGAGGAGTCAACTGAATGCTTTCCAAGAACACACCTCCACTATTATCCTTTATCTCTACATGCATCTGAGCAAAGAGTTCTATCAGAGTCCACTCATCACTGGACTTCCTCAAAGACTGCACTGGGGCTCTTCTTATAATGACCCATACTCTTCATACATTGTTATTACTTCAGAATTGAAGCATACTTATTACAACATATAACAAAACCATGAAAGGACTGTATAGGTATAGTGTCTTTAGAAACTGGGAATCATAAACAACTGGTTCATAAAGCATCTACATCGACTCCCGTTTATTTCATCATATTTAGAGTCCCTTTTGGCATATTCTACTTAATACCCTTCTTCCTGACCTGGGGAAAAGAAAAAATACAAAAGGGTGAGCTAAAATGCTTAGTAAGGGTAAACAAAAGAAATATCAATCATATCATATTCATAATAACATAACATTTTGAATATATTAACCTGCACAAGAGATCATAATATCATAACATGGGATAAATCATAGTGGTGAAATGTAATCCCAATAATCATAACATAAAACATGAAACTTTGTGGCATACACACATAATCATAGAAAATAATATCATTTTATTCAAGAATCATTTCCAAGACTATCATAGCAGACAAAGTCCATTACTGAACTGAGTTCACTCCTCGTTCCAGTCCTGTATCACTAAACCAGATTAACTTGCCATTCTAGCCATGTCTATCTCATGAGATATAAATCTTTACCCAATGCATTGGAGGGAGATATAGGTCCCACCCATCTCATAATGAAACCATTCTTATGTGTGCCACAAAATCATAAATCATACATCATAGCATAACCCATGTAATAAAAATGGGATTCTTAAACATCATGCCATCATAACATAATCCATATAAGATAAAAGGACATCATAAAATTAATTCTATCATAACATAATCAAATCAATGTAAAAATAGGGATATAAATAGAACCCTATATTATCTTAGATGGAAAATAATTTCGATAAAACACTTGAACTCCATTCTTGAGGAAAATATCCTTTCTACTTCAAAAACATTTTTCCTTTCTTAATATGTCATAAAATTTTAATTTAAAAGCAGTTGATTAAAAATAAACTTGAAAACTTGTAAAAGAAGCTTCATGGAAATAATGTTCTATGAAATCATAAAAATCCATTCATGCCGTATAAGTTAAAAAAACATTCTTCTCGTACTTTGGTCGGAAAAGTCAAAAAGTACCTCATACTAAAAACAACAAAAGATTCCTTTCATATCTTTTACTAAAAACTCACCAATGGATAAAATTGGATTTAAAAAATTGTAGGAGGATAGGAATAATATCACATATTGAGGAAACATGTATGTGGATGATAAGTATTCCCCAGTAAATTCTTAAGTATAAACAATCTCAGATAAAAATGAGATTGAGGGATTTCCCCTTACCATAGGTCTGATATGCTTTGTACGTGTCCAAACCTCCTGTATAATGATTTAAATAACGTCATTGACTTATTCTAGAATCATACTCATTGTTATGATATTATATATGGTCATATTCTTAGCTTCTTATTAGTAATATTTCATTACTACTTGTTATTCAGGTGTTTATTGCTTTATGTTCTTATGTGTGTTTTGTCGAATAAATTATTATTCTTCTTTTTAGGTTATAGATACCCCATTTACAGAATGGTATTAGTGTAATATATATCATATTTACTCATTCAATTCATTTATATAATCATTATTCAATGAAGATCATGTAGAACAAGTCGCATCACATCGTGGAAACGGTAGGCCGTACATACGCACTGGTGATGATATCATTCTCATGATCATGGAATTGTATTGAAGTGTATGTATACTATTTCAGAATAAATATAATTTTAAAATAATTATATATAGTTATTCTTTACACTATTATACCCATCCAAGTAAGGTGGTGGTGGAAAATAGATTACACCACATCATGGAGACGGTTTTCCGTACGTATGCACGCGCAGTGATTTCATTTTCCGTAAGATGGATAGAAGGTGAAATAGGGTTGTTTCATATTTATAATAACATATATGTATATGAGTGATACTGATGTTATTACTTCATAATGAAACAACTAAATAAGAAGAAGTATAAGAAGAAATAAATTTGAAGCAATTGGTAACGGATATTACCTCTTCTTCGACACGCCTCTTTGAAACCTCCTCTTAGGGCACTAAGATTGGTCTTTGAAGAAGAAAAGAACCTCTAGGATGTTTCTAGGGAAGTGGAGAAGAGAAATTGTCAGGGGTTGGCCAAGATTTAAGGCTCAAAGTGGTGTGAGGAGGAGAGGGAGGAGGTGCCCTTTTATAAGGGAGGAGAGGGGCACCTTTGAAATTATAAGAAATATTAATTTATAATAAATTCCAACCACACTTATAAACCTCCAAAAATGACTCATATCTGAATATTAGATGATATAGGGTTGTAATATCATTAGACAATAAAATTTATACAAGTTGGGAATTTATTTTAAACATTATCAACATGATTTATCCTTATATAATCTATTTAATTTTATTTGTGGTAATAATATTCTAAATTTTAAATCATTATAAATAATTAATTATATGTTTTGAATTGAAATAATTGTATAATTTATTACATTTTTGTCCATATAAATTTTAATTTATAATTTTGAATTTTTTTTGTGATTTTTAAACAATTTTATAATATGTAATTTCTATAAATTAACAATAATGTCAATTTTGACACTATTCATTTATTTGAGTTTAAATAAAATATATACAGAAGATATGTTCAAACTAAAATATTTAATAGATTCATAACATATCATTTTTATCTAAAAAATTAGTGGAGAACATTAAATATTTCATATAATATTTATTTTAATACTTTTAAAATCATTTATTTGATATTTCAATCAATAAAATAATTTCAACATCACTATTGTGTCATATTTAATGATAATTATTTATTTTATAAAAATTATAAATAAATTTATATTATGTAGATAATTTTATTATATGTCTGGAGACTATTCATGTTCTAAGTTTCATGAAGTTTATCACTAAATTAAAATTATTATACTTATAAGATTTAAGAGAGTGACATGTTGTCACTTTCTTTGGTTTTAATAATAATTAAATTATTTCATGGTACAAAGTCCATGAAATGAATCTAGTCCGACCCTTAGGTGATATGGGTCGACTTTTATTCATCCAATAGGATTTTGGAAAGTGTTAGGGTAATTTTATAATCTTATTTTTACCCTTAATTACCAGATTTACCTTTAACTGTAATAAATAAAAATTACCATAGTTACTATTCAGAATATCAAAAAAAAGTAATCTATTAACATAATTTGGACCCAATGAATCCAAATATGGAATACATTTTTCAAAATTCAAAACACAGGAGTTTCAGTAATTAATTTAAAATTAATCCCGTTGTTAAGCAAACGGGTTTTAAAAGTTAAAACATTGCCAAAGATTAAAATGTTTTTACCTATAAATTCAATGTAACATTAATGATAATTACATAAATTATATTAAATGTTAAAAATATATTCTATTTATACTTTAAAACCAATAAATATTATAATTTAACCATATAAATTATTGCGATGAAAAAAGTTGTTTTTAATTAAAATATAGCGCGTTTTTACTATTCATTAAAATATGAAAGTTATAAGAATAACATGAAAAATTTATCCAAAGTAAATTTTTATATCTTGATTCCAAATAAGAATTTTATTTTTTCAAATTGAACTTATAAACTTTTCAAAATCTAGATTTAAAGTTGGTGCGCCTTCAAAAGGCGGCAAAACTGCATTTTTTGAAAAATACTTATTTTACCCGAAAAATTTATTTTGTTCTCATACCATGTTCTAGAAAATATGTAAGATGAATAATAATGTTATAAAATTTAAAATTAAGTTAATAATATTCAGAACATCTAGTTTATAATATTATAATAATATATTATTGTTTAGTGAAACTCGGTATTGCGTACTACGCACGCTATCGAGGAAGGTTGCGATTGCATGTAACACAAGCCAAGATACTATTGTGTGCAGTGAAAGATTACATTGATGTTGCAGATAAAATAATACATAAAAAATATACTTCTCATATAATATCAGGGTGTTACACTTCTGCTCAAGGATTTAGACACCACATTAAACTTTCTTGGGGTATATACAATGTCAAAGTCGAACCCCTACAAGCACTCAATCCAACAACACTACCTCATGATGAGTTCCTTCTTCGAGAAGATATAGGCCAAGATTTTGTGATCAGAGTAGACCAAAAACTTCTCCCTAAAGAGGTAGTGATTCCAAGTCTTCAAATCATGCATCATAGATGCTAACTATAAGTCATGGGTTGGGTAATTCTTTTAGTGTGGCCAGAGTTGGCGAGATCCATACGCTACCACGTGATCACCCTGTATAAGAACGCACCCAAGACCCATACCTGAAGTGTCACAATACACCACATACCCCTTCCAGCCTCTGGAAAAATCAGAATGGGGGCAATAGTCAAAAGCCTCTTCAGATCCTCGAAGGATGCTTTAAATTATGACCCCCAAAAAAACTTTACACCTTTCTGGGTGAGTGCAGTCATTAGTGAATCAAGCCGAGAGAAATTCTGAACAAACCGCCTATAATAACCAGCCAGGCAGAGGAAACTCCTAATATCAAACATGTTCTTTGGATGCTCCCATGACATAACTGCACTGATCTTCTTGGGATCCACCAAAACCCCCTCCTCTGAGATCACATGCCCCATAAATTTCACATCCCTGATCCAGAAAGTGAATTTGGACACCTTTTCATAAAGGCGATGCTCTCGCAAAGTTCCCAGAATGATCCACAAGTGATTCTCATGTTCTTCCTTAGATCCCGAATAAACTAGGGTGTCATCCAAAAATACCATGAAAAAAGAATCTATATACTAATGGAAGACACTATTCATGAGTTCCATAAAGACTTCTGGAGCATTGTTAAATCCGAAGGGCATGACTAAGTACTCAAAGTGGCCGTCACTACTTCAAAAGGTTATCTTTGGGATATCTGCCTCTTTCACCCTGAGATTATGATAGCCCAAACACAATTCGATTTTAGAAAACAACATTTCCCCCTTAAACTGGTTGAACAAGTCATATATTCAAGGAAAATGATATTTGTTCTTGATTGTTACCTTATTCAACTTTCGGTAGTCAACACACAACTAGAGGGATCTGTCAGCCGTTTCCAAGAACAACACAGGAGCGACCTAAGGAGAGACGCTCATGAAAATGAATCCTTTGGATTATAAGTCATCCAACTATATATTTAATTCCCTTCTCTCAGTGTGGGCCATGTGATATGAGGGAAGAGATATCAACTGTGTTCTCAGAGCCAGATCAATCAAGAACTCCACATCCTACTCTGGGGAAAACCTGAAAAATCATCCAAAATTACCTCTTAAAACTCATAAAATACATGAGGTATTCCACTATCAGGAGCATGATCATTGTCCTCTATCGAGATCAAAGATAAATAAAAAATGATATCTCCCAACTCTAGAAGTGGAGGTCCCTCACAACTCGACTGAGGATCCTATTCCCTGCGAAAAACCTGACGACTCCCATCAGGTGCCGTGAAACTCACTTGCCACCTATAACAATATATGTGCTTCTAAAAGTGTACTAGACAATCCATGACAAGTAATATGTCAAAAAGTTCCATATCTAAGATCAAGAGGTCCCACTGCATATCAACCCCTGACACGGAAAGCGCACATGAGAGGCACCTGATATCCTGCTCCTTCTTCTTTCCCAGCGATGTCACCAACTCCATCGCAAAATAAAACAACTCAGTTGGAAAATTCAGTGTGTCTAAAAAACAAGAAGAAATTAATGAAACAGACACACCAGTATAAAAAAGATTATAATCTATAGAATATTCAATCAAAACAGTACCTCAAACTGTCGATGATCCCACCTCTGATCTCGCTGGTGCCCGATCCACCACATGGATATTTCTGGTCTCTGCCTGAGGATGATTGCTAGTATGTGGCTATTCCCTAAATTGGATCTGCAAAGAAGATGACCAACCCTACCACCACAACTACCAAATCACGGTTCTCCCATCCTCGACGGTTTTAACTGAGTTGGCACTCCTCTTGTAGCCATCGACCCTACCCACTCTAAAGTGGGCATGCCACACCACAAAAGCACTACAAGTGACCCATACCTCCACATTGATAATAGGGATTCAGAGGAAGTGGGAATGATATTCATATGTGACCAGGTCTCCCACACTAGTGGCACATGACAGATCTCGCATCATAATCCATAGATAAAAACTGCTTGGAAGAGTGGCCAAAAATACCACCTCCCTTCTTCACCCGATCCTCCCACTTTCTTTTCTTCTTTGAAGAGCTTCCAATGCCCACTAATGATATTTTCCTAGAGAAACTATCCCTCCATTTCTGGTCAATCCCCACCATGCACACCCAATAAACAACCTCAACATAGGTCCTCATCTTAAATAAGAAAACCTAGGAGTATATCTCTCGTCGTAAGCCTTTATCAAACCTTTGGACCTTTGCTTGATCATTAGAGACGATTTCAAGAGAATAATGAACCAGCTCAGTGAAATAGTTGGAATACTTCATTATAGAAAGATCACCTTGAACAAGGTCTATGAACCCTCAGGACTTAGCATATGCCAAGACCTAAAGGCAGTACTGTTCATTGAATATGGCCTTCAAATCTCCCCAGTGCATATGCTCATTATTCCCAGAGTGAAGTACCTATTCCCACCAAATGTGGCTGGGACCCTCCAATAAAAAAGAGGCACACTTCACCCTGAGCTCCTTGGGTGTATCCAGGAACTCGAACATGCACTCGATCTTTTCAAGCCATTACTCTGCTTCCTGGGGTTCTATGCTACCTTGGAAGGCAGGAGGTTTATTTTTTAGGAACTCCTAGGCCTTGTACTTCCTAGGACTAGTATAATATTCTCTAACAAGAGATGGAACAAGATATGTTCCATTTCCTAGTTCTTGTACATCCCGTAACATAGCCTCTACTAGCCTCTAATCAAGCGGTGAGGGAGAACTCTCTATGACTTCCACTTGAGGGTGCATGGGAGCTTTCCGAGGAGGCATGTTTCTACAAAAAGGCAACAATCACAAGAGAAAAAATCAGTATAGAAATTATGAAAATCTCATCAATGAAATTAAATATAAATAATCCAAACATATTATAATGATTAAAGAAACAACTACCCCACCCCAACCTGATGTCCACGTGTAGTCTTTAGCCCGCACGTCTCACCTAAAACTGAAGTCAAACAAACAATTATGATATCCCATGGTGACTATAGGTCTACCAAGAGAGGTGCAGGACAAGAACCCTACTCATGACCAAAACTCTAAGTCCCAACAGTCCTATCTCCTATCTAGCATGACTCATCCCAAAATAACAATACAACCCAAAAACATTAACCTCCTCTGATACCATTTTATCACGAACTGAATATGTTCACCAACAAAAATGATGAAAAACTTGGCCCGTGACATGGCTCGAAAAGATTTCCTTATCCCCATAGGCTAGAAAAAGTTCCCTAGTATCATATAGTTTGGTTTGGGAACAATTTACCTGAATATGGATACATAAAAACGATAAACTGAATCTGAAAAATTCATACCAAACAAGATTTAGACAAAATCCAGATCTAAATACATAGGTCTAAGAATAATACAAGAGGTCCAAAGACACAATTAAATAGCATAAAAACATCCACAAATACTCTACATTAAAAGGGGTCATAACCTACAATCCTTCTCCATAACGCCGCACCATGGATGGGAACTAACACCCCGAACCACCATCACCCAAAGCCTTTCCTTTACCTGTTTCAAACATGAGAAAGTATACTTACACAAAAGGGGTGTAATTTTAATGGGATCCTAATAAAAATACTATAACACCAATATATTACATAGAGTAAACAATACAAGATAAAAATAATTCCATTTTTGATAAACAAGAGGTAGTGGAAATAATTTCTAAATAATGAAACCTTTAAATGTAAACAGTTTCAAAGGTAATTTTCCATGAATGATCACATTACAATAAAACATGTAGGATAATTTATTTTCCAGAAAAAATCACCATATTCCAAAGATAAATACAAAAGAGTCAATGATCACCAATATCGGGAACAACCCTAGGCACTAGGTAGTCTCGGGCCCCATGTACCTCGTACCACAGTGTAAAGTAACCATATAAAAATATGTTCTAATGAATGAGGCACTAGTAGGAAACATAAAAATAACCTATTGGTCCCCAATAATCATTAAAATAGTTTTTTAGGGTTGTTGTTATCCATTTTTTTAGTGAAATAGGGATAAAACCTATCCGGATCACTAGCGTACTAGTACATATCCGCCCTCCTAGGTACCCGGGTTCCCCCCATTGTGCTCAAACCATCATCTGATGATACTAAGAGCCATTATCAAATAAAAAAATCATTTATTTTCATAATAAACTCAAAACAGTTGCTACACATGTTTTTCACCACTTACACCACTCAATAAAACCTTTAATATTTTAATAAAATAACTTCACATAACATAACAATGTTTTGCACACAAAATCCCTTAAAACCCCCTATTTGAAAACCATGTGCATACCCATATTCATCAAAACATAATTTTCATCACCCTAATCATTTATATAAACCCATTACATGATTTATAAAATATCCCCATTTTTCACAACAAAAAATAGACATGTAAAACGCCAAATTTGACACAAAATTGGTACCCAAAAATCCTTTACATAACAAACGTCACCAAAAAAAGATTTTGCAGCAAGGATAATGGATGATAAGTGTGTTAAAAATATCAATTCAGTAAATCTAACTCATCTATAATTTATTACCCATGTAATCGGCTACCACAAGTGTCAAAACCCTTGAATCTTTGTGCGAAAGTTCAACCGCACCACTGCTACACAACAAGGGACTTAGATCAAGCCTAAAACCATAAAAATAGTCCCATAAACCCAACATCAAACCCTAGGTTACAATACAAACTTTATGGACATTAGAAAATTCAATAAGAATTGGAAGAAACCCTATAAAAAGGGAAAAACCATAAGCAAATGCGAGGATGAATGAAGGAGACCCACTTACCCGAGGGATCTTGAAGAAGTTGCCCCTAATACACTAGTAGATGAATTTACAAATAGAAAAAAAAGAAATTGAGGTTTGAATAAGTCTGAGATGGTCATGTGAGAACAAAAATTAGGAAAAAATAGTAATAATTGAAGTATTTATGGAGGAAATAAGTTACCTCTTCAAATCTAGATAATTTGAGAAAGCCTAAGAAGTTCTTCCCAAATTCATGATGCACACGAGCTACAAATAGAGGGGAAAGAGAATGGGGGAACATATGGGTTTAGTGGGATTTTTTGAGATTTAGAAACACTGAAAAATCATAAAAATGGAATAAGATATTAAAAAAACATTTTTTAAAACTGGAAATAGGCTTCCGGGATGGCCCAATTTCTTAAATAAAAATACAAGTCCACCATTATTATGGATTCCTAAATGGTAAAAATTGAAATAGTGGTGTTAATAGGTTAGGGGAGGCCATTTTAGAAGTTTAATGAGTTCAAAATATTTAAAAAAAATTAAATAGTTACAAAATAAACAAAATTTGTTTTTATATCAGGAAATGAGCTCACGGTTTGGCCCAAATCATGAAGACTCACCATTTCATCAAAAAATGCATGGGAAACCCCTAAAATAAAGAAATAATAGAAATTAAATTAAATTTAACTTTAAAATAAGTCATGTATGTGACATGTTATTTCTCAAAAATTTCTCTAAACATACTTATTTATTATTCAATTCTCCATTTATATATCCTTTTTAGAAATGGTGGTTGTGTTTTGTATGGTGGTGTAACTTATTATCAAAATTGTTTTTCAATTTCCTTTACTTTATCTCTCATATTTTCTTTTTTTTTATTCACTTTTTGTAATCTATTTTTTGTTTTCTCCTCATCATTATAGTACTTTACTCTATGGGGTTTTCAATCCTTTAGGTGATTTATTTCCCCTTTATACTTGGGTTGATATTTATATCACTTTGTAGTACTCCTCTTAGACTTTCCTTGAATTAATTTTCCATTTGTCTAACCTAAAATTTAAAATTTATCATTATGGTGAATTAATTTATGGATTCAAATTGTAATTATTTGATTGTGATCCCAATTGTTTTCTTGGATACTATCAATTTTTCCTTTAATTAAATTATTTGTTTTTAAATTTTTATCTATTTTTTTATTATAACACCAAAACTCTTCCACTTTATTAAAATAATTGATTTTATAATACCATTATCCTATGAAAATTATTAAATTGATTAAAATAAACATAATTTAGATCTTTAGACAACATACCTTGTGGTTAATTCATAAACATCATCATTTCCATTAGTACAACCATTTATTTGTTAAAATATATAATGTGAACTTATCTCCTTTATTTAAATATTTCTACCTACTATTTAAAACTATTTATAGATATTTAATCAAATAACTCATAAATATATATGGTCGATTATTCACCAATGATCCTATAATGAAAGCATTAATGACCAAACTATCACTTTGAGATAAAATTTTATAAAATGTTTAAATCAGAAACTACTTACATAATACATGATGGGTAAACCATATTAACAATTACTTAAACCTATATCACAAAATGTGAAGTGATTACTCATAAAATTGATTAAAACTCAAGGAATTTACATGAATGTTCATTGATTTTAGAGGGAAAAATATTGTTAGGAACTTACTTACCAACTCATCCCATGTTGTAAAGGAATTTTGTACCAATATTTGAATCCATTATATTTATTTTTATTGTAAATAAAATTTAAACAAGCCAAGACTTTACACACTATCAAAAACACCATTTAATTAGAAATCATAAAAAATTATTATAAACCTTCCACGTATGTGTTTGTATCCTCATAAGGCAGCCCAAAAAATAGTATTGAGTTGGATATTATTTGAATAACTGCTAGTTTTATCTCAAAGTTGTTTGAAATAAGTGGTATCATGAGAATAATTGGTTGTACACCTACAATTTATGGTAAAATATACTCCATTAATGTCTTCCTTAATTATTCCCTTTGTATGGATATTTTTACTTCATGAACGCAGTCTACTCAAATCATATTTTCTCCCTTATTTTGTTTTCTCAATCCCTTATCAATCTTTGGATTGAATTTGAAAATATTATTTTATGATTCAATATACTTCTCCATATTAGAATACTTATGGGTTATAAATATTTACTTTGAAAACCATATCATGTGCACACCAAGAACAAAAAGAAAGTATAAAAATAAAAATAAAAATGGGATAAAAAAATAATTAGCCTAATATATCAAAACAAAGTTGATTATAAGTTAACATGTCCCTAAAATCGGTTCCAAGTGTAAATACCCAAACCCATTCTTCTAGATTCAGTTCATAAAAATGATTTGTATTTTTTAAAAAAGACAAATGAAAAATACATAGAGCATTTTCCGAGCCAGAACCATTTCGGGTCTAGGTTTTGGATAATTAGTCATATACATTAAAAATTAACAATGCTGTAAACAAATTTAAATAGAATTCATCACATGATATGCCTCCTTATGTGAAACAAACATGAATTGTAATTCTACTAAACACGTGAAAAATAATTTAAAACATAGGGTGAGAATTAATTTTCTCAATAAGGGGTTTTAAAAACTTTTGGAAATACCTTTCTTCAAAAATTGTAAAACATTATTCAAATAAATTATTTGATAAAATAAATATTTAGAAAAGGGTTTCCAAACACTAAAACAATTTTCTAAATATCCTTTTATAGTGTATATTATTTTTAAAAACATATAATTTCAAAATAATTATTCTTTTGAAAAACTACTTTGGATTTCTCCATTTTGAAAATAATAATTTGTAAGTATTAATCATGATACTCAAAAATCCATTAGAAAAATGTAAGTCCACTTAGCTATATCACATGTAAGATAACATCCCCTTGAGTTCATGAGTTTACTCCCCATATCACATCATATCATTCGATACACTAGTTCAATAATTTAAGAAAATTTTGTAAATGATATTTCCTTTCTCACTTATAACCCAAAAATCATTTCAAAATCTTACATAAATTAGTTTCATAGAATAAAATAATCTTAAAAATTTCTTTACATTGAAAAATTATATTTTTAAATAATTAAAAAATGAGAAATCCATACTAAAAAATAACTTTTCTTATTAAAATACATATGTATAAATACTAAATAAATTAAATGAATACATGAATTAAATTGCATGGAATGCCAATAATACTTTAGATGATGACCATATCTAATATTGTGAATGAAATTAATTGCAATTTAAAAAAAGTTCCCACATAACATGATATATTTTATCATTCAAACAAGCGGTGATCATAAAATTCTAGCATATACATAAATAATAACTTTTCTCAATTTATTTGTAAAAGAAACAATTTAATGATAACAATAATAAAACAAGTCTTTGTTATTGTTTTGAGACAACTTATTTAAAATCATAGAGTAATAATTTAAATAATTAATTCTCAATAATATATATATGCATATATAAATCAATATATATATATATATATATAGTTCATTATAAAAATAAATGTTTGGATTTATTAGAAGGCTTATAAATCATAGTTTGAAAATAAATTAGAGACTTTTTTTTCTTAAACATAATCTAGATAAAATTAATGAAATACTAATAACCTTTGGTTATATATTTTTAAAATATAAAAATACTTAAAACATTTATATATATAAATGTGTAAATATAAAATAACCCTTATAATTAAATTCAAAAATATATAAATATATAAATATATAAATAATCCATTACCTAAAATGGATAAATCAAAAGTCTGTTGGATTATGGACACTGAGGAAAATAAATGGAATCAATTTGGGTAGGATGTGTTTGTTTATTTTGGGTGTGTAGAATAAGAGTCACACACACACACACATATTATTTGAAGCTTTTAGTGGAAGCTAAGAGAAAAATAAGTGGTGTTTCAAGGGTTAGTTTCATATATATAATTTTTATATGACCTATTGAATTTTCCTTTTTTCATTATATTCATATTATAAATTTATATTATTATCCTAATTAGGTGTGAAGAATTCAATAATGGGGTTCCCTTTCTAACTTCACCACAAAGTCACCGAACTAAATTTTTTATTTTTTATTTTTTTTGTTGTTTCACATCTTCTACCTTTTGTTTTTATTTCTTAAATAATTGTTTAAAAAATTTTTAATACATTTTAGTGATTTTTTATTTTTCTTTTCTTTATTTTATTGTTTTTTATTTCTAATCTCACGTTTCACTCTCTTTTTTATCTCTTTTTTCTCTCTCTATCTTTTTCAATCCAACATTATTATTATAATAAATTATTATATTATCATTACATGTTTTCTTTGTTTTTTATCTTATATATATGAAATTTGTTTTTTCGACAAAAATAAAATTATATAAATTCATAATTTAAAAAATTTATAAAACAAAATCATAATAAAATTTTATATATTTATAAAATATTTTATCGTTACATTTAATTTCATAAAATTAATTTATCCAAATTTAAAAATTTAGTATTATAAATCATTATTTTATTTAAATTAAAATTCCTATAATCTATTTATTAAATCAAATGTTATATAAAAAATAATTTAATAATTTTTTGAAATCAATTAATTATATTAAAACAAATCAAGTAATAATTATTTGATGAAATTATCTAAATCAAATCAATTATTTATCAATATAGTTTCATTTAAGAGTGTCATTTTAATTTTTTCATTTATTTATTTACATTATTAATTGACAATTAAATATTAATTACAATTTTTTTAATTATTATTTCTAATATTAAATTATTAATTAAATAATTAATTCTTTTTTTAAAACTCAGGATGTTACATTCTTTCCCACTTAATTGAATTGTACCCTTGAAATTCTTCCAAACACATAAGAAAAATAATTTTACACCATAGGAATACTTAAATTATTAATTTGTTCTAATTTTCCAAAATTATCTAGACCATGGATGTACTACAAAATGTGAAGCCACAAACTCGGGCTTCTAAATTCAGTTCATAATAATTCAGTGTATTTTTTTTTAAAAAGACAACTGGAAAATACACTTATTATTTTACATTGCAGGACTATTTCTAGTCTGGGTTTTGGAGAATAACACATATATATTAAAAATTAACAATGTTGTACACAAATTTTAAAAAAATTAATTATGTGAGTTTCCTCCTTATGTGAAATAAACATTAATTGTAATTATACTAAACCTATGAAAGATAATTTAAAACATACAGTGAGTATTAATTTTCCCAGTAAGGGGTTTTAAAAACTTTTGGAAATTCCTTTATTTGAAAACTATAAAATATTATTCAAATAACTAAATTGATAAAATAAATACTTAGAAAAGGGTTTCCAAACATTGAAATGGTTTTGTAAATATCTTTATATAGTGTATATTATTTTTAAAACTATATAATTTTAAAATAATATTTCTTTTGAAAAACTACTTTGGATTTCTCCATTTTGAAAATAATTATTTGTAAGGATTAATAATGATAATCAACTGGCTATAAGAAAACCAGAAGGCCAACTAGCCACATAACATGTTGGAAAACATCCCATTGAGGTCATGAGTTTACTCCCCATACTACATCACATCATTCGATACACTAGTGCCATAATTTAAGAAAACATTTTAAATGATCCTACCTTTCTCTCTCATGATCCAAAAATCATTTTAAAATCATACGTAATTTTTTTCATAGAATAAAATAATATTTTTAATTTATTTACTTGGTGCAATCATATTTTTAATGAATTTATAAGAAAATTAGAAGAAATCCATACTTAAAAAGAACACCTCTTATTAAAAGACATAAATATAAATGCTAATAAAATTAAATGAATGATTGAATTAAAATGCATGAAATTTTAATAATATTTTAGATGATGGCCATATCTAATATTATGAAGGAAATTCAGGGACATATAGAAACAATTTACACATAAAATGACAACTTTCATCATTCAAACAAATGGTGCACATAAAATGACAGCATATAAATAAAATAATAACTTTTCTCATTTTATTTGTGAAAGAAACAATTTAAATGTAACAATAACAAAAAAATTGTTATTATTTTGAGAAGACTTATTTAAAATAATAGAGTATTTATTTAAATCATAAATTCTCAACAATATATATATATATACATATATAAATCAATATATATATAGATTTCATTATTTTTTTGGGATTTCTTAGAAGGCTTATAAATCCTAGTTTGAAAACAAATTAGATACTTTATTTTAAAAAAACATAATATAGATAAAATTAATGAAATAATAATAAACTTTTATTATAGAATTTTAAAGTATAAAAACACATAAAACATTTATATATATAAATTTTTAAATAAAAAACACCCTTACAATAAAATTCAAACAAAAAAATGAAATTTAAATAAATAATTAATCCCTTACCAAAAATGGATAAATTGAAATATTGTTGGATTTTTGACACTAATAAAAATAAATGGAATCAATTGGGGGTGGATGCTTTTGGGTCTTTTGGGATTTCAGAATGAGAGAGACACACACACACATATTATATTTGAAGCTTACGGTGGAAGTTGAGAGAAGAATAGGCAGTGTTTCAAGGGTTAGGTTCATGCATATAATTTTTATATAACTCGTTGAATTTTACTTTTTTCATTATATGTATATTATACATTTATATTCTTATCCTTCTTAGGTATGCAAACATCAATAATGGGGTTCCCTTTTTGAATTCACCATAAAGTCAAATTTGTTTTTTCTTTTATTCATTTTATTTTTTTTATCGTTTCACATCTTCTACCTTTTTTTGTTTTTTTAAATTATCGTTTTAATTTTTTTAACAGAACATGTTTATTTTTTAATTTATTTTAGAATTTTTTCTTTGTTTTATACATTTTTATTTATTATCTCATGTTTTTATCTCTTTTTTTATCTCTCATTTCTCTCTCTCTCTTTTTATCAAGTCAAAATTATAATTATAATACATTATTATTTTATCATCTCATGTTTTCTATGTTTTTTAACTTAAATATATGAAATTAATTTTTTATAATGATATAATTATATATATTCATAATTTCAAAAATTTATAAAACAAAATGATAATATAATTTCATATATTTATAAAATATATTATCATTAACTTTAATTTCATAAAATTAATTTATCCAAATTTAAAGATTTAATATTATAAATCATTCTTTTATTTAAATTAAAATTCCTATAATTTATTTATTAATGAAAAATTTATATAAAAAATAATTTAATAATTTAAGAAAATCAATTCATTATATTTAAACATACCAAGTAATATTTTTTTTATAAAATTAACTAAAGAAAATAAATTATTTATTAGTAAAGTTTTATTTATGAGTGTTATTTTAATTTCTTAATTTATTTATTTACATTATTAATTGATAATTTAATATTAATTAATTTTTTTAATTATTGTTTCTAATATTAAATTATTATTTATACAAATAATAATTTTATTAAAACTTGGGATGTTACACAAAAAACTTTAATCACTTATGAGATATTGTTAATTCCTTATAGGAATCAAGGTTAAAAAATTATAATGAATATTTTTAATCAATGAATTCAAAATCATAATATTTGGTTAGTTTGTGGTTGAACCCAAAAAGATAAATGATCTTTAGAGTGAAACTTCGATTTACAAGTTAAGAAAAATTATCAATTGAAACAAAAACTAAAATTAATTAAACAAAATTTAATATATGAGTGTGTACTGAGAATTTATAAATCTAGGAATATGATATATTCTAATATATTTAGGTAATTAGATTAATTTAATAATTAAGTGACCCAAAATAGTAACACCTTATATTTTAGTTTGTATTTTACCTCAATAATTCACATGTGTTGAATAACTTATTCCACATGAAATACTAAGATAAAATTTAAAATTATCTATTTAATTAATATAAAATATCATAACATAAAAATAAATAAACATTATTATTCAAAAAACTTATATTTAACATAATTATGAAAAAAGAGGAAAATAAATAAGAAAATAATAATACAATAATCTTGAAGTATTATTTCTCACAATCTATCATGAAAATCATACCATTGAGTATAATTGTAAAAAAAAGTAAAACATTAGAAATATGATATAAATTTTTTAGATATTGAAATATTTTTTTTATAGAAGTACATAATGTTATATATAGGAATTTTGAAGGATAATATAACCATTATATGGTTAGTAGGTATCTATATGGTTGTTGGATACACATATAGCTGATGAATATATTGAAATTTTAATAATTAGCTTATAAACCTTATATAAGAGTGAACAATGTATTAGAAATAATATTTTAAACTTTATAATAAATATTAACATCTATGTATTAATTAACGAATGATAACAAATAATAATATAATCATTAATTACATGAGAAATTTTTATTATTCTAAAAATTGTTTTTTAAGTATTATGTATTTTTATTTAAAAGTTAAATTTCTTATATTTGGAGTTTAAATTTAATAAAATGGATTTAATATTTCTAATTAGGATGTAAAATTATATAAGTGGTTCTATTTCATTTTTTGGTGAATAAATAATTTATTGAGGTGAATAGTGAAATACATCGATAAATAGTAAATGTGGCAAAATACTATATATGGTAAAAATTGTGTATAAACTTATAATAAATAAATATAAATATAAAAAATTTATTGAATCACTATCCAATTTTTTTTCTTTACATTCCACTCAAAATGACATTCCTAACCATTAAGGAATGAGTATTTTCATACATGTCACTCGAACTCATCTAAACAAGGACCCCTCCTCAACCCATTTAAAACCACAAATATTATTTGGGTTACTCTACAATATATACAAAAATTAACTCCCCTACAATATTACCTCATGTTTTAAATCCTCTAGTCATAATAATAAGTTTCAAATCCTTCATTGTAAAGGTGGTTGTTAATAGAAGTAGTGATTCCACCCAAGTTTATAAAGAGTTCTTTTCTCTATTATTCATTTATCTTATCATAATAACACTTATCAAATATTATTTCTCACTCTAATTAAATATAATCAACATTATAATACATCTATAAAAATGAAATTATAATAATATAGTTGTATTTTCTTTCTCATTCATTCATTATATCATGTTCATGTTTGTGTCGGTTTAACCACTACATTAATGATTCTATATAATTTTCTTAATTTCCATCAAGTATTATTACAAAAACATGAATAGTATAAAATTTATATAATCAATTAAGAAATTATATCATTTTATGGTTATTTAACGGTAATATAAAAATTAAATTCATTATTAAAATAATATCTTGTGGTTGAATAAATAATCATAAACGAGTGTATCATTTACCATTTACTTGTGAAACATATCCATTAATTGAATATAATGAACATGGATTTTTATAAATCATTGAAAAATCCTTTTACCTCAAATATTATAGATATTAAAAGATTATTAACATGGATATATGATCGATACCTTCATACCAAAAAAATCATGGAACAATTGAAATTACTAACATATAACGACTAATATAAACTATGAATAATTGATAAATATATAAAAAATAAATATAATTTATTAATAAATGTTATAAATATAAATAATTCTATTAAATATATGGTTAATAAGTGTACATTAATAATAAAAGGAGTTATAATTCCTTCAATAAAGCTGAGAGTAAAGTTAATGTGAATTTTATTTATCTATCTTTTGATCTTTATCTTATACATATATATTATTTATGTTATATCTCATTTCATGGATATATAATAAATCATTTCCTATTTTTATATGGTTGTTTAATGTTTCTATCTATTTTTTGTGGCTTATTTATGAAGATGGTAAGGGAATATTTCTCATTTTTCTTTATATTTTTCAATTGGTATCTTTCTCGAACCTATTTTACATTTTTTTTATCCACTCAATTTTAAAGTTATCTTTATTCCATGCTCTTTGGATAAACTATTGGACCAAGATTGTTTTTATTAGAGATGTTAAAAGTATGGAAGAGTTGTTGGTGCACAATGCTGTGTTTGTTGTCAATCACAGTTAAAATCTAGTATTATAGATGATATTTAGATTGGTAAAAGGATTATCGTTTTTTGGAGGAGCATAAATGGAGATATAATGAATTTGGTGAAGGAAGATCACATCATGATAATTTTAGGATACCATATGTCATAGTGTATATGGAAAATAAGAAGTGTATTGCTTCTATGGGATTTTGGTATTTTATATTGTGTAGGTGAAATTTATGCTTGAAATAACATTTATACTATTCCATGGAAGAAGATTTTTAAAAGTATAAGTTCAGAGATACTGAAGGAATTTTGGCATTAGAATCCATTTTTATGTAAAAGGGGGTTAGGGTTTAAAACTGTATTCTAGAAATGGAGATCTTGTTCCAAATTAGGTTTAACACATGGATTTTTTTATTAAAGAAATTTTGGTACGAATTATGGATACCCAAAATAGGCGTTTTGAAAGACATTTATATCTCATGCATTAATATTGAAAATGGGGAGAAAAAAGGGACCTCTCCATAGCCATTGTAATTCCTGTCATCAAGCCCTTATAGACTGAACTGAAATAAGCATCTAATCATGGTGTAAGTCAATTTGAATTATGTTTTATCTGGAAGAGTGTTATGTCATGGTCAGATCTGTGCTACACCATTTTATATTATGATAAGGTTAGTTTTAGGATTTAAAATGGTCTAGATTTAGGGGATTTGGCATTGACCATATAATAACCCTCAGATGTTAATGTTGACCTGAACACCATAAAATGAGAATTTTTGGAATCACCATGCCATGGTGGTCTTATATTTTTTAAATATTTATAGATTTAGGATGATCAAACTATGAAGTAAAAATTTCATTAAAATTGGATTTAAATTTATTCAAAATGGAAAAATTTAAATGAATAATAAATGGGTGACATATGGAATTCAAATGGGGGGGGGGGGGTGTTGAAGAATTAAAAGGTAGATTCTTTAAAAAGTATAAGTAACATTCTTAGAATAAAATATTATATTTAGTGCTTGAAGATAGGATTTTATGATGATATAAAAGTATTGATGATTTGGTTTTTGAAAGAGGCATAATGAAAACACCCTTATTGGTTTGGTGTTTATCTTTTTGTGGTGATTTTTATGAGTGACTAATGCATTGAGAATTAATTATAACTCTCCTTTGAAGTAGTGAGAGGATATGTTGAATGTGGGAGTGACCCTTGGATCAATAGTAAATTGTTCCTAAATCCATAATCATCTATAGTGAGTTGTGATATCCTCAATTTTATTAAGACATCACCAATGTGTGCTCCTCGAAGTAGTCTTTAGTTGTGAACCAAAAAAAGTTAAATCTTACTATGTTTACTTTTCAATATTTAGATATTTTTTGTCTTTGAGATTGATAGATTCAAAGAGTTATATCCAACAAATGAATATGAGCTGGTTAAAGAAATGTAAAACCTAACACCTTAATCCTCCCTTCTATGAGAGTATTTAGGCCCATGATTGGAAAAAGTGGTATCATAGACACAATGTTGAGATTTAATAATCCATTAGAGGAAGATCATTATCATGTTGAACATAGTGAATGAAAAGGGATTTCCACTATTTTATGCATATTATTATTATATATGGATGAATTTAATGAGATAATATCTATGATCTATTATACTTGATGTATTCTCTACACAATTTATGGAATAAAATTAAATTATTTTTTATAGTTTTCAACTACTGAATAAAATTAGAAAATATTCAATGTAGATACAAATTCACAAAACAATTATCTAGATAATTGTTGATATTTATAATTCATGTATTTATTTTTGATGATTTTTAATTATTATTGAGATGTTTTATGTTTAATAAGGTGTTATTTTGATGAATTTATAAAGTTTTTATGTTCTGCAAGTTTTTGAGGGTTTAGAGGATAATCTTAGGTGATTTGCACCATGAATCATATGATCATAGCATGAATTTTTTTGATAGTTTTAATGCTAAAGGAATCATATATTTTATACCATGATAGAGACTAATATAAATATTCATTTATAAGATGATAGAAATCACACCACAAATAATAGTTCAAAATGAAATTGAAGAATCCAATGTGAAAAATAAGCTAACATAAATCCATCCCTCGACCAGAGAATCCACCTGCCTAGCCACCCAAAGGTAGCTGACCAATATCACTAGGAAGGCTGACCTAATGTGGAGTGAGTGAAGACCTATGTGGGTTGGTACATGGGAATGGACATGTATGTATCTATCAAGAGAGGAACATTCAACATGGGTATACACTAGTTAGGAGAGTTCGGACAGGAGTGCCCATGGATGCCCATTTGATCTAATTTCCCAATGTACCAATATATAAGTAATACCCTGACTAAGAATCAAATTTATTTGGGATAGAAGCACATTTTCTATCGTATAGAGAAAATATTGATTACACTGTGATTGATGTTTTATGATGGGAAACCACATGAAACTATTCACACTAAGATTAGAGATTTCATCTCATGATGCTTATTGAGAATATTTAAAAGAGGGGATCTTGGTTGTTTCCCCAAATATTCCATAATTTTATCTTTAGGGGGATATGGAAGTTCAAATTTAGTAAAGTTTAAATCACACCATGAAGTACTTAATGTTGCAACTTATTTGAGGAATAATTAAAGAAAGGGATCTTGGTAATTCATGACATGTTACATTTGTTTGTGGCATGATAGGTTCAATACCAAATAAGATTTATGATAATCTAATAACGATTTATGCTGTGAAATCTGTAGCCAAACCAAAAATGATATTAAAATAAAAATATAAAACTCTTCTAAGTGTTAGGGGATTCAAATTTATTTTAGGTTTTCATCAGGATTTTGGATTCGTTTAGATACTATTGGGTATTTTTCTATTTCCATTACTTTTTAGAGTTTTTCATTCTTATTAAAATCATGTTTCATTATTTTTATATTCTTCTAGATATGTTTTCAAGTTATGTTTTGTTACAATATTCTTTTAAAAAACTCTATTCACACATGATAGTGTTATTCACTATCAAATGTGGATAATTTCTTAAGGGGATAGGTATAGAGAGTAGAAGGATGAATGCATTAATGTATTATGAATCTAAATCATGGAAAATTTTATTTTATTAGGAATTTTTCATGGAACTAAACTAAATCACATATCCTTATATGAAACTAATCAAGAAAAGTGTAAGAAGAGGAAATCCAAATAAATTGTGTGAATTGAGTTATGATAAATAACTCATATTTAACATCAATATTAAGAGTCAATCCTAATACATTAGGATATAGAATTTATTATGACCACAGTATTTTCATTATCTTAAGTATATTTAACCAATTTGAACATAAGAGGTTGATGTTAATTTAATAAATTTGTGGCCAAAATATTATCTAATACATTGTTGAGAAAGTTTATATGTTATTTTATAAACATAATTTGAAATTGATATTGAGATCATATTTTCTATTAATTTTTTTTAACAATATTTTTTTGGGTTTCTATTAAAGGTTAATACCACATTTGGTTACTGATTCAATATCTAAATTAACTAAATCTAAAAGCTAAAATTTTAGCCTCTTTATAATATGATCTTATAATTTACACCTTCTATGAACTATTAGTAGTAAAAGATCTGGAATTATTTGAAATTAATTAAACTTTTAATTCATGGGGAGTAAATATGCTTCGCGGATGATCAATGTTTTGAATTTTTACAGGGAGGAATAAGGACCATTGGAGTTGATAATTATAGTTTCTTAACTCATTCCATTCCAAGCCTGTTTATTTTTATCTAGTTATTCCTTTTACATGCACAAGTTTGTTATTCTTGTTGCCCAAATGGCCTTAAGGCCTTCTTTTTTATTTTATTATGGATAATACCCCTTTTAAGGGTTGAAGGGGAACCCATACATGACCCGTAGGCTCAAGGCACAAGGCCTGACTGACCCGCAATACATGACCCATAGGACCGGCCCACTTGAACTACCCCTCCCCAGTTTCTACGTCATTGATCACCTAGCTCCCCACCTTGCATTTGCTGATCGACTAGCATTGCCCCGTACAAAGCTGCACGGTGCCCGGTCCCGATGGCGGCTTCCATACTCTCTCATTATTCCAATCCGGTTAGCTCTGCTTCTGGTGGCTGCTACTCTTATTGCTCTGATCCTCTTATGGAACCTGTTCTATGTGAACTGGACTACTACACGGTCTATGTGGCTCGAAGGCCCTGTGTTCTGAAGGCCTTTGATGACCTGAAGTCCCTTGAGACCCGAAGGTCCAAACCGGTGGCCTGAAGGCCCAAATCGGGTGAATATTTCCATCTACTCCTATACCTAATAGTAACTACTATAACACTGCTACAGTGACTGCTACAGTACTTCTATAGTACCTTAAGAATTCGCCTCCACCCAGTTTTGAACCTGGGTCTCTTGGATGCCAAGGAGGATCCCTTAACACTCAAGTATGGGCTTGTTGGATTGTTATTCTTATTACACATAACAACTAATGTATAAGTAGGTATTTAATCTCTTGATCAATAATATTAGAGTCTTGAAATAAATTTTATTATGAAGAAGATATCGAGTAAGCCTTACTTGTGCAATGATGTGAAGTATTGTATGAAAGACAAAATCATGTATTTCTTATAGTCATAATAAAGTGAAACTGATACCTTAGGGATAGACCATCCTAGATTATTGATTTCCATCCATCAATAATTTCAAACTGAGAAACATGCTGCTTCTGATATAGATGAAAATTTTTTAGATCAAGCCCAGACTCATCTAGATTATCCAAAATATAGGTAAATTCAGTAGCTTACAAAGTGAAAATCCACACATGCATCTCTCAAATTTTTAGATATCTGCAACAACTTTCATTATAATATAGCACCATTAGACACTATCATACCAAGAGTGCTCCCATTTTCTTTATGGGACCAATATAAATAATGGATGAAGAGATAACCATCAAGGTCAATTACCACTTGGTATTATATGGTCTAGAATTATATCAATATGTACTTTCCACCCTCATGTACTTGGAAATTATAGAGTGATATTTAGAACTTTTCCCAAATAGATGGTAGATTAGCTTGGAAGTCATGAGACATATTTAAGGAATTTAGAAGGATATCACCAAACCATAAGCTCAAAATCTATATTGATATGAAAGAATTATATTATGGGTCATAACCTATGGCATGAGCATTCTCTAACACCTCAGCTGATGGATGCCTCATGGTGAAGACATCAGAGGTTGGGTGAGATTTTCTTGATGAGATATGATAAAAAATATATCATTGGAAAAGTGATTGAGGCCCCCAAAGAAGAGGAATGGACCAAGTAGTAGATAAAAACCACTTAAACGCCCAAAAGGAATCCCTTATGAAGAACTTGAAATCCTTTTAGCTCCTATAATAGTAAGCACCACTGCGGACACCTTCCATAGAAGCATAATCTTGTAAAATTTATGGAGGCGCAAAAAAATATCAGGAATGATGATAAATATTAGAAGGAATAAAACCATGGATTATAATTATATAAATTAAAACCAAGGACCTCAACATTACTAGAAAACCTAACCTCAACCTAGAATAGTCCATCCCTAGAATATGAAAAACTAGGGAGGAAATTAGACACAAATTATAAAAAGTTTGAAATATAGCAAGGCCCACCTAAATACCCACTACAACCCCAAGACTAAAGACCCTTCCATTCATCCCAACATCTGACATCCCAATTGAACTAACCTCAAAATCATTACCAACATCATCTACAAGTACTAAAATAACCCAAATCTCATCCAAAACAATCTATTATCAATAATTTTCTCTCTATATTCATCCATATGGAAGACTAGTGAATAAAAACTAAATAAATTGGAATTTAAAATAAGCAAGTTTCTATCCACAACCTCAAGCATCAAGTGTGGAAAATATCTCAAAAACTTTTAGATGAACAAATCATGCACCTTACCTAGTAAAATAGAGACTCATACATAATAGGATGAGTCAAGGGAATGAGGAATATCGATATAATATAAATATTTTACATGTCTAAATAGATTCACATCAATATTCCCTTTGTGGAAGATATTTCTTATATGTATTCATATGAAAATTTCTTGAAATAATTATTTAAAAAAAAATAAATATGGATGATTTGGGAGTTATTTACCTTAGTGAAGAATGGTAAATTTTTTTATAAAGAAAACTACTACCAAAGATGAGAGACCTAGATAGTTTCTCTCTTCCATGCATCATCTATAATTGTGATTTTGTTAGTGTTGTGTGATCTGGGTGAGTACGTGAACCTAATTTCATTTAGTGTCTTCAAATGGAAAGGACATGAGTAATTAAATATGGAAAGAGTGAAATTATAGTTTGTAGAAAAACCAGTAACTTACCCTTGAGGTAATTTTTAGGATGTTCTTATTAAGTTTGGAAACTTTATTTTCTCATTCAATTTTATCTTTCTTAACATAGAATATGAAGATGATGTTCCCATCATCCTTGGAAGATCCTACTATTGGATTTGGTACCCTAGAACCAACTTCTGTTTACTTTATGATAACTTATATTCATATTTTTGAATATTAATAAACTTATTATCACATCATGATTGTTCTTCTATGCAACATAGTATGTGATAATGTCCTAAGAGTAGATATGACACAAAAATTTCATATCAGTTCCTCACTATGATGAGAACCTAAAAGTACTATGAAATTATTCTTAAAGATATGTTCCATATCTAGATGATATCATTTGTGGGACATAAATGATATAGGCTATCAGGGGTGGAGACACATACGACTTTGAGGCACCTTGTCATGGTATACTCCCTTAGTAATATTCAGTGTAGGATATTATGAGAACGAGACCCACTAGTAGGAAATCCACATTTACATGTGTCGTTGTATGTTCCTATATGAGGATATCTGTATTGATCATTATACTTTAAGATTATTATTACCGAGTTTTATGAGTCACATAATTTGATGTATTGAAGAAAACAGTGATGATAGATGATCTTTGTGAGGTAGGATATGTTTGGTGCATCACGAATAATATTACATTAATGAACAATGAGAGATCGGATTTTTACCTTACGTTCTTTAAGGGAAGTTAATATCTCATTCCCTTTGATGGAAATGATATAGCCTAAATAAATCCATGTCCATGGTGTTCTATAGGCAATTTCAATTTGTGGGAAGTCAAAGAAAGAGACAAAGAGCATATAAGTTGATGGCACTGACATGCAACCTGATTGATTAGAGATATCATGATAAAGGGATTATATTATATAGTAAGTGTCTGTATGAGATATTATGTAATTATGGAATTAAATTATTTCTCTATGGGTTCCTTGGTGAGTTTCTAGATGCGAATTTTTGAATTTAGGCTACTTCACCTAATGCCACTGAGAAAGAGGCCTAGAGGGTCTCACACACTAAATGTATCCAAAATCTCAGTTAAATAATGATAATATTATTTATTATTTAACAAGTTGAATAAATATTATTCTCACATGTGGTTTAATAATTATTTTTATTTTTTTGATCACATATATTTCGTCACCAGTTTTTTTGAGAGAATATAAAGTGAGTAGAATATTTTATAAATATATTTTTTATTTAGTGAATATAATATCTATTTATTTATTAGACAATAATGTAGTGATATTTATTTAATAAATAAAAATTCATTATTTAAGGTATGATAAATTGTGTAGGAACGAAAACCAGGTTTAATGGTATGGTTTGAAATAATAAATATTGAATATTATTTTATTAAATAATATTTAATTTAATTCTCAAGTTAAGCACATATCAAGAAATAATAATAATAATAATAATATTTTACATGGTGTTTCACTGGGATTAAATAAATAGTAAAGGACACTTGTGCAATTATTTATTTCTATCCCTAGTGATATATAAACAAAATTTAAATTATTTTATCTATGATCCAATTGATTTTTTTGGTTGTGTACAATGAATTTTCAGAATCATATCAAGGCCTAGTGTGCTACCTTTTCCAAGAACTCTCCCAATAACGGAGAAATAAGTTCCTCCAACTCCCACTCTAAAGTAAAGATAGATCCAGGTGAACTCTTTGGAAGTGGTTCTTAAGGTGATGAAAGGCGGATGACACAAGAAATATAATCTATCATCCTAGAACCCAAATATTCCTACAACGATTTTCGAAGATTTTTGGATCATGTGTGGATCACTGCTAGAGGGAATCTACTTTGATTCCTAAAACAAAATTACTTTACAACATAGATCTATTTTCAGATCCATCAATAAAGAAATAATTAAAAAAATTAATTTATTTTATTAATTAAATTACTTAAAAATAATATGAAATGATCCTCTCCCTACTTCTAGTATCCTATCCCTTGTCTATTTTCTTTGATTCAATTCTGTAGACCATGACGTTTATTATTGTGTAAATATCGGATTGATCATTGATAATGACAAAAAGAAAAGTTGGGAACTACCCATAGAACACTTACACTATACCTGAAACCTACAAGTGGTATCAGAGAGGCCACATAATTATTTATAATTATTTAAATATCATTGATTTATTTATGCATTTTTGATTTACTTTTCAATTCATCTTTAATAATTCTTTTAATCTGAATTGCATGATCTTCTTCTTCCTCCATTTGTCATAGATCTAATCAATATGAATAATTTTATGAAAGAAATAAAATTAAAGAACTCATTTAGAGGTGCCGATTATTCTATAAAGAGAACACAATAGTACACGCCATGTAACCAGAGTTACACATCATGTACTTGTGTTCAATGAATAAGGAATTAATTCAAAAATTAATTAAAACCATGTGCATTGATGAAATGAAGTGTATTTATTTCATACATCATGTGTTGATAGAGCATGGGTGTAATATAATCAGCTGGAGTAAACACTGTGTATCCCATGTAAAAGATGTGTAGTCCCTTTGAGTCACTGATGATCTATGTATTACAATACATGGCCCACATGACTAGTGACCATGTAACTTGGAGACCACACATCATGTAGTTTCTTATACACTCTATGTAATTTAATTTTATAAGGAACAATTTACACGATGAGTCCCTAGGTGTGTGCCTTGAATACACAGTGATATATATACATCCCATGTAGCATGCTTGTGAAAACTGTGTACTTATACCAAATTATGTAGATTTAAAATTTATTTATTACACTGTGTAAAAATTATCGACACATGCTTGTGTGTGGTCATTATGTTGATAGGAAATTCCATGAAATAGGTTTTAATATATATATGTATATATATATATATAAATGTATAATTAATATCTGAGTAAGATCTGTATATCATGTATGAGTCATATTATAGTTGTTACTCTACGTGCATCAAAGCATGAAATGTTATAGGAAAATCATGTAATTCATGTAATCATTAATTTGATACTACATGTCATGAAATTATATGATTAGTCATGTATACTATATGTCACAAATAATAGACTATATATGAGTATAATAAATATTGGGTAGATTCAGATGGGTATTTACCATGTTTCCTCCAATGTATATTTATGCACACAATTAATTATAAATATATTTATTTAATTTGATTAAAATTATAATGGATGAGAATATTAAAAAAATTAATATTATAATTAATATAAAATAATTGACTAATTAAAAATATATTTAATTGATTCGAGCACTATTTATCTTAAATAAGAATTATTAAGAATTTAATTCTAGTTTTATTAAATGCGTAATTCATTGCATGCATGTGGATGATCATGAGCATAGAGAGTACATTTGTATGTGATGGGTTTCAATTAATTTATTATTAAATTAAATTGGTGGCCTGTGTTCCTTATCACCTCTTATTATGTAAGGTCATGCTTGCCCATGGTTTTTTACACAAACCCCTTGTTTCCCTCACTTGCATGTGAGTAAAAGCATATGTAATGAATGGAGCTCTCAAGCTAGTAGAGGTGGTTTAAGTTTGGAGTTGAGGTGAAAGAAATCCAAGAGAGATACATAGGTGGACTAATGGAAATCTATAACACAAACCTTAATTGGTTCAAGGTGTTTTCCCCTAGTTCAATGATTAGTTTATTGACCACTAGATAAATTAACGATTAATAAAATCTCATGATCATAGTACTTTATTATTTTATTTCTATCAAGTTTCATAGTTTTTTCATTATAGATGTTTTATCACAATCACATTAATTAATTAAATTAATTATAATTCAAGATAAAACTAAGATAAATTGGATTATATGTAAATATTATCTAATACATGGTTAACCAATTAAGTAAATACACTTAATATTAACAATCATGTAATAAAGATAATAATTTAAAATTTATGTGTAAAGGATAAAATCCATCAATTATATATATATTAAGTCAACCTATCCTTCTACTAATTTAGTTAAAATCGAACCATAGTTCAATGTGCTTGACCAACCAATTTTGTGGTGATTTCAATTATTGAGGAGTTCTAACTTGAATTTTTGGGTTGAATTAACTTATTTCACATCAAGGGTTGATTTAAAAATAAGGACTTGGTGTAACTGAGAGGCAATGGTTGAGAAAATACAATTTAAGGATTTCATGTTTGGGGAGTCCACTCAATAGATCAAGGAACTATGAGTTAATGTAGTTGGTATTTGGAGTGTCTACTTAAAACCATTAAAATTTCTTGACCAAGAAAATTTGGGGTAATTAGAAGGGTAATACAGGTCCTTTACACTATAATTTCAAAGAAACATGATATTTTAAATCCAATGGTGAGGGATATTGGGATTCGATAAAATAGTGGGATATTAGTAAATATAATATTGATTCATTTGTCTAAATTTTATCACATAATGCACTAAATATTTGGTTATCTTATTTGTAAAATAATATTAAAATGACTTCAAACATATCACTACATTCCATACTTAATAAGGATACCTTCTCACCCGAAAAAATTTCTAAGAGTGGAAAATGTGGTTACATGTTATCCTTCACCACGAAAGGAAATTGTTTATGTTGGAAGAACCTATTTCTGATGTTCTTGATAATGAGGAAAGCGATGAAGAGTTATCACTCTATGAGAAAAATTTGAAAAATTCTATATATGTTCAATGTTTCACGCTATCATCCATGTCCAATGATATTTTGAAGTAATATGAGGACATGGATGTGTATAGAATGATGTCTCAGCTTCAGGATCTCTATCAATAGAAGGAAAGATAAGAGTGGTATGAGATCTCCAATGCTTTGTTTACAACTAAGATTAGAGATTCTACACCAACTGGTCCTCACATAGTCAAGATTATTGGCTACATTTAACACTTAGTCATCTTAGGGATTAAATTCCCAAATGAGTTACGTACAGATCTCATACTTTCATCACTTCCCAAGACCTTCTCCAATTTTGTTGTTAATTATAATATGATGAATAATGTAAAGAGTCTTTTAAAAATTATTACTTTGATTTTCCAAGTGGATAAGGTCCTGGGGCATGATAAACCCATGGTACTTATGGTGAAAAATAAAAGGAAGAACCAGGAAAATGGGCCCTAGACTCATAACATGTCTAAAGATCCCGAGAACCATCCTTCTAAGAAGAGGAAGATCAAGAAGCCTCGCTAATGGAAGAGGAACTGCACCCAGAAAAAATGGGAAGATAATGGTGCATTCATTATCGAGTATAATCTTTCAATATCTAAACATTATGTATTAGATAAATCTTATGGTTCTCACATATATATAAATATAGGAACCAATTATATTTCAAAAGATTTATAGAGGAGAGGTGGATTTGCGAGCTGCTAATAGAACGAGGCTGAATGCTCTAGCCATTAGTGACTACCACCTTCCATTACCAATGAGAATGATTTTGGTTTTAAAAGATTGCTATTATGTACCTAAAGTTACCAAGAACATAATTTTAGTATCATCCTAGATACATATGGGTTTATTTTCAAGTTTATGAATAAAATTTGTTTCTTTTACAAAGACAACATATGTTATGGTATTGAACATTAAAATAATAGTCTTTTTGAATTAAATTATTAAAACCAAATATTGGAAATTGATAGCGAATCATGTTCACATGACTCATATAACACCTAGCTATGGAATCACTATCTTGGTCATGTAAACAAGAAGCGTTTGGAAAATCTCTATCAAGATGGTTATTTAGACTCTTCTAAGCTAAAACCACTTGAAAGAGGTCATTATTGTTTACAAGGAAAAATGACCAAACCACAATTTGGTCAATAGGATGAAAGGGCCAAAGATATTCTAGGATTGGTACACAATGATGTGTGTGGACCATTTCCAGTAGAATATAATGGTGGATATTCCTACTTTATAACTTTTACTGATGATTGAGCAAATATGTCTATGTTTACTTAATTAGGTATAAGTCAGAGTCCTTTTAGAAATTTAAGGAATTAAATAATGAATTAGAGAATAAAATTGGTAAGAAGAAAAATAAGGTTTGATTAGATCGATATGGTTAATATATTAACCAAGATTTTATCAAATTTCGATGAGAATTTTGGATTCTATCTCAACTCACTCCACCTTACACACCATAGTGAAATAGTGTTAGTGAAAAGAGGAACTGTACCTTGTTAGACATGGTAAGGTCGATAATGAGTCATACAGATATTCCATTATCCTTTTGGGGATATTTATTACAAAATTCATCATACACATTAAAATGAGTACCAACTAAAGTAGAAAATGGAATTCCCTTCGAGATATGAAGTGTTACGAAACCCATTTTTTTTCTTACACATGTGTATGAGGTTGTGGGGAATTTGTTAAGGACTTAATAAGAAAAAAATAACAACCTATGGGAATAAAGTGTATCTTTATAGGGAATCCCAAAGAAACAAAGGGATACTACCTATAAAACCCCTCACCCAAGAAAGTGACAATTGCCAGATAAGATGTATTTCTTGAGAGGAATCACATACTCAAAAAGGATAGTGGGAGAAAGAATGACTTCATTGAAATTGATGCTCAAGATACACAATAGTTGGTATAGAAATAGATTCCACAGGTCCCCATGGAATAAGTTGTTCTTGAAACAAAAGTATTATATATGATCATAATAAAGGTAAGAGAACCAGTGAGATATGGTTTTCTAGTCACTGAAGTTGGTGACTCATTATTGGTTGATAATGATTAACCTATCTCCTACAAGGAGGTAGTAGAGATCTCATAAGATGTAAGATGGAAAGAATCCATGAATTCGAAAATGGATTCCATTTATTTGAACTAAGTTTGAGTTCTGGTTAATGCACCAGTTAATGTAAATCCTATTGGATAAAAATGGGTATTGAAGAGGAAAATGGACATGGAAGTGGAAGTAAATTCCTATAAAGAAAGGATAGTGTCTAAAGGGTTTAAACAATGTCAAGGAATTGATTATGATGAAACCTTTTCACTAGTTTCTATGTTTAAATCCATCAAAATTCTACTTGCTATAGTAACTTATCATGACTATGAGGTTTTTAAGATGGATTTCAAAACTGTATTCCTTAATAGGAACCTTGAGGAAGATGTCTATATAGAACAACCAGACGAGTTATTGACTTTAGGTAATTCCAAAAATATTTTCAAGCTGTGGATATCAATTTATGGATTGAATCAATAATCCAAATCATGGAACATTCAATTTGATAAATCCATAAAATAAGTTGGTTTCATTAAGAATGAATGTGAGCCATGAGTTTAAAAAAGGTTTAGTGGGAATGTGGTGATTATACTAGTAGTATATATTGATGACATATTACTTATTGTAAAGGACATACCGGTCTTACAGTCTGCTAAGGACTGTTTAAACAAGTGTTTATCCATGAAGGACTTAGTCAAAGAAACCTATATTCTAGGGATCAAGATAATTCTTGATAGATCCAAGATACTTCTTAGACTAAGTCAAAGTATATATATTGACCGTATACTAATGATATTTAGTATGGTTCAACCCAAGAGGGGATTGGTTCTAGTGTCACATGGTTTACATCTTTCTAAGAAGATGTTTCCTAATCCACAACATGATAAAGATATAATGAGTAAGATCCCATATTATTTGGTGATATGATCAACAATGCTTTCCATGTTATGTACTAGATTTGAGTTTGCCTATACATTGAGAATAGTAGGCAGATATCAAGCTGATCTAGGAAAACAACATTTGTATGCTGTTAAGGCTATCCTTAAGTATCTGAGAAGAACTAAGGATATGTTCCTAGTGTATGGAGGAGATTAGGAGCTGATAATCAGGGTTTATACTGATTCTAGTTTTCAAACAAATCAAAATGATCTAAAGTCACAATCATGATATGTTTTTTGTCTCAATGGAGGAGCTGTTAGCTGGATGAGTTAAAAGAATCTAGTTGTTGCTGAGTCTATAGAAGAGTCTGAGTATATAACATCTTATGATGCATCCAAGTAAGACATTTAGATACATAAAATTTTCTAATAGATTTATGTGGTACCTATAATTAAAGACCCTATCACATTGTATTGTGATAATACTATAGCAGCGGATATTGAAAAATAACCAAGGTCATATAAATGGAAAAAGTACATACTTTGGATGCATCACCTCTTAAATTTTTTTTTATCAAAGGGGTAAAGTTTTAGTGAGAATATTACCAATGGAAGATAATATGAAGGACCCATTAACTAAATGGATATCTCAACAGAAGCATGAATACCATGTGAGAGTTATTGGACTAAAGGTTTTTAGTAGTAGGATCTAGTGCAAGTGAGATTCTGTTAGAGTTAGTTCCCTAGAAATAAATTCTGTGTACTTTATGATAACTTTTATTCATAATTTTTAATATTAATGAAATCATTATCATATAATGATTGTTATTCTACTTAAAATAGTATGCGACAATGTCCTAAGAGTATCTGTCGCAATAAAAGGTCATAGTAGTTCCCTGTTAGGATGATAACCTAGAAGTGCTATGACACTATTCTAAAATATATGATCTATATTTGGATGATATCATTTTAGGGGCACAAATGATATATGATATTAGGTGTGGAGACTCATAAAACATTGATGCACCTTCTCATTCTATACACTATTGGTAATATCTTGTGTAGGATATTGTGTGAACGATACCTACCAGTAAGAAATCAAAATATAAATGTGTCATTGGATGTTCTTATCTGCAGATTTTTGTATTGATCCTTAGACTTTAAGATTATTATTAATTTGTATTATGTGTCATGTAATTTGATGTATTGATGAAAACTATGATGATAGATGTTTTCGGTGAGGTATGAAACATTGGGTGCATCACAAATAATATTTCATTAATGAATAATACAAGAAAGGATTTGTACCATCTATTCTTTAACAAAAGTTAATATATCAATAAATTTGATGGAAATGATATAGACTAAATAAATCCATGGCTAGGTTGTTCTATAGGAATGTTCAATTTCCAGGAAGTCAAAGAAAGAGGTATTGAGAATATAGGTTTATGGAACCAGTATAAAACATGCGTGATTAGAGATATCATGATAAAGGGATTATATTACATAGTAAGAATCCATATGAAGTATTATGTCGTTTTAGCATTATATTATTTCTATATGGGTGCCTTGGTGTGTTTATAGATGTTAAACATGAACTTTAGACTGCTTCGCCTAATGCTACTTAGAAAGAGGCTTATAGGGTCACACACTAAGTGTATCCAGAATATCATTCAAATAAAAATAATATTAATTATTTTTTAAAAATTGAATAAATATTATTACCATACATGGTTTAATGATTATTAATATTTGTTTGATCTCATATATTCTTCCACCTGTTATTAAATAGAATATAATGTGAACATGATATTTAATAAATATTTATTTTTTATTTAGTAAATATAATATTTATTTATTTATTGGAGAATAATGCAGTGATATTTATTTAATAAATAAAAATTTGTTATTCAAGGCCTGATAAATATATTTTAAAAATGGAAGACTAAGTTTAATGGTCTGGTGAGAAATAATAAATATTGAATATTATTTGATTAATTAATATTTATTTTAATTCAAAATCTAATCGCATGTCAATAAATAATAATAATAATAATATTATTATTTTAAATGAGGTTTCATAGGGATTTAATAAATAATAAAATTAACTTTTGAAATTATTTATTTCTAACCCTAGTGATATATAAATCCAATTATATTATTTTCTTTTTGAGATAATTCATTTGTTTTGTTGTACACAATAGATTTGGAGAATCCTCTTAAGACCTTGAGAGATCCCTTCTCCAATAATGCTCCCAAGAATAGAGATCGACCTTCCTCCACCTCCCACTCTCAAGTTAATATAGATATAAGAGAACTCTTTGGAAGTATTTCTTGAGGAGATCAAAGGTAGATAACCCAAGAAATAGGATCTGTCATGCTAGATCTCAGAGATTCCTATGGTGACGTTCTGAGATTTTTGGATCACGTGTGGATCACTGATAGAGGGAATATACTTTGATTCCAATAACTCAATGACCATACAACATAGATCTATTATTATATCCATCAATGAATAAATAATTACAATAAGGAAATTATTTAATTTTTTAAATTAATTATAAATAATATGCGATTATCCTCTCTCTGGTTTTGGATTTCTATCCCTTTTTTGTTTTCTTTGATTCAATTATATAGATCACAACATTTATTGTTGTGTAAATATCATATTGATCATCGATCATGGAAAAAAGAAAAATTGGGCAGGACCCATCACACACTTCTGCTTCACCCAAAACCTACACCTACCTCAAAACTAAGAAGGTTCTGGTCAATGTTAACTAAGAAAAATTCATTTTCAATATTGGTGAAGAGAAATTCATTTTTAACATAGTGAAAGTTTTCAAACAAGGATCATATTTTGTTGAGTTCCAAACAATTTTTATTATTAAGGAAAAATAAGGAATGTAAGAGATATAATTATAAAAGACTCAAAAATTATGGGAGGAAAAGATAGTGAATTTTATCGATTAAATGGTGAAAATGATATAGAGTAGTTTAAAGAAGAAGTAGTGGGTGACTGCAATTTGGAAGAAGTGTAGTGGAAAGAACCGTTGAAAAGATACTTATACCAGAAGTTTACTCCCTATATTATCAAGATACCACTATTGGTGTTAATTAAACTTGTAAAAAAATTTTGGTAGTCATATTTGAGAGAAAAAGATACACTACTAATCATTATAAATTCATATTTTATGAAGTAATAATAGGATATACATCTTGTAGTTTTGATAAGAAGAAATCATTCCATTGCTTGAATAATAACTAATATTAAATGAATAATTCCTATAATGCATGACCATTAAAAAATACATAAAGAAGGAAAAAATTAGAGACTCTAACCATAAAGGAGATCCAATCAAGCTATAAATGATTTTGTTAAGAAGGAGGTTTTGAAATTTCTATATGTGATAATAATTTTCTCTAATTTTAATAGTTATTGGGAATCCATATTTAAGTGGTACCAAATAAGGGAGGCATGAAAGTGATAAAGAATGAGGGGAAAGAGTTAATTACTATAGGGATTATTATGATCTAGTGAGTATTCATTCATTATAGAAAAAAAACACAACCGCCTGAAAATATTACTTTTTATTTCCCTTTATGGATCAAATGTTAGAGAGGTTACGCAAACATGAGTTCTATTATTTCATTAATGGATATTATTGTTGTAATCAAATACCCATTGATTAAACTTATGAATCAAAGTATAAATTCACCTACCCATTTGGAACTTATTCCTATCACATGATGTTCTTTGGTACATTCAAAATACTAGCTTCTTTGCAATGGAGTTTGACACATATTTTTTACAATATGAAGGGGTTTTTTGAGATCTTTATGGATTATTTATCCATCCATGGGAGGTCTTTTTATGTGTTTTTGATCCATCTAGAATTGGTATTAAAGTGATGTGAAGAAAAATTCCTAGTATTAAATTGGGAAAAGTTCCATTTCATAGTAGAAGGGGGAATTTTACTTGGGAACTAGATTTCAAAGAAATGAATAAAGATTGATGCAATAATTATTAAGGTGATACATGGATTTTATGAACATACCAAAGTCAATGGGATTAAAATATAGTTTGGATAGATGAAATTATACCACCATTTTTTAAAATGTTTCTCTAAAATTTCCTAATTGATGACAAATATTTTGGAAAAGGATATACCATTAAACTTTTATAACTCTTTAAAAGAAAACTTTGATGATACAAAAGAAAATATAGCAGTATCCCCAATAAATATAGCTTCATATTTGGAAAAATATTTTGAACTGATATTTGACACAAGTGATTTAACTATTGGATATGTTTTAGGATAGTGAGTTTATCACATTTTTTTAACCATATATTATGTTAGTCAGACTCTTAATAATGATTATATCAACTATAAAACCACTGAGAAGGAGTTTCTCAAGGCCATATTTTCCTAAGATAAATTTAGGTATTATATTGTCTTATCTAAAGTAATTATGTTTATTGACTATAACATATTTAGATATATTTGAAAAAAATGTATGTATATCTAAGTTTAATCTACTGGATCCTTTTGCTATAATAGTTTGATGTCATTATCAATGATAAGAAAGGTGCATAGAATGTTTCTGTAGACCACTTTTCAGGGCCACAACTTATAAATGTTGAGTTAGAAGTAGAGATGTATGCTCCATATGATTTTTCAAATTAGACATTGTTTTATTTTGACTTGAATTCCATGCCATGGTTCTATGATATAGAAAATTACTTGGCCACTGAGGAATTGTACCTTCACTTATCTTATCAAAAAAGTAAGTTGTTTTTGGAAGATGAAATACAATATTACTAGGATGATCCCCTTTAATTCAAATATTATGGAGACATCTTGATCCAATTATGAGAACAAGAGGAGGTAGTGTTAAGTTTACTAGAATTTTATTATTAATCACCCATTGGGATCACCATATTTCTGATCATACTATCTAGTAAATAATTCAAAGTGTTTTTTTTGAAACTTCATCATTATGCTTGAGATTTTGTGTAAATATGTGATTAGTTTCAAAGGATAGGTAATATTTGGAAAAGTAATGAGATTCCCTAGAACCCAATTCTAGAAGTAGAGGTGTTCGATGTGTAGGGAATTTTTTTAAATAGACCCTTACCAAATTCATTTGGCTAAAAATACATTCTAGTGTGTTTATATTACATATGAAAATAGTTAGATATAGGATCTACAACCTTAAAAGACACCAAGACAATGATGTAGTTCTTAAAAAAAATATTTTTGAATGGTTTGGGATTTCCTGGTTACTCATTAGTGACCAGGGAACTTACTTTAATAAAAAAATTATGAGGGGATTTATTAAAAAATATAGAGTATAATAAAACAATAGAACCAATTATCACCCACAAATCAATGGAAAAGTATAATTATCCAACCATGAGATAATAAAATTATGTAAAATATAGTGAATATAAGATTGATAGATAGAAGAAGGAATCTTGGTGAGTCACTTTGGGTGTACCAAACAAAATTTAAAACACCTATTGGTATAAAACCTTTCATAATAGTCTATGGAAAGTACTATCACTTACTGATGGATCAGGAACATTGATCATTTTGAGTTATCAAGAAAATTAAAATGGAAGCACAAAGGGAAGTGGATCAGAGATTGTTGAAACTTAATGAGATGGAAGAATTGAAAAGAGATGATTATGATAATGAAATTATTTACAAGGAAACGAAAAAATTATTAATTTAATAAAAAATCACTCACTAGACCTTTTCACCTGAGGATAATTCACTCTTTTTTAATTCACATTTGGAACCAAGAAAATTAATGTCATGTTTGTCGGGATCATTACGGGTGATTAAAGAATTTCTATATATAGTAGTTGAAATTAAGAGAGGGAATGGAGTGGAATTCAAGGTAGATGTAAAGAGGATAAATCTATACATGAAACCTTCATAAGAGGGATGAATTATCCATTTAATGTTTGATTGATATCCTAGAAGGCATGTATAGATATCGACTTATGAAGCACTAACTCGGAGGAAACCAAGGAGTATTATCTAGTTATGTTTTTTATTATTTTAGAATAGGATAAATAATTTCTAATGTAATGACTCTAAGAAACCATTATCAGCTCTATTATTAGACCCTTAGAAAGAACATTATGAGGTTAGATAAATTTTACAGAAACCAGTCCAGGTCATGATGCGTAAGAGAAGATTCACACCATGATATATGGGGATTAATATTCATCCATCTCCCTTAAAACTAAATAATAGTTTTCTCTCTGAATAAAGTCTCATATGAAGTGAAATTTCTTATAGAATAACTATAATTTCCATTTATTTTTTACTTTTAGATAACCTTTGATGTTATTACTGATGATTTTCCTTTTCTTTTCCCTTTTCCCCAACTAATTCTAACCTAGTCATAGCCTCCCTATCTCCTTCCATTTCCCCACCACAAACCCTTACACCCCATTTTATTTCCCTTTTTCCAAATCCATAAACCCCATGTAGCCTTTGATCATCCCTTTCATTACCTCTAAAATGGATCAAATCAAAAAATCCATGTAGAAAGTTCTTGAAAAAAACCTCCAATTAAGAACCCTACCAAACCAAAATTTGGAACCTCAAAGAAACTAAAAACTCACACCACTTCACCTTACCCTTCACCCTATGCAAAATCTTCCTCTTATGCCCAATATATATCACATTATTCATTTGGGTAGGATTCATCATAGAAAATCACGCACCCTTTCTTGTAGTATAATAAATCTAAACACTGGGATCATTTTTAAAATCTAGAAATAAAGCAGATGAATACAAATAATACATTAGACAAGGATATAATTCATCATATTTATATAGAGGATTTCCCATAGACTTTTTAGGCCACGTATTTAGAGAATATTATCATGGTTAAAGAGGAAATATTTATGGATATCTTTCTCAAGTTTCTATCTATTATAGAGATCACCCTATTTTAGATTAGATTCCATCTAGGTGGCAAGCAATAAAGTTTATCATTGAAGGATTTTGGTATGGTCCTAGGAATCTATAGTTTTTACTTTTTCCAGATATAAGAATATAAGACCTTATTGATAGATTCCAATAATAGAAACATGAAAATGTTATGGTTTGTTATATCCATTGATCGTGCAAGTAACCATGATATAAATACCACCAAGATAATAAAGTTACATACTCTTTTACTAAAAATTGTGCATATATCTCTCTCCCATTCTTGGATGGCCCAAGGAGATTCTCAGGGAAGTGATATAACTTGAGTTTATTCTCTTGTACACATAGTATAATGATCCAACGATTCAAATGGTGTGATGACATGTGATATATTATGAGGTTATGTCTTGAAAGGCTTGAGGGATATAGATATAAGGAAAATTCATCTCACATTTGGTCAAATATCGTGAAGTTTTTGAGGCATTCCTGACCCTATCATCTTTTTTCTACTTATAGTTGACTAACTTACATATTATATTTAGGATGAGTCTACTAATAAAGGTGGTAAAGAACTATAAATGTTATTTTGAGTAAATTTTTATTGAGAGTGAGGATCATTCTCTAGACACTTTAGTAACCAGGACCACCTAGGCCAAGGTCGAGGTGTGGTAAACTCCAACATAAGTCTAGCCATCATACCTACTAGCACCCCAGAGATGTGGTTTCACTACTTGGGGGTCTTTGTTGAGTTAATATTTGATATAATTTAGGTTCTTTTTCTATGAAAATGGACTACATTCCAAGAGGCTCCCATGTATCCATTCACTCACCCGAGGAAGCACTCACTAGTCCAACCACCGACATTAGCTGACTATCATTTAGTCCCATATGACCCTACCTCTACATTTGTAGTTCTACCCACATCAATACCTACTTATATTCCAATATACATTACTAACCCAACAGAATGGGACTATGTTCACATTCCTACTTACATCTTAGATCTAACTTCCCAACATAAGTATTTTTTGGCCAACCACTATATTCTTGAGCTATCTAGTGTCTTAATTCTACTATCTCGATCAAGAATCCTACTCTTAATGAGAAACACACTCATATGAAGGACAACATGAGGGATCCCGAGGATGGAAACCTAGAGTATTTGGATTACCCCATTCCCTATTTTTTTCCAATTTGAACTTTACTTGTTCTAGATATGTATATATTTTATCTTACACATTATATATATATATATATATATATATATATATATTTCACATGACTTTAATGAATATATGGGCCCATTTTTAACTTCCATTATTTGTATTCCATTAATGTTTATCTTTATTGAACTCACCACTTCTAAGTGTAGGAATTTTGATTATCAAAACTTACATCCCCTTATTAATATATTAATGTAGGTTTCTAGACACCCCACACTTGGTTTCCATTCCACACTATGTTTACAAAGAGGGTTTTGTTATATTTTTCTTATTTATTTTTATTTCATTGAGTTCTTTTTCATTACATACCTTAAACCTTATCTTCAACAATGTGGACACTACTGGAATTTTAAGTGTGTATAGGGGGTATTTTTAGCTAAATTAGTACCCCACTTGACATTTGTCTCATATTCATTGGTTTAAGATACATTTTTTTCATTCATGCTATAGATATGAAAAATTAAAAAACCAAGGAAAATAAAGTGAGAGATTTGTATGTAAATCATTGAAAATTAATTTCTTATTTACTCTTAGGTATAATTTGGTAAGTTTTATGATTTTGATTTTAGTATATGGTTTTAATTCTTTATATTAATAATTGATTGAACAATTACTTGGTACTCTTATCTAGTGTAATTTTACTTATTTTGAACTTATATTCCTCAGTGGTTTTATGAGACAATTTTTCATATTATTTCACATTACCTATTTCATGATAGAACTTGGTACACACATATCACTACTAGAATTTTATTTATAATCTTACCAAAATATGATGATTTTAATCCATTTTTAAATTTTCTTGGACATCAATTGATTTAATTGGACCAATTTTCCCTTGAGACCTAACCTATATCAAATCCTAGTGAAATACATATAGGATATAGAATTCCTTGATAGGGAGCCACATTATAATCCCATATTCCCTTCATACCCTTATTTCTTTGAGTATAATGATATGATTACTCATTTGATCATTAAAGGGAGAGTTATATATTTTCATGGTGGTGTTGAAAATTTTATGTTGAAATGAAGAATGGGATTTGGTTCTCTTGATTTATTGGATAAATGTTTCATTACATTTATCATTGTGATTTTCTATATCCTATATATTTAGAAAAAGGAAAAAAATGAAAAAAAATGAAAAAGTGAGGTTGTGGGATACTAGGGATTTACCTTTAGATAAAAACACATCCCCTCTTATTGAAATAACTTTTCCAATTAGTGTTGATATGAGATTTATGGTGGGGATTGAGGTAATATTGGGATTTATTTCCAATGGTGAGAGGTTTGGTCTTACACACATTCATTTTAAAAAATAAAACAAATTGAGTGAAAAGAGGATTTTTATCACTGTTTTGTGTGTTTAAATAAGGACCTTATTTGAGAATAGGACATAGAAGAGTGGGATGTTGTCTTAAGAAGGAGCGTTTAAGGATGAATATATTTCATTGATCTTAATTAATTATCATTAATTATTCTTTAATGAATTTATCCCCCCTTTCACAACATCAGATTTTAATTATCACGTCACGAACCACTAACATTTGGCTTTAGAATCATTAGAACCTAAATATAAAATCCCTTATGATATCCATGTTTTATATTTTAAGTATAGGTGTATGTTTCATAAAATTCTATGTAAAGGGTGTCTGCACTTGATATTGAGTATAATTCCAGTTCCATGTGATCTTTAGTATTGATTGAAAATTTTATTAAAAGGTAAATCACAAATAGACATGGTTGCATAAGAAATGGTCTAGAAACCAATGACAAAGGGAAGAAGTAATTAGAGTGAATTACACTCATGATGTATGACTAGTTTCCTAGGGAGAATGCATTATTGATATTTAATGAATTTTTTTTAATAATTTATTATATTTCCATGTTTGGATTTGTTTTGACTCTTTTAGTGGATTATTTCTTTTTGAATATTTGTTGAGATGTATAAAATTGTTCAAGTGTGGGGGGATTTGATACTTATAATTAATTCATGTATTTTTTTGATGATTTTATCAATAATTATTGATCTTTATTGTGATTAATAAGGTGTTGTTTTAATGAATATCTAATGTTTTTAAGATCTATAGGTTATTGAGGGTTTATAGGAGAATTATAGAGTTGAATGTGATTTTATCCAAGAAATATATGATAAATGAGTGAATGTTTACAAAAATATTGAGTACCAAGGGAATCTGTGATTTTGTTCCATGATAGAGACCAAGAAGAATATTAATTTAGAATATTATTGTATTTTTACTATGAAAAATGTTTTAAGATGTAACTAAATAATTAAAGTAGAAAAAAAGTCGAACATCAATCCAGCCGTCAACTAGAGAATCCAGCCACCTAGTATCCCAATAGAAGATGACCAAGCTCACTAGGAAGGTTTTTATGGGGTGGCATGTGTGAAGCCCTATTCATATTTACAAAATATCATGAGAAGTTATTAATATATAAAGAGGGTAATGTCAAGAGTGGTTTAGTGTTGGGTAGTAGGGTTTGGACATGAGGGTTTGAGGCTAATCATCTGATCTGGTTACCCCAGGTCCTAATATATAAGTAAGACCATAAATGAGCTTCAAACCAATTTGAGATAGATTTAATTTTTTGATCACACCATGAAACTATAGATATTTCTATGATTAGAGTTTTAAGTTTGAGAATTTGTGTGATATAATTCATACTAAAATAATAGATTTCATGTGATGATATATTTTTAGAAGACTCAATGGGGGATATCTCAGTTGATTCCCCAAATATTTCATGCCATGATCTTCAAGAGATGATTGGATTTTAAATATAGGAAATTTTATATCGCTTAGTGAAGTTCTTAGTTCATGTCATAATATGTTCAAGGAAGAATTAATGAAAGGGATCCTGGTTCTTCATGTTACAACACATCCATTCATGAAATAAATGGTTTGATCCCAAAGATGTTTAAGGATGAGACTATTATGATTCACATAGTGACATGTATAGTCAAGGAGTAAATGGTTTCTAAATATAGATATCAAAATCTAACCAAAACTGATGGGTTATAATTTATTTTAGTGTTTCCTATAATTTTTTTATTCTTTTGGAGACTCTTGGGTTTTGTTTTGGTTTTGATACTTGTTTTAGTGGTTTTTATTCTTAATAAAATTAAGTTTCATTCTTTTTTTTTCTATAGGATTATATTTCAAGTTTTATTTTCATGAACTCTTCTCTTGAAAGGTTTTCTTCACACATGATTTTTTTATTCACTATAATGTGTGGCTAATTGATTAAGTTCTAATTTTATAAGTCTATATTACTTTTATCCCCCTTGATATTGGTTCTCTTTTCTTCATCTTAATAAAAAGTAATTTCCAGTGAGTATAGAATAGAAATCCTTTTAAAATGATCCCAAGCTCCTATTTTCTCTAAATTGTTTTTCATTAATAAATTTAGTCTTAATTTCATTAAAATTTGACCCCACACATGGTAAATGATTCACCATTTATATTAACCAATTCTAAAGTCTCACAATATTAACCTCTTATTGGTATGATCTTGAACTTTTCACTATCAAAATCCTAGTAGTAATGAAGGATAAAGAACTATTTGAAATGAATTAAACTAGTAACCCATGGGGAGTTAACGAAACTCCATGGGTGGTTAATTTTACAATCAAATATATATAAATTTTATGATCTATACATCAGTGAAGGTAATTTAGGGAAAATATTTCCAACATATATGTAAAAGATATAAAGTCAAGAGATGAAAAGTTTTAAGTGTTGCATAATAGATTTTATGATCTAAATGTGATTATAAATGAGAACATAGATGAATTAATTAATCAAATCATTAATGTTTTAGAAGCTATCTGAGGAAATGGGGATGAAATAAAGGATGTTGATATTATTAGAAATTTTTTTAGAAGATTATCTCTTTTGAACAACCCAAATATATCATCTCTTGAAGAAATTGATATTGAAAAATTATATATTTATGATCTAGTAATTAGGATTCTTATGAGATTTGGGTGAAGAAAAAAAGAATATCCTGCCATCCATGAAAGGATATGAAACTTAAATCCATAAAGAATCTTAATACACCTAACAAAGGTAATTAATAATAATAAGTGAGTGATGAGTTTTTTCCCTTTTAGAAATATAGTTTAAGAGAGGTAATGGAAGGTTCAAAGGGAAGATACCATTAGTGTGATATAAATATGAAAAGGTTAGTCACATTTCTGTAATATGTATAAAAATAATTATGGATATGTTGAGGGTGAATACAGAAAAAATAACATAAAGGTACCCCCCACCCAAAAATATAATGACCCTGCCTTTTCTTACATTACTATTACATCATTTTAAAGATAAACAACATAATATTATTAAACATATAGTATCCAAAGGTTTAGTTTCTTGAAAAAACTAGGACTATACATAATAATTACAACATCAAGCAGAAACATTCATTTAATTTATTCTTCTCTAGATTCTTATTGGCACTTGTACTCTCCTTAATACATGTATCCACCTAAGGATATAAATCAAAAGGGGTGAGGTAGAAGCCTAGTAAGAGGATAGATAAGAACAATATAGCATGGGGTGAGCATAATCATAACATGGGAAAAGAATCATGAACATGAGAGGAAGCATAAATATAAGACTTAAAATGTGGAAATGCAGAAAAATGAAACATCATGTATTAGTGGTTAACTTCCACACATACTTGTGAACCATGATATCATCTTGTTGACTCATAATTTCAAATTTAATCATGAGATTAATCACTTTACCCAATTCATTGGAGCGCTGTATAATTCCGAGTGCACCCGTCACTTTGAAACATTCATATTGCGCTATATAATTATGGGCTCACCCGTCACATCATAACATTATAATTATCATGATTGCCTCATAAAACACATATAAAAAACCCATGGAAATTAATGGGTTTCATCTCATAAGAACACATTAATAAACTTTGGGTCTCCAAAATAAAGAGGGAATAACATACATGTTTCAAGAAACATTCACTTTGAGGGAGAAGTAAAAGGTGTGTTATTAAAAGAAGAGTTCTTTTGAAAAAAAAAATTATTTGACATAAAACCAGTTAAAAACATTTATATCCTATAAAAGGAAAGGAAATTATGGACAAATTATCTTTAAGTAGTAACCATATCAAAAATAATGGAGTAAAAGAGGGAGAACCCGAAGGATGAAAGTTGGGTTCGAGAATTTCCCCTTACCTTGTACCCGAATGCTTCCTTCTCTTTAATGTCTTGTATAATGAAATTATATTAATTAATTAGAAATAAATAACCTTGTGTACATTAATATGATTCATTATGGTTTCATTAAGTGATTTTATGTTCCTTTGGATGAGTTATAGAGCTTAAAAACATTATTTGGGAATGTTTGTTTTTATGGTTTTCTTGAGTGGTTCACTTGTATTCTTAAATTTAAGTTTAGGTAGAACATGGGTAAACATAAATAACTGATATTACATGTTATTAATGATATTAAAGGAGTTTTTATTATATTTTAATGAATTATATTAGGTCCATGTGGATGAATCATTAGATAAGAATTAAATGATGATTGTTTGGGTTAATTTGAGCGATTTTTCGATCATAATGAACTTGTTTTATTTTATCACTAGAAATATGGTGATAAGTTAGTTCCAGAACTTTAAATAGGATATAATAAATATAACATGTTCTGGTTCAACTATAAAAATGGTTTCATGACCAGATCTTAAGGTATAAATGTAAGAAGAAAGCATGTCGTTCTTGAAGGTGATAAATTAACACCTCACGAACAACGTTCTCGTTAATAAAATAAAAGGAAGAGGGAAATGAGGTTGGATGATATAATATCCCATTATCATCATAACATTCCAGTATATGTATAATAATGGATTTCAAATACCATTTACATGAATATAGGTGGGGATAGATCAAGAAATGAACTTGAACTTGAAAGGAAATTAAAGAAGAAGAGGGAGAGAAATTACCTCTTAGATATTCCTCTTGATATCCTCCTTAAGGAAGATAGGCTTGGTATTTTTATGATACTAGAAGCTCTTGAATGTGGGAGAGGGGCTAGAGAAGAGTTTTGGGTAGAGTTTAGGGAAGTCTTGGAGCTTGAGAGGTGTGAGGAAATGAGGGTGTGAAGGGTGGTTTTTATAGTGGAGGGGAGAGGGGTTTGCTTAATATAAAAATAATTAGTTTATTAATTTACCCTAAGACAAGGAATAGTGAATCTTTAATGAACAAGAATATTAATTTTATCATGTGATCCTGAACCAAGTGGGATTACATCAGCAAAACATCACACATGACTCTATAATTAGCTTATTTAGCTTATTTTTGTAAATTACGGTATTTCAATATTCATAAAAAATTAAAGTATTTTATAAAAATCCCAAAAATTTATGCCTACCATTTTTCAACGTGTAGAATACAAAAAATAATAATTTTTTCAAAAAAATTTCTAAATATTATTAATTTAATATTTAATTAAAATCATAATTTACTTAAAAAAACAGTTTTTAAAATTAAAACTGATTTTATAGTGCTTTCAAAAATTACATAGGGTCTTATAGAATTAACTAAAAACTATAATACATTGATTTCATAATTAATGAACACATTTTAAGAAAAAAACATTTTCTTTTAAATTAATTAATTAATTATAGGTAATTATTTATGACTTACAAAATACCAAAACGTTTACTAAGGTCAAATTGTCACTTTCTAATATGTCTAAATTTTATTTAATTATTCATGGGTAAGGTTACTATTATGTTGGATGATTTACTATTCATAAGGGTCATATTAATATTCATAAGGGTATGTTACTATTCATAAGGGTAGGTTACTATTCACTAAAAATTATTTTTGTTTTATTAGACTCCAAAAATCATCTTGAACAAAACCATGTATGTAAAATTTTTGAAATTCAAAACATATAAGTGACAAACTTATGTTTAGATGTCACTTAGAACTTAGTAGTTCACTATATTGTGTTTTCATGTGATTTTATGACATAATTATAAGAAGGGAATTTCCATTGAAAAAATTTGGTTCATTACATTCTTCCCCCCTTAAGAAATTTCACCCCCGAAATTTCACTTTACACAAACAGGTGAGGGTACTTCTCCTTCATTGCCTCTTCTGGTTCCCAAGTTGCTTCCTCAAACTTATGGTTCCTCCACAACACTTTGACAAGATGGTTTGTCTTGTTGCGTAGAACCTTATCTCTCTGGTCCAGAATCTTTACTGGATGCTCATCATAGGAGATATCATCTTCCAGCTGCACCACCTCTGAGTTTAGTACATGCGAGGGGTCTGGTATGTACTTCCTCAGTAGTGATACATTAAAAAAATCATGAAATTGAACCATATTCGGTGGAAGTGCAAGATGACAGGCCATGACTCCTATGCGGTCAAGGATCTCAAAGGGGACAATATACCTTGGGCTTAGCTTTCCTTTATTCCCGAATCACATGACTCTCTTCCATGGAGATATTCGAAGGAAGACTTTAGCACCAACGTCAAAATCCAAGTCCCTTCGACGGTTGTCAGCATAGGTCTTTTGCTGACTTTGAGCAGATTTGATGTGTTTCTGGATGACTTGAACCTTCTCTGTCATCTCTTGAACAATATCGGGTCCAAGTAGCTTTCTTTATCCAACTTCATCCCAACAGGTTGGAGTTCTACATCATTTTCCATACAGAGCTTCATATGGAGCCATCTGAATACTTGAGTGGAAGCTATTGTTGTATGAGAACTCAACCAATGGGAGATGCTGATCCCATCCACCTTTGAATTCAAGAGAGTAGGTTCTTAGCATATCTTCAAGCGTCTAAATTTTTCTTTCAGACTGGCCAACAGTTTAGGGGTGATAGGTCGTGCTGAAATTTAATTCAGTACTAAAAGCATGTTGAAGGCTCCTACAGAATTTAGATGTGAACCTTGGATCACAGTCAGAGACAATTGAGAGTGGAACACCGTGCAGTCTCACCACTTCCTTCAAATATATCTTTGCAAGTTGTTCAAGTGAGAGGTCTTCCCGAATAGCGATAAAATGGTCAGTCTTGGTGAGTCGGTCAACCACAACCCATATTGTATTATTTTCCTTTGACTTATTTGGGAGACCCGTGACAAAGTCCATAGTAACATTTTCCCATTTCCACATGGGTATAGGAAATGGATGCATCATACCTTTGGACTTTTATTGCTCAGCTTTAACTTGCTGATATACCAAGCACCTTGATATATATTACACAATCTCTTTTATCATGTTATCCCACCAGAAGTGTTCTCGGAGATCACAGTACATCTTTGTACTGCCAGGATGGATAGAGAATGTTGAGCTATATGAATTTTCCAATAGATCCTTCTTTATCTAGGGTGATTAAGGCACACAAAGTTGTATTCCAAACCGAATCACACCATCATCGTCGGTATGGAACTCTTACAGCTTCCCTTCATTTTCTGCATTCACCCTCTTTTATATCTCCACATCATCCCTTTGTGATTTCTTAATCTTCTCTTGGATGGATGGTTGCACAATCATTTGGGAAAGGTAGGATGTATCCCTTGCCCTTATGATTTCCAAATCCATTCTTTTCATATCCAAGAAGATAGGGTCTTTCTCAATCCGCAGCAATGATAGAGTAGTAGGTTATTTTCTTCTTAATGCATCAGCTACCTTGTTCTCCTTTCTAGGATAATAGTGAATAGAGTAATCATAATACTTGATTAGCTCTAACTATCTCCTTTGATGCATGTTGATCTCCTTTTGTGTGAATATATAATTTATGATCTTGTGGTCGGTGTATATGTCACACTTCTCACCATAAAGGTACTGCCGCCAGATTTTCAAGGAAAAAATCACTACTACTAGCTCTAGATCAGGAATCAGGTAGTTCTTCTCATGGATCTTCAACTGTCATGAGGCGTAGACTATCACATAATCATTTTTTTCATGAGTACACAACCCAAGCCTTTCTTTGAAGCATCACTGTATATCACAAAACTTTCTCCACTTTTCAGTAGTGTGAGTACAGGTGTAGTGATCAACCTTATCTTTAGCTCCATGAAGAATCCCTCACATTCTTCCATGCAGACATACTTTACCCCCTTCATTGTTAACTTCGTTTTCAGGCTTGACAATCATGATAATTTTATCACAAAACGTCGGTAGTACCCAGGTAATCCAAGAATAATACAGATTTATGTGACACTAGAGGGCCTGATCCATTCCTCATTCACCTTTGTTTTTGAAGGATCCACATAAATTCCCTCACTTGTGATCACTTGTCCCAAGAATGTGACTTAATTTATCCAAAAGTCACACTTACTGAACTTGGTGTACAACTTCTCCTTTCTTAATGTTGCCAATACAATTCTTAGATGTTCTTCATATTCCTCCTTGCTCTTGGAGTATATGATAATATCATCAATAAACACTACCACAAATTTGTCGAGGTAATGTCTAAAGTCTCTATTCATCAAATCCATAAATATTTCAGGGAAATTTGTAAGTCTGAAGGGCATAAAAAAAACTCATACTACCCATACCTTGTTTGGAAGGCAGTCTTATGAATATCTTCCTTCTTCACCTTTACCTGATGATATCTAAAACGAAGATCCATCTTTGAGAAGTATTGAGCTCCTCTTAACTGATCGAACAAGTCTTCAATCCTTGGACGGGGATACTTGTTATTTATGGTGATCTTGTTGAGTTCCTTATAATCAATACACAACTGCATTTTTCCATCCTTATTCTTCATAAAGAGCACTGGTCCACCCCAAGGTGATGCACTAGGGTGTATGAACCCTTTGTCCAGATGCTCTTGCAGCTGCTTCTTTAACTCCTCCATTTCGATAGGAGCCATCCTATAGGGACACTTTGAGATAGGAGTAGCTCCGGGTATGAGTTCAATTGAGAACTCAACCTCACGATCCAGGGAAATTCCGGGTAACTCTTTGGGAATTACATCTCCATATTCCCTCATGATGGGCATTTCTTCAAGGTTGGAACTTTCCTTCAACTCAAACATTTGGATGAGATATGATTCTTCATAGGGAATAAAAACCGACACCATTGAAGGATTTTTCAAAGGAGATTCATGATCTTACTTTCATTTGTAGAGGAGCATGGTATGGTTCAGAATATTAAAAGATATTTCCTTTTCCAAACAGTTGATATGTGCTCTATATAACGAGATCCAATCCATTCCCATTATAGCGTCAAATTACACCAAGGGAAGTATTAAGAGATTTTCCGGAAGAATCTTTCCACATACACCAACAACAGAAGAGTCAAACTCTTTAGTTGCAATGATTGAACCACTTGGTGTTTTTACAGATATCTCCACTTCAAGGTTTCGGGGCCTCAATTCTATAGTTCTAGAAAACTTGTAAGATATAAAGGAATGCGTAGAACAAGAATCAAATAAGACTTTTTCCATTATTGAGTGAATATGAAGTGTACCTTGTATGAATTCATTATCTTTGTCCACTTACACAGTAGTAATGGCATAAGCCTTCCCTTGTTCCTTTGGATTCAGTGGTTGCTGATGCTGAATACCCTTGAGAGCTCGAGGTTTAGTGCACTAGTTTTCATAGTGTCCTATCTCCCTATAGTTGTAGCATTGAACCATGATTGGTTCTCTCCTTTCATAGGCTATATTCTCTTTTCTTTTCGTGTCTTTTTGACACTCTTGAGCATGGTGTCCTTCTTTCCCACAGTTGAAGCATTTCCCCATACCTTTGAGACAGTTCCCATGGTGAAACTTCCCACATTTTTGGAATGTGGGTCATTGAGTTTTCTTCCAAATTTTTTCATTAGATCCTCCAGCTTGAAACTCCATCTTTCATTTCTTATCCCCCTAGCCATGAGACCATTATCCAAACTCCATATCCACTTTGAGAGAACATAAAACAACTTCTTCATAACTCCCAAAGTCTCGAATTGCAAGATCCTTTCGAAGGTTTGGTTTTAATCCACTAAAGAATCTATCAATTTTTCTATCATTGTTAATAACAAAACCCAAACCATACCTTGAAAGCCTTGTGAAATTTTCTTCATAGGTTTTGATAGATTCTCCTTATTTTTTCTTTAGCTCTATGAATTCTTTCTCCATCTTTGTGTGAAGAGTTCTTCGGAAATACTTTTTAAGAAACATTATCTTAAAGTCTTCCCATTCCATCTCTTCAATTTACTCCCTTGGATTGGTGTTCTTAATCAAATCCCACCATTGATCAGCTTCTCCATCTAGAAGATAAATGGCTAGGTTCACCTTCTCCATCTCGGAATAGTGAATAACATAAAAGATCTTCTCCATGGAGTTGACCCACTGTTTTGCAAATAGTAGATCAGAAGATCCACAAAACATCAGTGGTCATTGCCGCATAAAAAATTCTATAGCCAGTTGATCCCTCTTTGGTGAAGGAGGATGTTCCCCATTATTATGGTTATTGTTCATAACTTGAGATAATTGGGTAAGTATCACCATAAAGTTTTGAACTCCACCTCCCAAATCATTGGGGATGTCATTCGGGCAATCGTTGCATTGGCCCTTACACGAGTTGTTGGCCTGATTTCACCTGGTTCCCACCATTTTCTAAAATACAAAAGGTTAGAACAAAACATAAGTAAACAAGTCATGAATAAATTATTCATTTAAAAAATTTATAACAAAAACATAACATATGGGATCCCTATGTAATTTCTTCTTTTCTAGATTCTTATTGGCACTTTTAATCTCCTTAATACATGTAGCCACCTGAGGATATAAATCAAAATGGGTGATATAGAATCCCAATAAGAGGATATATAAGAACAATATATCATGGGGTGATCATAATCATAACATGGGAAAATAATCATGAACATGAGAGGAAGCATAAATATAAGACTTAAAATGTGGCAATACAGAAAAATGAAACATCATGTCTTAGTGATTAACTAACACACATAATTGTGAACCAAGATATCATCTTTTTCACTCATAATTTCACATTTAATCATGATATTCATCACTTTACCCAATGCATTGGAGCGCTTTATAATTCCGGGTGCACTCGTCACTTTGAAACATTCATATTGCGCTATATAATTCCAGGCGCACCTGTCACATCATAACATTATCATTATCATGATTTCCACATAAAACACATATAAAAAATGAACATAACTAACCCATGGAAATTAATGGGTTTCAACTCATAAGAACACATTCATAAATGTTGGGTTCCCAAAATAAAGAGGGAATAACATACATGTTTCAAGAAACGTTCACTTTGAGGGAGAAGTAAAAGGTGTGTTCTTAAAAGAAGAGTTATTTTGAAAAACATTTTGTTTGACATAAAAAAAGTGAAAAACATGTATATAATATAAAAGGAAAGAAAATTATGAACAAATGTTCTTTAATGAGTAACCATATAAAAAATAATGGAGTGAAAGAAGGAGAACCCGAAGGATTAAAGTTGTGTTCGAGAATTTCCCCTCATCTTGTACCCGAATGATTCCTTATATTTAATGTCTTGTATAATGAAATTATATTAATTAATTAGAAATAAAGAACCTTTTTTACATTAATATGATTAATTATGGTTTCATTAAGTGATTTTAAGTGCCTTTGGATGAGTTATAGAGATTAAAAACATTATTTGGGAATGTTTGTTTTTATGGTTTTCTTGAGTGGTTCACTTGTATTTTTAAATTGAAGTTTGGGTAGAACATGGGTAAACATCAAGAACTGATATTAAATGTTATTAATGATATTACAGGAGATAAGATGATATTTTAATGAATTATATTAGGTCCATGTGGATGAATCATTAGATAATAATTAAATAATGATTGTTTGGGTTAATTTGAGCGATTTTTTGATCATAATGAACTTGTTTTATTTTATCACTAGAAATATGGTCATAAGTTAGTTCAAGAACTTTAAATAGGATTTAATAAATATAAAATTTGCTGGTTCAACCATAAAAATCGTTTCATGACTAGATCTGAAGGTAGAAATGGAAGAATAAAGCATGTCGTTCTTGAAGGTGATAAATTAACACCTCACGAACAACGTTCTATTCAATAAAATAAAAGGAAGAGGGAAAGGGTGTTGGATGATATAATATCCCATTAGCATCATAAAACTTAATTATATGTATAATACTAGAGTTAAAATACCATTTAGATGAAGATAGGTGGGGATAGATCAAGAAATGAACTTGAACTTGAAAGGAAATTAATGAAGAAGAGGGAGAGAAATTACCTCTTAGATCTTCCTCTTGAGATCCTCCTTAAGTAAGTTAGGATTGGTATTTTGATGAGACCAGAATATCTTGAACGTGGTAGAGGGGCTAGAGAATACGTTTGGGCAGAGTTTAGAGAAGGCTTGGAGCTTGAGAGGTGTGAGGAAATGAGGGTGTGAAGGGTGGTTTTTATAGTGGAGGGGAGAGGAGTTTCCTTAATATAAAATTCATTAGTTTATTAATTTACCCTAAGACAAGGAATAGTGAGTCTTGAATGACCAAGAATAGTAATTTTATCATGTGACCCTGAACCAAGTGGGCTTACATCAGCAGAACATCACACATGACTCTAAAATTAGCTTATTTAGCTTATTTTTGTAAATTATGGAATTTCACTATTCATAAAAAATTCATGTATGTTAGAAAAATCCCAAAAAATTTCCCCTAATATTTTCGACATGTATAATCCAAAAATGAATTCCATTTTTCAAAAATAATTTTCTAAATATTATTAATTTAATATTTAATTAAAATCATAATTTACTTAAAAAACAGTTTTTAAAATTAAAACTGATTTTATAGTGCTTTCCAAATTTATGTAGGGTATTATAAAATTAACTAAAAACTATTAGAAATTGATTTGACAATTAATGAACACATTTTAAGAAAAAAAATTAATATAAATTAATTAATTATTTTAAATTAATTATTTATGACTTACAAAATACCAAAATGTTTACCAAGGTCAAATTGTCACTTTCTAATATGTCTAAATTTTATTTAATTATTCATGGGTAAGGTTACTCTTATGTTGGATGATTTACTATTAATAAGGGTCATATTACTATTCATAAGGGTATGTTACTATTCATAAGGGTAGGTTACTATTCACCAAAAATTATTTTTGTTTTATTAGACTCCAAAAATCATATTGAACACAACCATGTATGTAGGATTTTTAAAATTCAAAACATATAAGTGACAAACTTATGTTTAGAGGTCACTTAGAACTTAGTAGTTCATTATGTTGTGTTTTCATGTGATTTTATGACATAATTATAAGAAGGGAATTTCTATTGAAAAACTTTCTGTCATTACAAAAAAACCTGAAATCTTGAAATACATATAGAAAGAAGTTTCAACAAAATAGTTTGGTGAGAAAGGGGGAGGAGTTTGAAAATGAGTCTATCTTGAAGAAAGATAAATTTAATTTAATTTGGATAAAGGGGGTTATATGATTAAAAAGATGAGAATACCAAACCAAAAACTAAGGAATAAGTTCAACCATAAAGTTTTATTGACCTTAAAGATACACTTAAAGGAACTATTTAAGAGTTTTATCTCCAAAAAAATATGAGTATTAGAGGATTGTTTAATGAATCTTCAGAGTATATTGAATAATTTTAAGCTGAGATCACTTAGTTAGAGAATTTTTTTGGCAGACCAAGAAGCAATTCAATAATCATATAAAGAATTCATAGACTTCAAGATGAAAATTGAATAATATTATAAAGTTATTGATTACCTTAATAAGTGTATATTGGAGCAATAAAGAAGGATTTAATCTCTTTAAGTGGAAGTGGTTTCACTCAAAAAGATACTTGAAGCTAAAATAAATTCAATTAGTTTAAATTAGAAGCTACATTTTGGGAGGTTCTCAGATGAATAAATAAAGGAAATAAAAGAATGAGGAATAGTAGGTGTTGATAATGTGTTGAATAAGAAAAATCTCAGTTACATTGGTAAAAGTGGAATTGTCTATGAAGTTGAATCTGAAAGGCATGGATAGTGGGTCCAAAGATAATAAAAAATCAAAATTTTGGAGATAGTATTTAATTACAGAAAGATTATAAAAACCTAAGTAGTTTTCTAAAATATTTAAACATGTAGATAGATATCAGAAAATAATATTTTTCCATGATAAAGTGTTAATTCTATTGCTACTTAGGCCACATAATGTCATACTATGATGATATAAAGCTTTATTTGAGATGAGAATCACCTAAGAGTAAACAAAGTATGATGGGAACATATACCACACCACATAAATCATTTCTATGGATATTAAGAATGATAATTAAAAGAAAAAAAAGTCAAAATTACTCATATTGGAATAAAAAGAGAATGGATGTAAGGAAAACAAACATGATTCCACTGGAAAATAGGTTCTCCATTTTTGAAGAAGAAAAAATCATGATCTACATTATTATTCTAATTTAAATGAGAATATAACATATCATGTCTCAACTCAACTAAGAATTTCTTAGAAGGAAAATAATAATAACGATAAGGTAAACTTGGCTAAAAATGATCTCAAATTGATAAATAATTGTACAAATTAGATATTTAATATTGGATTTTCATCCCACATGACTAGAAATATTAACCTCTTGAAGAATGTAAAATGTAGTTTTTACAGTATGATATGATTTGGAAATTATGGAGCCTTAAAGATCAAAGGAAGTAATAAAAAAAGGCTAGGTAGAGAATTTTGGATCACATGAAGGGTGATACACACTAGGGGGGTGTGAATCAGTGTGTATAGTTATTTAAATTCCACTTGTACTATCATGCTAAATCAAAACCTCTCTTAAGATACTCACTGATTAAAAAATAAAATGGACACATTACATTTATTAAAAAAGTTTAGCTCCTCTATCAGGGACTACATATTTAGTGTATGATGGTTATTACCCCATGAAAACATCAACCTTCTTATTATCAAAAGGAACAAGAGTTAGGGTATGACCTTGAACATATAAAAATATCTGAACCAACCATTTATAATCTCATATCAACAAAATAATCAACACTATCTAATGAAGGATCCATGATAAATGTATGAGACTCTGCATGGACTCCATAGAAGTAGATATTCTTCCTCTTCTATACACAAAATCTCATGAGGATATTCTCAATTCTTAATCTTCTTAAATACAATAACATATTAGTTATCCTCTCTCAAAAAATTCCCAGCCCATTATCTTTCTTTATTTATGGTTATTTATATATACTGAATATTTATTCTATAAAAGTTATATAAATCTATTCTTTTTTCAGTGGTATAAATCTTCTCATTCAAAACATTACAATAAATCCAGATGAATACTCAGTTTTTTCATTTGTTGGATACTTAAATTATCACAATATTCATCATGTACAAAATCTATGATTTCAATTCATTTATAATATTTATGCATGAAATATTGACACATAAATTTTTGTGTAGAAAAACTCCCTTGTGGTCGTGAAAGCATCCCGTATTCTTCCATGCACAATATCACATTTGGTTTGATGTTGTATTCTTATCATGGATCACAATGTTTAACAATCTCATCATGATATTTATTTTAGTGAATACCTGATTTTTATCACCTTATTTAAATCTCATTCTTAAGAATAATTTATATTCTAGATACACTTATTTTTCATTCATAAGAACCCTCAAAAAAATTTAAAAGTATTGAAGAATACAATATAGTAATAATTTCTACAAAATTCATTTTGTATGAATTTTATTTCATATGGTTTGATGGATTTGATAATTTTTATCTAACCTTGTAATTAACATTACTTTTGAAGCCCTATGGTTTTTATTATGAATTAATATGAAATAGAATGAATTATTATGATTTTCCTATTAATTCATATGAAATATTTGAATTCATATGAGATTCTATTGAATTTTTAAAAAGCAATCAATGTAATAAAAAATGATTCATAAGTCATATGAAACTCAGGGTAACCTCAAGACTTATCCATTTTTAACTCTAGAATAGAAATGTGTACTTTAAACATAAATATAAAAACTTCATGAAATTTATTTAGGTATCCTATAACACAACTCAAACCTTAATTTAAGATTGTTTAAAAACTAAGAATAACATATTTCATATTTGGAACACCTTGGATAGTTTCTACAAATTCTTTAATAATAGTCTTATTAATCATGACATCCAATTGAAATTTCCTCATGTTCCAGCATCTTAAAAATTCTATAAACTATTGTAGAAAACACTCCCACTTAACCAGTATTATCCTTTAACATGAATATAAATTCATAAATCATAACAATTAAAAATGTACTGACGACAAATAAAACACCATCCTCATGATAATTAAAAATATATTGAAAATAAATTCAACACCATCCCCAAGAGAGTTCAATAGTATTTCCCTTTAGATTTTTTGTCAATAAAACATACTTATTTCCCCATTATTGAAAATAAAACCAAAGTGAATAGTTTTTAGGGATCAGATAAAACTTCTTAAAGAAAGATAATCATGAATTAATCATTTCTAAGTCTATGTAATCCAAATATTTGTAGAAAACATGATGGATTAAATCAATCACCAATTCTATCATTAAGAATAAATCATCCCAGTCATATAATATTATATGCTCAAAAAAATAAATGAACTGCAACTTAAAGAAAATTATTTCATGCATCAATAAACAGACATGTTAAAATAATTAATAAAAATTTGAATAATATTTTCCCCCTTATAAATAATCAGTTCCCAAAGAAATTTAACAAGTAAATATAGATGAAGAAACTTAAACAATGACATACCTCAATGAGTGGGAGTGGGTTTCACTCCAAGATATAACACTAGATTCTCAAATTTTTCAATTACTAGGGTGTTTTGAAAGAATATCAACTAACTATTCCTTGGAAAGAATAAACTCCAATATCAATACATATTCCTCCAACTTCTCTTTTATGAAATTATATTTGATTTTGATTTATTTATACCAAGAATGTCATACAATAATTTTAGATAAATTTATAGAACATTGATTATCAAAACCTAAAACCAGAGGGTAATCATCTTCAAAAATCAAATAATGCAGCTGTATGTTCATCCACATCAATTGTGTAGCTTCCTAGGATATAACCACATGATCATTTTCAGTTTAATTTAAAGTAAAAGATGTTTGATTATTTTATTTCCATGAAATGAAGCTTCTTAAAACAAAAAATAATCTAATGAATGTGTAATTCTTTTCATTTTACTCCTACCTAGTCATCATCAGTAAATCATTTTAGATTCAATTTAAATTTACTATTATACATATTCTCATAATTTAAAGTAATTGAGTTGTATCTTAAGATCATTTTTTCTTCAAAAAAATTTAATTCTTTATGATTGGATTGGAACCTAGAACAAAGATAAAAAACATATAAAATACCAGGTTTAGTGGATATCAAACACATAAGAATTCTAATCACACTTCTAAATTTCTTATCATTTACTAATTTTCCTTCATCATCCTTAATCAGTTGTGTTCCCACTTTAATTGGTGGGGAAACCCCTATGAATTTTAACATGTCAAACTTTTTAAATACTTCTTTTGAATAATTTTATTATAAAATAAATATGTGTTTAGCTTCTTAGGTAACCTATAAACCCAAGAAAAACTGTATTTCTCAAATAACAGACATCTAAATCCTTTCCTTTAAGTGTCTTGAGAACTCCTCACACAAACTTTATTTATTTATAGAAAATATTATATCATCGACTTACACAATCACAAATGAGTATTATGGTCTTGGTATTCTTCACATAAAAGTTTTTCTCCACTTTCCATTTACATAACATCATGGTATTAATATTTTCATCAAGTTTGAAATACCAATATCTTGGATCCTATATTAATCTATAAAGATCCTTCCTCAACTTATATACTTGGCTACCATCATATTCCAGAATAAATCTCTAAGGTTGTTCCATGTATACTTTATCATTAATCTCAACATTCATAATAGAATACTTAACATCTATCTAGATTATTTAGAAGCTTATCTAGGATTAAATAACTAAAAAATACTAATAGATTTAATTCTAGATTTTGGAGAATATTTATAATAGGAATTAACCCATTAAATTTATAAATAATCTTTATAAACTAGATTGGATTTGTTTCTAGCTACTTCACATTTCTCATCTAACTTATTTTGAAATACCCATTTTTTTTATAATCACCTTATTTTATTTAGGTATGGTAATAAGTTCCCTTGTCTAATTATTTTAAATTTAGTCAATATTATCATTCACATATATAACCCATTTTTTATGTTCAAATGATTTTGTAACTATCTGAGGTCCAACCTTTGACAATATAATGGTATGTTCATTGGGCATGATATTTTTTTTCTATAAACATTGATTCTAATTCAAAATAATATTCTCTGCATAAATATGTTTTCTTAACCTTACATTCACCCCTCTAGTCTTCAGTTCTCTATCTTTATCACTGTAAAATATATAATCTTTATCTTTTATCTAAATCTATGTGCTTTCTACATATTTTTCGATAAGTTTAGAATTAAAACATCATTATTATCTTCTATAATGAAAATCTTTCTATTTAATTATTCATTTTTAAAGACCATGACATCATCAATATCCGAAATTATTTTATATTTCTTATTGTTATATATATAGGATTTCCCATTTATTATATATCTAAGAAATATTCCACATTAAAATTTTGCATAAATATTTACTTAACTTATATCTTTATTCTTGACCAGGGATGAACTACCAAATACCATAAAGTGTTTAAAATTTGTATTTATTTCAAACCACATATCATAGATAGTTATATATGAGTTTGATCATATCAGTCATCTATTCCAAATTATTCCACTTGTTGTGATAGCCTATAACTAGTAATACCTTATAGTGTCATGTTTTTCCAGTATGTTCTATCCATGTCAACATGAATCCTAATATTCATTTCAACCACTCTATTTTTTTAGAATTATTTATTGTTCTGAATTAATTTTATGCCATGTTTGTTATGATATTTAGTGAACTATATGTTGGCACATTAATTCACATCATCTGATCTCAATATCTTCAAAGAAAATCCTATTTTCTTCTCTTTAATTATTCTAAAACTCTAGAATCTTTCTAAGGATTATGAGTTTTGTGACAAGAACATGATGCGTGTAATCCTTGCGAAATCATCTATGAAAGTGATGAAATATATTTATCTATTTTTTTTACTTCTTAGTCATATGACCATATACATTGGAGTGAATCGATTCAAGAGGATTTAAAGTTTTAATTTCAACTCCCTTATGAATTATTTTCCCCATTTTTCCCTTTGAGAAAGTTTTAAAAATAGTAGTGGTGCCATATTTTAAAATGGCTATATTCCTCAAAACTTCTTCTTTGATTATATTTCTCATATACTTTTTTCCAAGGATATTAAGTCTTCTATGAAAAAGATTATTTTCAACTTATTGACTCAAGTAATAACTTGGAATTTCTTCTCTAATTTGAAACAATTTTCCTAGGGTTCTCAAACCATTTATTACAATAATATTACCTTTTATTATTTTTAATATGAATTCATTTTTTCTAAATATCACATTATTTCCAACATCACAGATTTATGATATACTCAACAAGTTTTTCTTTAACCCATTAAAAAAAACTATCTAGACTAATTTGATTGTTACAATATTTTTAATTCAAATACCTTTAATATTTTTTGAACTTTCATGAAAAAATTTCATAACTCATTTTTCATATTTATAAACATTTTGAGGTTTTTTTAAATCACAATTCATGTGATTTGAACTCTCACTATCCATAATCCAGGGATTTTTGGATTTTAAATATTCAAATGAAACATTAACCACATTATCCCATTTAATAATATAACATTGATTATGATTATTTTTAAACCTTTTATATAAATTAAACTAATATAGGATAAAAGAAACCCACACATCAGAGGCATTTCCTTATTGATCAATTCTTTAATAGATTTCTTATAGGATTTCAAATCTATTTTTTACCTTAACTTTCTACTTAAGATATTGAGACTTTTTATATGTTATCGTATTAACTTTTTTTCGGCATATTGATTTATAACATCTTCTCAATCCAGATAAAGACCTATTATAATAATTGTTATAAGTAAAATTTGAAAATAAACCACAACACCAGTAGTATCCCTAAAAGTTTCCATTTTGGTAATTTTTTTTAACTAAATGGGTTGCTGTCTAGATCTATTTTTAGATCTAAAATATACATAACCCAAAAATAATTTCTTTAAAATAATTTATTAAACATTTGTTTTCCATTGAAGACTTATTTCATAAATGTTTCCATTTCCATATCTAAGAATATTTTTACCTTTCATTAGACATATAAGCTACTATAGATTACAAAATTTCACTTTATTCTTTAGTAAATGAAATATTCCTTTATAATAAAACTTATTTAGACTTTCTATTTTTACGAATTTCATATTTTTTGGAATAAAAAATTATACCAGGTTTCTTGGATAATTCACCTTTCTCTATAATTTTGTTTCCTATTTCATTAACTTGCCTCTTTCTACTTGTCAAATTTTGAAATCTATTTTTTTAGATTATCCACTTCCTTATCCCTAAGGATAATGATATAAGTCATGTATTAAATTATTTTATAATTTTTTTCAATATAAAGATCCAAAATATCTATTTATTAAGTTAAAATATTTTTTCCACATGAAGTTAACTTTGTTTATCTAAACCTTCTTTTAGTTGAATGTTGTATTGTCTCTGCATTATAATTTCTTTCAAAAAAATTTGCATTTCCATTATCATAGTGTATTCTTTAGGAGTCCCAATTTTATATATTGTAAAATCATTTTTGTATTATGACTCATATTATAATTGGTTCAATTATTTTTCTTCTCGGACCATGAGAATACTTTTAAAGAAGCCTCAAGGAAGCTCCTCATCATTATCAGCACTTATCTCACTATTATATACAGCTTCCCCAACTGATAGAAAAGTAATTTTTAAGTAACTAGGGGAAAAATTCTTCACTTTTTCACTGAGCATAAAATTTATCTCTTCTATTTGGGGTGTTCTAGGAAACTTATTCATTATAATTTTCTCCTCCAATTCTCATAGGGTAGTGGGATGGGAAATAAAAAACCTTCCCATAATTAAAACATTTGAAATTAATTTTCCCTATATATTTACCCAATACTCCTCTTGTAATATTTCTTAGAATCATAAAAACGTTTTATCATGATCTTCCATATTTTCTTCTGCATTTGGTATGTTTTTTAATTATATATTTATACCTTTGAAAATTTTGAAAGATATTTCATTTTCTTTCTTACCTTTTCCTTTAATAGTATTATCTTTTCTCATTTCATAGTTAATAGAAGTGTTTTAAAGTTCATCAATAGTAAAGTTATCACTATATATATCTTTTAGAGTTGAGATCATAAAATTCAATTTTTCTAGCAAGGTTCACATCAGCTTTTTTACCACATTAGATTCATCAAGAGTTTCTTTAAAACCTATAATAGTGCTGAAAATTAGGTTTACTCTTGTAATAGATTCATTAAAATTATTCTCATCCTGCATTCTAACATATTTATACTATTCTCAACTAATTTCTATATTTTATTTTTATACCTTTTTTTCCCTCATTAATGATATGAAACTTATTCTAAATAACATTATTGGTTCTCTATCCCATGATCCTTTTTAGTACTTTTTATAATAAAGTAGATAATAAGGCATTCCCACTCTTCCCATCATTTTAAAAATTTCTATTATCAGTTAGGGACCATGATAAGGTTTCTTCTATAATAATTAATCTATATTGAAAAGAATCAAGGACATTGAGCCCCATAAAAAGAATGTAAGGTTCCATCTTATCTTTCCATGAATGAAAACCTTTTCCATTGAATGTTGGGATACCTTTTTAGTTAAAAAAAATGTTTCTCCATATAAAGTGCTTGAGAGAGGCACAAAAGAGTAATATTGTGCTATGATCATCATTATTGGATCGCATGAAGGGTGATACACACTGGGGGGGGGGGGGGGTGAATTTGTGTGTATAGTTATTTAGATTCCCCTTCTACTTTCATTTTTATCCAAAAAATATCTCTCATGATACTCACTAATACCAAAATAAAATGGACACAACACATTTGTTAATGATTTTTTCCTCCTTTAAGGATGAATATATACCTAGTATGTCATGGTTATTATCCCATACACACAAATCCCTTCTTATTATTAAAAGAAACTAAATCAAGTGTATGACCTTGAACTTATACAATTACTGACACCATCTAGTTACACTACTATATTAATATAATAATAAAAACCTATTAAAGAATGATAATTAATAAATGTATTATCTTCCACATAGAATCCATAGAACTTGATCTTCTTAAAATTCACTACACATAAATCTCCCATGGATATTCTTGATTATTCTTCTTTGATATAACAACATATTAGTTCTCCTATCTTAAAAAATTAAAAACCCATTCTCTTTATTTATTGATTGTTATTTATATAAACCAAATATTTCATGAACATTATTTCCATAAGAGTTATGGAAATATCCCTATTTTTTAGTGGCACAAATATTATCATTTAAAATATTCCTATAAATCTAGACGAAGAGTCAGTTTCTTTCCTTTGTGTGTGAAATTTAAATTATCACAATTTACATCATCTAAAAAATAATGATTTTAATTATTTTAGAATATTTACCAATGTGTGCATGGAAACATGAATTGAAATGCAAAAACATATCCTCTTTATCCATACAAAAAATCAACTTCAGTTTGATATTCTATTACCAATAAGAATCACAATACATCACAATATCATCACGATATTTGACTCTGTGAAGAACAAATTTTCATCATATAATTTATTTCTCATTATTCAAAATCATTCATATTATAGAAACTCATATTTCTATTACAGTAGAGAACTCAAAAAATTCCAAGGTTTAAAGTCATGTGGTGCATTAAAAAGTCATACAAAATCAATTTTTTATAACTCTCAAGTCATACGATTTTATGACTTTGAAAATTTATGACTAACATGTTATTACATACAACTTTTAAATTCCTATAGTTTCTATTGTGATTTTTTATGAATGGGATGAATTATAACAATTTTCCTCCAAATTCATAAAAAATATTCAAATTATTATGAGATTATAATGAAGAATTATGAAATAATAGAAACCATAATTTTTTTAAAAAAATTAATTTAAAAATCAGGGAGACTTTGGTACTTATCTATTTTTAGATACAAAATAGATATATAAAATTTAAATATAAAAATACAAACATTACGAAACGACATTAGGTGTATTATAATATAATTACAACTTTCTCAAACCTTCATCCTAGAGTGTATAAACACTAAGTACAATATTCTTCATATATAGAACACCTTGGATGGTTTCTACTCTTTCTTTAATATCTATTGTATCAATCATGTCATCCAATTCAAATTTCGTCACATGATAGTGGATTAAACATATAAAATTTTTTATAGACAACACTTACAATTCCTTATTATAAGTATTTAAATTGATGAATAGTTCATTAATCATTAAAACTTAAACAAGTATTGACAATAAATAAAATAGTATCTTCAATATAATTAAACATGTATTGAAAATAAACACAACACCATCCTCATGATAGTTCAATAGATATGAGTTAAAGAACACATATGCACTTTATATGGATAGACTTTGTCACAACATCCTAAGTGTGATCCAATTATTTGAATATATCATTGAGTTAAAATTCAATATAAAATCATGTCTGATCAAGTTCAAGGCTTGAAATACATTGATGAATGGCTGGAGAACAAATGGAAATTTATATAAAGCGGAAAATAAAGAGAACACGTGTATCCTTATGCAGGAAGAGGATTACAATTTATGGTATTAAAGGATCAAATATAGAAATGAAAAAAGTATATACAATTTATCAAATTTAAAGGCTGTAGCTGATATTCCAAATATGAAGAGAGATCAAGAGAATACTTGTGATTCCTGTATAAGATGAAATATGGTTTAATGTCTCGAATTTTCTGTGTATTATTTTTAAATATTATATGGATTAATTTTGAGACCAGGCATGGAGATGGTGTGTGATTCTGAGGCACAGTGTGCCCAGAATAAATATTTGAATATTATTAAAATATTAAATAGCATATGAAGATATTTTTTCCTGAAAAAGTGGAATAACATCTAAATAGGTGTTCAGATAAAAAATATGAGGTCATCGTTTCATTCAGAGCGGCATCTTTACCCTAGGCATGGCCTAACAATGGCCATCATTGGTCGATTGTGAAAAGTAGTTTTAGACAATTTTAATAAAGAAAATAAATTGAATATTTATTTTATTTTACTATTTAATTAACACAAAGACACATTGATGCTTTTTATTTTTAATAAAATATTTAGGTAGGGATATAGGGTTAGGCACATAACCTTGGAAATTCTGTAGAGCCTATGCAGAGAAACCCTGGATAATTCTCTCAGTAGAGACAACAAATACTTGGACCAAAGATCGCTCTTGATTGGATTTTCCAATGACAATCGGTTTTCAACATCGAAAAATACAATTCCCATATAGGATGAATTATTTCTGATTTTCTTTCCCTATTCTTAGATTCAATGATGAATGTAGACCAACCAATGAACATGTTGATCCACAGTTTGATCATTCTTGTCGGATGATTTTTAATTTGGGGATTTACAAGGTTGAAAATTATTTTAATTTTATTATTAATCATTATTATGAGAACATATCAATTCTAGAATGAACAATGGTCAAGGTTCATTCCTTAGGTTTGTTCTATGTGAAATTCTCTCCCCATTTTTCTATTAATGTTCTTCATTCTTCACAGGGTTATAAACAAATGATCGTTGTGCCTTTGTTTGATGGTGAAATAATCTGAAGTTGAATATCCAACACTAATATAACCTAATAGAGGTGATATGAAGATGGTGATAGATGAATCTGAGTGATTCTTGAGACATTGTTCTTCGGGAAAGTTTTATCGAATGGATTTAAAGTTGTTTTCTAAGCTAATTGAAGGCCCGAAACACCTTGATTCAGTGTTAGGGTGTAACACCCCAGGTAAATAAAGAATATGACATTTTCATATTTATCCATATTTGTGAATAAAATATTAATATTACTTTAAAGGGAACGCTATGCTTGATGGCATACCCAATACGCAACAACGAGTTTCTTTGAAATCTTACGTTGCACTCTAATAATAAAATAATATTATTTTAAATGGTAGTTAATGCCTAGCCGTTGTAATGGTGGGAATGAACGGAGCTGACTATAAAATGATTATATATGTTTTTCAAATATTTTTACTTTTATCCAATAAATATTAGAGGCTTAAAATGCAAATGAATCCAATTTTAAGCATTAATCTTCTAATATTCTTTAAAAGGTCAATTAACCACCTTTTGATGGAGAACCCCTATTAAATCCTTTTTTTGACAATTTTATATGTTATATTTGACAAAATAAAATTATTTTTAGAATCGGGACATCAAAATTTACTTTGTATAAATTTTTGGAATTTTTCCGATAAAGTTCATTTTTTAATGAATAGTATAAAATGCTGTATTTTAATTAAAAACCTCCTTTTAATATAATATATTTATATGATTAGATAATCTTTTTAATTGGTTTTAAAGTGAAATTAGAATATATTTTTACCATTTAATCCAATGGTGGTTATTGGAATTAAGTTCACTTTGAAATTGGACTTAAACTAGTGTCAATCTTTTAATAGATATTGTTTCTTAAAAACACGCTATTTGTTTTGACAGCGAGAATGAATTATTAAATTAATTAATGAAGCATATATATTTTTAATTTTGTAAAATAGACATCATTTTTGAATTCTGAATATCAAATATAGCTTAGGGTGAATTTTTGATATTTTTCTGAAAAACTTCAATTTTTGATGAATAGTGAAACCACTATGTGGTAGTTAAAGAAACTGATTTTTCTTTTAAATGAAACTTTTCCACTTCTGTGATTTAATTTTAAAAAATCATACATAAATGGTTTTAATTAAGAAGTAAAATGTGGTTTAATGAGATAAAAATAATTTTTGGTTAATACTAACTTTTAAGTTGTATTAATTGCGATTAAAGGTAATTATTGTAATTTAAGGTAAAAATAATGTTTTAATAATATGAAATGACCTAGACACATGTCCTAACCTCATTGGATGTGTCATGGACGACCAAGAAAATCCATGGGTCAACTTGGAGACCCCATGGAGAAACTTTGGTAGGAAAATGACATAAATAACTTTTTATTTAAAGTTAAAATAAAAATGTCACAAACATGAGTTATTTTAATAAAAAAAAATTAAAAGGGGTTATACAAGTCATATTTTTGACTATAAATATTCATTATAAAGTTAAAACGATTTAATACATCATGATATTTGTTTTATAATTTTTAGACATTAAATAAATTAAATTATTTATGACACCATGATGATGCAACGATTACCTCATTATTTAACGATTTAAATAAAATGAAACAATAATGTAAAAGCTAAGACCTAAAGATGTAAAAAACCTATTTTATGGGTGGATTTCGAACTCTTATCACCTTATACTCTAAATATAAAATTTTGGGACCTTTAAAATCTGAAAATCATTTTATAATAAAGTAACCTTTTATAACTTTCCAAGAGTGCCCCTCTTCTTCTCTTATAAAAGGCCCCCACCTCTACCACCTTACCCACACCTCTCAAGACTTTGTCTCGGCCAAAACCTACCCATTGTGTCTCTCCACATCCCTCTCTTACTCCTAGAAGACTCACTTTGGGAAGAAGTCTTCCCAAGGAAGCCTCTGAGCTCAAATCAAAAAGAGTTACCCGTTTTAATGGTAATGTCTTCCCTAGTGTTCTTTTGTTTTATTTTGCTTCTCCAAACCCCTAAACAATTTTTATTTATTTATTTTGTAAAAACACCAGTATATTCAATATACTATTATGTTTTTATGAGGAGGATTCTAGCTACACTAACACACACCTCCGTCTAATGGTTAAAGAACATTCTGTTTCTGTGGATGGAGAATTACTGCCTCACGAAACGATGATTGTTCTATCTTCTCATACCACCTCTCATGGTGGAAATTATGATGGAAATATATTTATTTATGATATATATTATATTTATTTCCTCTATATTCTTCTGTATTTTATATTTAATACATACCTTTATGCTTTGCATGTTGTGCAAATGCGATAATTTCATTTGAGGAAGTGTGGACTACCGCCCCCTCAAGTGATGTGACTCGTTCATGCAATACATGGAATGTATAAAGAATGAAATTGATGAAATTATGTGATATATATAACATATATATTTTACTAGAATTATAATATATATATATATCTCATATAGTTTTAATTCCATTAATGTACCAAAGAAATGAAAGTAGCGTTCATGCGTACGTACGGCTTACCGTCTCCATGAACAGTACATTTCATTTCTTATCTCCAAATGTTATGTACTATTATAAGTACATATATATAATGGATATATATTTAATATATTACATCTAAATTATGGATATAATTCTGGAATTATAATATATATACCTCTCTTTTAACTTTAATTCCATTAATATTACAAAAAAATGAAAGTAGTGTTCATGCGTACGTACGACCTACCGTCTCCATGAACGGTGCTTTTAATTTTTTATCTCCAAATTTTATGGAATATTACAAAATGAATATATACTGGATATATATGATATTTAAAACATTAATTCTATTCTGTATATGATGTACCTATAACTACATGGAAAATTCTTTTCCAACAAGTTCAATTTTTACTCATGTACCGAACATCGACAAAAACGTCTGATATAAACTCATTTTATTAACCAATTATTATAAAATTATATTATGTGATATGAACTCAATAATAATATTTAAATGATTTCCTTAATCAATTATAAATTGACCAAATTTTATTATTCATGAGATTAAAGAACGATCGAGTCATGTCGGACACGAGGTAACGAATCCAACCTCTCTCTTTCTTTTTAAGTACTCTCTTTTATGTCATTTCTTTTAATCTCATGTTTATTATGTTTGGGGATGTTATCTTATATTCCTCATACTGTAATTTTTATGTTAATATTATGATAGACCCTATTTTATCTCATAAATCCATTTTTGGAAGTTTTAAGTGGCGTCCTTAGGCTGCCAAGTTTTCGTAAGGGATTTTTCATCTCACTTTTATTCCCGTGACATTTATGTTATGTTTGCCACTATTTATTTTGAGTGGTGTATGTAATAACCATTATTATACACTTTTTTAGTATAATTTCATTTATGGGTATTTACATCTTAATTTTATAACCCTTCTTCCATGGGGTGTACATTTCGAAAGTTACCCAACTCGGTAAGGGGACCTTTCACCCTCCTCTTTTTAAAAGACTTTTTTGTTATGTCTTTTAATTCACATACTATTATGTTGGGATATGTTCTTATATATCCTTATTTATTTAAATTTTATGTCCAAGTGATGAGATACCATTTTCTCTCTCATCAACTCATTTTCTGAATTTTAAAGTGATGCCGTTAGGCTGTCAGATTTCGGTAAGGGAACTTCTTAACCCACTTTCAATTATTTGGGTTAAACCTCTACTTCTTGATTTTATTATGCCAATATTATTTGTGGAATATATATGTTGTATTTACACAAACATTTTTGTGGATATACTATTTATACACATAATCATCTCATTGATAAATTCTTATGAACTTGTATGGGAAATCATAACTCAATCTCATTTTATTGAGTTAAATATCTATGTCATTGGTTTTGTTTTTCCAATATTATGTGTGAATGACCTCTGATTGTTTCACACTTAATATCCACTTATATTGGGTGTATTTATATTTCTCACACATAATTATGTGATACATTTATCCTTAATTTAAGGATACCATCTTTATAATGGATTTCATCTCAATTTACATTTCCATTGAGACTTCATTGTTGTTATGAACCAATTCACTCTTATATGGTGTGTATAATGTCCTTTGACCTATTATATCATGAGTTCATTTATTCTCATGATATTATAAAGTTCATATTAAATGTTATTCCGCAATTATTTGTATTCAAGAGTCTCTCATTTTGTTAAAAACTCTTTAACAAAAATATCGTTTTAAATGTTTTTAATATTCATTATTCCAAATCTTTATCTTTAATGTCCATGTTTTCAAAATGGTTTTCAATATTTATTGATATGTAAATTAATGTTTTAAAATTATAATTCTATTAAAATCTTCAAAGTGGTATGGGACACTTTGATTCAAAAATATCTTTTAAATGATTTTTGAAATGGATTGATTAATTCAATATCTTAGAATTACTTATTGTGATTGCAAATGAAATGTTGTTATTGAAATGTTTATATTTTCAATATTTTATGTGTAATGATGGTACTTGGACATTTTACGGGTGGTTACGTGATAAACCATATGATGGGTGGTGCCGTGAATACCAGGACGGGTGGTTACGTTATAACCTCCAATGCATTGGGTATGGAAGTAGGCCGTATGGATATTCCATTAAGTGATATGTGTGGAAGTAGACCGTATGGTTATTCCTTTTAAGCATGTTTATGTACCAAGTTACCTTTATATGTTATGTGTTCTTTATATGGGTTTTTATGGTCATATTTTGGTTACAAAAGGGGTAAGTAATGATCTTTTATTCAGTGAAGAGTTTTTTTACTACTTCATAAAGGTGAAAAGTATTACTTTGATAAAGTATTATTAGTTTACTTTTTGTTTTGAAAAATTAATAGTTTTACTTCTTTGTGTATCCTTTACTGAGCTTTTTATGCTCACCCCAAGTTTTTTTGAAATGTTTTTCACAGGACTTAATGTGGAATAGGGTCAAAGATGGGAACAAGGAAACATCATTCTATCTAAAACATGGAACTAGACAATTTTATTTTTAATAGTTTTTATTTTTTGGAAACTTAGTAGAAGTGTCTACTTTGTAATCTTTTGAGATGTAATATTTATTACCTAATTCTCTAAACCTCTAAACCTGAAAAGATCCTCTATGTGAATTATTCATTTAATTCAATAATAAGTAATGTTTAAGGTCGAGGCCTTATAATTGGTATCAGAGGTCGGTTTAGATAACTTTAGAGGTTAGAGTGTTCTTTAAGCATAAGTGACATTACCATAATGGTTATGATTTCAGAAAGAGTCCTAGTTTTAGATAAAGTGAATGAGTAAGTATATCTTAGTTTTTATCTTCCTCATTAGTACATGATGGTTTTGTTGATGTACTCACACTGACCTTTCTGGTTTTAGTAAATGGATGGATCTAGCAGGCACCAAAGTGATAAAGGGTTTGAAGGAAATTGTGGTGGTTCTCTGATTAAGATAATGGATGAAATGGGGGATTCAATGAGAAATATCATGGTCATTCTAAACCAAATATTAGGAGTCATGATCAACCACTTGAACCTTGGTGAGTTATCTAATGCCTCTTATATGAGAGAACCAACTCGATGTGGAAGTTCATGTAATAATTATAATGGTAACCATTAGGGTTTATATGATTCTTACTTTTGAGGTAATTATGGGTTACTCTATGATATGATGGAAAATGAAAGGCATGAGATAAAGTTGAGGTTAAAATATGTTATGATCATTTTTAAAGATTTTATCTCATTTTGGGGAATGTTTTAAGAATTATGTAGTTTTGGAAAAAGGACAACATGAAGACCGTGTGACAACCCGTCGCGTCAGACAAAGCTATGGGAATCGAACCCACAACCAAAGCGCAACTGGTATTTATCACCTACCATTGGACTACGTGAAGTCCCTGGTTAGTTTAACTAATTATTTTTAGTTAAGTGATTTTAGGAATCAAGAGTAAGTTTATTTTGGGTTATCTATGGAAATGATTAACCTATCATGGAGGATATGTGATTAGGTTAATTACATTTCAATATGAGACTTTAAGAGAAACTAATGTTTTTTGGAGATAAATGTTAAATTTTACCTTGGAAGACTATGTGATTAAATCCTTAAAATATTTGGGTTTCAATCTTATTTTGGTTTACTTTGAATAATTTTATGGAAAAATTGTTTATTGAATGGTCTTTGTTGAACTTTGGGTATTGTTTGACAAATTTTGGAGATTAAGAATAGATTTTTTTATAAAGGATTATCCTTTTTGGGTATTATCTGATCTCATACTAACATTTTTGGTTTTAGTTTTGGTTAAGGTCTAAAGACATGGGAAATATATAGTTCTCTTTTGTGGATTAGGTGATTCTCAAGAAGTTGATTATAGTACTCTTAATGCGAACAAGTCTTCCTAAAAACTCATCTTTTGGAGAAAATATGATTTTGATTAAGGAATCTAGTAAAAGTTGAAAGTCTACGTGACATGTAAGTATGTTTCATTATGATTTAGTTAAGCCCAAAAATAAATTCCTCAATTAAGAGTAACTTAAAATAAAAATGTTGTCTATTAACTTTTCCTACTGGGGAATCAAATACCGTTTAACCCATCACAAGTTTGTGATTTTCTTGTGGTTAAATTTCTCCTAGACATGTTTACTATCACTCTCCATCAGAACATGACCCTTTGTTTTTTCCGCCATATCCATATTTTCATACTTGGAATCCTAGTATGGGTTAACTCGGGTGACCTTTGTACTTCTCTCCCATTCTTTTAAAGTGATAGTTTTAGTGACTCTTGTTCCGATGCGGGATTTTCAATGAAGTTTCCAAACACAATTTTAAAATTGCGAGGATGCAATTCCCAAAAGGGGGGAAGGATGTAACACCCCAGGTAAATAAAGAATATGACATTTTCATATTTATCCATATTTGTGAATAAAATATTAATATTAATTTAAAGGGAACACTATGCTCGATGGCATACCCAATACGCAACAATGAGTTTCTTTGAAATCTTATGTTGCACTCTAATAATAAAATAATATTATTTTAAATGGTAGTTAATGACTATTCGTTGTAATGGAGGGAATGAACGGAGCTGACTACAAAATGATTATATATGTTTTTAATTTTTTTTTACTTTTATCCAATAAATGTTAGAGGCTTAAAATGCAAATGAATCCAATTTTAAGCATTAATCTTCTAATATTCTTTAAAATGTCGATTAACCACCTTTTGATGGAGAACCCCTCTTAAATCCTTTTTTTGAAAATTTTATATGTTATATTTGACAAAATAAAATTATTTTTAGAATCAGGACATCAAAATTTACTTTGTATAAATTATTGGTATTTTTCCGATAAAGTTCATTTTTTAAGGAATAGTGTAAAATGCTGTATTTTAATTCAAAACCTCCTTTTAATATAATTTATTTATATGATTAGATCATATTTTGAATTGGTTTTAAAGTTAAATTAGAATATATTTTTACCATTTAATCCAATGGTGGTCATTGGAATTAAGTTCACTTTGAAATTGGACTTAAACTATTGTCAATCTTTTAATAGATATTGTTTCTCAAAAACACGCTATTTGTTTTGACAACGAGAATGAATTACTAAATTAATTAATGAAACATATATATTTTGAATTTTGTAAAATATAATTCATTTTTGAATTTGGAATATCAAATATAGCTTAGGGTGAACTTTTGGTATTTTTCTGAAAAACTTCAATTTTTGATGAATAGTGAAACCACTAAGTGGTAGTTAAAGAAACTGATTTTTTATTTAAATGAAACTTTTCCACTTCTATGATTTGATTTTCAAAAATCCTAAATACATGTTTTTCATTAAGAAGTAAAATGTGGTTCAATGAGATTAAAATAATATTTGGTGAATAGTAACTTTTAAGTTTTATTAATCGCGATTAAAGGTAATTAGTGTAATTTAAGGTAAAAATAATGTTTTAATAATATGAAATGATCTAGACACATGTACTACCCTCATTGTATGTGTCATGTCCGACAAATACAATCCATGGGTCAAATTGGGGACCCCATGGAGCCACTTTGTTAGGAAAATGACATAAATAACTTTTTATTTAAAGTTAAAATAAAAATATCACAAACATGAGTTGTTTTACTAAAAAAATTTTTAAATGGGGTTATACAAGTAATATTTTTGACTATAAATATTCATTATAAAGATAAAAACATTTACTACATCATGATATTTTTTTTATAATTTTTAGACATTAAATAAATTAAATTATTTATGACACCATGATGATGCACCGATTACCTCATTATTTAAAGATTTAAATAAAATGAAAAGATAATGTAAAATCTAAGACCTAAAGATGTCAAAAACCTATTGGATGGGTGGATTTAGAACTATTTTCACCTTATACTCGAAATATATAATTTTGGAACCTTTAAAATCTGAAAAGCATTTTATAATAAAGTAACCTTTTATAACTTTCCAAGAGTGCCCCTCTTCTCCTCTTATAAAAGGCCCCCACCTCTACCACCATACCCATACCTCTCAATCCATTGGATCGGCCAATACCTGACCATTTTGTCTCTCCAAATCCCTCTCTTACTCTTATAAGCCTTAATTTGGGCAGAAGTCTTCCTAAGGAATCCTTTGAGCTCAAATCAAAAAGAGTTACCCGTTTTAAAGGTAATGTCTTCCCTAGTGTTCTTTTGTTTTATTTTGCTTCTCCAACCCCCTAAAATATTTTTATTTATTTATTTTATAACAAAACCAGTATCTTCAATATACTAGGATGTTTTTATGAGGATTATTCGAGCTACACTAACACACACCTCTGTCTAATGGTTAAAGAAAATTCTGTTTCCGTGGATGACGAATTACTGCCTCACGAAACGATGATTGTTCTATCTTCTCATACCACCTCTCATGGTGGCCATTATGATGGAACTATATTTATATATGATATATATTATATTTATTTCCTCTATATGATTCTGTATTTTATATTTAATACATACCTTTATGCTTTTCATGTTTTGAAAATGCGATAATTTCATTTGAGGAAGTGTGGACTACCGCCCCCTCAAGTGATGTGACTCGTTCATGCAATACATGGAATGTATAAAGAATGAAATTGATGAACTTTTGTGATATATATAACATATATATTGTACTGGAATTATAAAATATATATCTCTCATCTTGTTTTAATTCCATTAATGTGCCAAAGAAATGAAAGTAGCGTTCATGAGTACGTACGACTTATCGTCTCCATGAACAATACATTTCATTTCTTATCTCCAAATGTTATGTACTATTATAAGTACATATATATAATGGATATATATGTCATATATTACATCTAAATTATGGATATAATTCTGTAATTATAATATATATACCTCTCTTTTAACTTTAATTCCATTAATATTACAAAAAAATGAAAGTAGCGTTCATGCGTACGTACGGCCTACCGTCTCCATGAACGGTGCTTTTAATTTTTTATCTCCAAATTTTATGGAATAGTAAAAAATGAATATATACTGGATATATATGATATTTAAAACATTAATACTATTCTTGAGATGATTTACCTATAACTACATGGAAAATTCTTTTCCAACAAGTTCAATTTTAACTCATGTACCGAACGTCGACAAAAACGTCTGATATGAACTCACTTTATTAACCAATTATTATAACATTATAATATGTGATATGGACTGAATAATAAAATTTAAATTATGTCCTTAATAAATTATAAATTTACCAAATTTTATTATTTAGGAGATTAAATAACGATCGAGTCATGTCGGACACGAGGTAAGGGATCCGACCTCTCTATTTCTTTTTTAAGTACTCTCTTTTATGTAATTTATTTTAAGATCATATTTATTATGTTTGGCGATGTTATTTTATATTCCTAATACTGTAATTTTTATGGTCATATTATGAGAGACCCTATTTGATCTCATAAATCCATTTTTGGAAGTTTTAAGTGGCGTCGTTAGGCTGCCGAGTTTTCATAAGGGATTTTTCATCTCACTTTTATTCTCGTGACATTTATGCTACGTTTGCCACTATTTCCTTTTAGTGGTGTATGTAATAACCATTATTATACACTTTTGGCAGTATAATTTCATTTATGGGTATTTAAATCTTCATTTTATGACCCTTCTTCCATGGGGTGTACGTTTGAAAAGTTACCCAACTCGGTAAGGGGACCTTTCACCCTCCTCTTTTTAAAAGACTTCGTTTGTTATGTATTTTAATTCACATACTATTATGTTGGGATATGTTCTTATATATCCTTATTTATGTAAATTTTATTTCCAAGTGATGAGATACCATTTTCCCTCTCATCAACTCATTTTCTGAATTTTAAAGTGACGTCGTTAGGCTGTCGGATTTCTGTAAGGGAACTTCTTAACCCACTTTAAATTATTTGGGTTAAACCTCTACTTCTTGATTTTATTATGCTAAGATCATGTGTGGAATCTCTATGTTGTAATTTCCACAAACCTTTTTGTGGATATACTATTTCTACACATAATCATCTCATTGATAAATTCTTATGAACTTGTATGGGAAATCATAACTCAATCTCATTTCATTGAGTTAAATATCTATGTCATTGGTTTTGTTTTTCCAAGATTATGTGTGAATGACCTCTGATTGTTTCAAAATTAATATCCACTTATATTGGGTGTATTTATATTTCTCACACATAATTATGTGATAGATTTATCCTTAATTTAAGGATACCATCTTTATAATGGATTTCATCTCAATTTACATTTCCATTGAGACTTTATTGTTGTTATGAACCAATTCACTCTTATATGGCATGTATACTATCCTTTGACATATTATATCATGAATCCCTTTATTATCATGATATTATAAAGTCCGCATTAAATGTTATTACGCAATTATTTGTATTCAAGAGTCTCTCATTTTGTTAATAACTCTTTAACAAAAATATCATTTTAAATGTTTTAAATAATCATTATTCTAAATCTTTAACTTTAATGTCCATGTTTTCAAAATGGTTTTCAGTATTTATTTATATGGACATTAATGTTTTAAAATTATAATTCTATTAAAATCTTCAAAGTGGTATGGGACACTTTGATTCAAAAATCTTTTTTAAATGATTTTTGAAAATGGATTGATTAATTCAATATCTTGGAATTACTTATTGTGATTGAAAATATAATTTTGTTATTGAAATGTTTATATTTTCAATATTTTATGTTTAATGATGGTACTTGGACATTTTACGGGTGGTTACGTGATAAACCATATGATGGGTGGTGTCGTGATTACCAGGATGGGTGGTTATGTTATAACCTCCAATGCATTGGGTATGGAAGTCGGCCGTATGGCTATTAAATTAAGTGATATGTGTGGAAGTGGACCGTATGGTTATTCCATTTAAGTATGTTTATGTCCCAAGTTACCTTTATATGTTATGTGTTTATTATATGGGTTTTTATGGCAATCTTTTGGTTATAAAAGGGGTAAGTAATGATCTTTTATTCAGTGAAGAGTTTTTTTACTACTTCATAAAGGTTAAAAGTATTACTTTGATAAATTATTCTTGGTTTACTTGTTGTTTTGAAAAACTAACAGTTTTCCTTCTTTGTGTATCCTTTACTGAGCTTTTTTATGCTCACCCCAAGTTTTTTTTGAAATGTTTTTCACAGGACTTAATGTGGAATAGGGTCAAGGATGGGAACAAGGAAATGTCATGATATCTAAAACATAGAACTAGACAAGTTTATTTTTAAGAGTTTTTATTTTATGGAAACTTAGTAGAAGTGTCTACTTTATAATCTTTTGAGATTTAATAGTTATGTCCTAATTCTCTAAAACTCTAAACCTGAAAAGATCCTCTATGTGAATTATTCATTTAATTCAATAATAAGTAATGTTTAAGGTCGATGCCTTATATAGGGTGATTGGACGACCCTTGATATTGAGTTTCAAGGAGAACCGACCACTAGAGAAGAACCCAGAAGTTCAGTTGACGTATAAGTGTAAGATCCAGGGATTCTTGAAAATCTGGATGAACACGGCGTGTAACTCGGGGTTACACGGCGTGTGTCCCCTAATGAGCATAGAATAGGGTTTAAGGAGATAGTTAAATGGCCCAGGACAGGTGACATTATCACACGACATTTAGGTCCTTCTCATAGACTCAGAGTGTATATCAGGAAATACACTGATATGGGGTGGAGTACATGGGTTGCCTACACGGTGTGTACTCCCCCACATGACTTGGCCTGGACCAAGTACATGGACTACCCCATGTACTAGTACATGGGAAGAGATATGGGGGTTGACACCATGTACTGAAAAATGACCAGAGTACATGTGTGGACCCCAGCTAGAAGGACATGACATGTGACTTCTTTTACATGTTGTGTACCTATCTTCTACACGATACAGTTTGAATGACACAAACCATTGTACACGGGAAGTACTCGGGGATAAGGGACATGACATATGACCCTATTACACACCGTGTATCCATTATACATATCTTGAATATCTTGTACCCCATATATTATAAATTTTTTTTAGGTTTCATTCCCTTTATCAATTTTCTAAAGGTTGGTGGGTATCATTTCCTACTCATAGGAGTATGATCCCTTCAGTCGGACTTCCTAGATAGAGTTGTTGGAATCCCCCAAGAGGCTTGGTGTGGGATCCTCTATTCATATTCATGCCCTAGGTAGAGTCCTTCGTATTAAAATGACCAATCCTACCTGATGTTAGTCCTATACATAGCGAGTTAATCTATATGGAGTTGTTGGTATCACCCTATGGACCTAGATATGATCATTGTATGTTGTATCATATCTCTCAATTTAGATCTATCAGCGTATCTCTCCCATGATGGTTCCTAATGAACCTTAATTCTCAGATAGACTTAATTAGTGCTATCAGACTTAAGCGTGTGTTCTACCAGATGATTACTTTATGGAAATCTTCAGACTGAATCCTTAGTGTTGGTATATAGTGGTTGTATCTTTCTGTAGACTATGTGTCTTGGATTTAGTATATCTGAAGATTCTTGTTATATGTGATGTAGGAATATACTGTGTAGAGATGAATGTATTTTCCTTTGTGTATTTACTTGTTGTTTTGGGGTGTCCTACTGAGTATTGTTATACTCACCCCTCCACAGGTTCTACCCACACGTGTCATGTCTTGTGAAGATGATTTACCTTTTGACAGAGTCCTAGGAAGACCAGGACTAGACAAATATTTTTGAGATTAGGCAAGATGAGGTGTGTTCCTGCAACTATATATATCAGTCCCAATAAATTTTCTTATAGGTTGGACTTTTGGTTATAGACTTATTTTTTGTGGTCTTTTAATCTAGCCTGATTTACTTTACTTCACTTTACTTTTCTGTTATACATTGGTTGGGATATAGTTGTATGCATGCATTTGGTTCTTATTGGTTTTTTATATTTCATCATTTTGTGGTCTTGGAGATGTGTGCATACATAAAAGTATATAATACATGCCTCCCATGTTAGTGATATTCCTACTCAGTGCTATTCACTAGCCCATGGACTATTGGAGGCTGGTTTGGGGAGTCATGGTACGAGTCCCACTGGGATGGGCCATGAAAGATTTGTATCAAAGGTTGTTGGTTCTAGTTTAGGACTAGGATTATTTGAGATTGGTTTGGGGAAACAGTGTTAAGTGTTTTGAGTTTAGATTTTAGGATAGGGACTCTAGTGTTGGTACGGGTGACTGACGTATCCATACAACAGGACTCTGATAACCTGCTTTTTGGCTTGGTACATGATAAAAATGGTTATAGGTAAAATAATGGTACATGAATCATATAGGAATGGGTTGTGGTTCTATGTACTTCTTGAGTCATCTCTCTATATATACTCATTAACTATGTTACATCTTTTTTCTTACATGATTCCCCCAAGACACATATCATCTAGGATTTAGTATCTTGATCATGAGGATGACCCCCTTCATGATGAGGCTTAGATATAGGGACCAGTTCCCAAGATATCACCTCCAGGAGGTGCACCAGCTATACCTCCACCTATTGAGAAACATGTGCTACCTGTAGTACTAGCAAACAAGGAGTGACAGATGAGCACTCTCCCCATGTTCATAAATAGAGACCCCTCAGGTTCCTAGGTGAGCCTAACCCTTAGGGGACTAAGGGATGACTTGAGGTGGTGACTTGAGTTTTTCGCCTAGTTCAGAAACCAGCAGATCATATGGTGGTCCTTACGGAGAGACTTCTATAAGGATTAGTAGGTCGATGGTGGAGTTTGGTTACCTAGACTTATGACGAGGTGACTCTTCTGTGGATAGAGTTCGAGTAGCTCTTCAGAGAATATTTCTCACCATTTATGCTGATATTTGTTCATACACAAGAGCTTATTCATCTCTAACAGGGTATCATGATAGTGACTGATTATTCATCGAGGTTCTTCAAACTTTACAGGTACTCAATGGATATGGTTATAGATTAGTAATTCAGGGCCCATACCTTTGAGTAAGGTCTACATAGAGACATCTAAGCTAGTGTGACCCCTTTATGAATTCCAACTTATGCTGGGGTTCTTGAGTCAGCTTTGGGGGTTGAAAGCTTCTTGGCTAAGTAGATACAACTGGTGGAAGTCAATAGTGGATGAGTAGGTGCAGCGACCTCGAAAACAGGAAGTCGACATCAGTCTCAGGGATCTGGACATGGGAGATGTTTCAAGAAGAGGTCCCAAGATAGAGGATCTACTGTTCAGGTCTCATAGGTTTGGTATAATCATCCTATAGAGAGGTGGTTCTATTCATGTGACAGTAGGGGATATCTCACTTAAGATTGTCTAACCCATCTTGTTGATGACATGGAGATAGTGGATGGACCACTGAGGTAGATGCAATGATAGGAGTAGGTAGATCTGCATGGAAACATTCCTGGAAAAGTATATGGGAGATCACCATGAGTTGGTCAATGTTTTGACATGTTACCACCACCACCCCCAACTGGTACATGAAAGGATCAGGGAGTTAGAGGATATGGGCGAGGAAAACTGCATGCGGTTGAGGCATATGAACTAGGGGCTTCGAGAATGATTTGAGGTATGGTATGTGTCTTTTATACTTTATATGTAGTACTAATAAACATAGGTTCTATTCATTCCTTCCTTTCCACATATCTTGTTCAAGACCTAGATATTCTGGTTGAACTGTTGACTTGACCCTTACGCTTGGAGATACCTACTGGAGAAGACTCAGTAATCACACATCTATGTTGATAGTGTGACTTAAACTTGGGAGGTGATTGTTTTGGAACCTATTGGTGAAAGTTTTTAGGCCTTATGATTCTATTCATAGTTGGTATTGGTTATCCATAGTCTATTCCCAGAATGAATGTTTTAGGAGAAGTGTGCAGTGTGTCCACAATGGTGGAATAAGATTTTCCCTTTTCTGTGAAAAGTAAACCCAGGTAGTACATGATGGACTTATGCATAGGAGGGTTCAACTGATTACTCATCATTTGTCTAGCCTGACCCCTGGTGTAGTGGATGTTATGAGTTACCAGTTTCCCGTATTGGTGCTGGAGTATGAGGACATCTTCCCTGAAGATGTTCTAGGTTTACCTACCCCCTAGTAGATAAACTTATTCACGGATCTACACCCAGGTATAAAAATAATATCTGCACCATCATATCGAATGGATCCCATATAGCTTCATGATATGAGGGTGCAGTTATAGGACTTATAGAAGAAGGCCTTTGGAGACCCAGTGTTTCACCCTAGGCCGCCCTAGTTTTTTTCTAAGGAAGATAAGAGCTTGAGGTTGTGTGTAGACTACCAGTTCTTGAACTAGGTGACTATGAAGAACAATTATCCACTATTGAGAATCAATGACCTATTTTATCAATTGAGTGGGGAACCATGGTTCTCAAAGGTTGACCTAAATTTAGGTTATCACCAGCTATGAGTATGGGATGGGGATATACCGAAGATGTATTTAAGATGTTATTACAGTCAATATGAGTACTTGGTTATTCCCTTTGAAATGAAAAACTCCCCAGTAGTGTTCATGGGACTCATGTACCACATATTTTATCCTTACTTAGATCGGTTCATGGTAGTCTTCATCGATGATATCCTTATTTACTCAGCATCCGAGGAGGAGAATGCGAGACACTTAAGGATGGTTCTGGATGTACTCTAGGAGAACCAACTTTATGGGAAACTCTTAATGTTTCAATTATATATTTAGGTGGTACACCTTTTGGGACATGTTATCTTAGTAGATGGAGTTTCTGTGGACCCAACCAAGGTTGAGAAAATGTTAGCGTGAAAGCAACCTAGGAGCGTGGTGGAGGTGTGGAGCATCCTTGGGCTAACATGATATTAATAGAGATTCACAACTTATTTCTCCAGGGCATCAGCACCGATGACATATTTTACTTGATAGGGGTAGCCTTTTGTGTGGAAAGAGAAGTACCAGTAGACTTTTCAATAGTTGAGGTAGAGTTTGACGAGTGCTCCAATCCTGAGATTGCCAGAGGAGGGTGTTGAGTATGTAGCGTTCTGCGATACATCAAGGAACGATCTTGGTTGTGTCGTAGTGCATAGGAAAGTAGTGATTACTTATTATTAACACATATTGAGACCAAAAGAGTAGAACTATGTGACCCATGATCTTGTGTTAGCAGCGGTAGTCTTCACATTGAAGATGTGGAGACACTACCTGATGGACGAGCAGTTTATCATCTAATCTGATCCCAAGAGTCTCAAGTATATCTTCTCTAAGAAGGATCTGAACTTGAGATATAGGCAATGACAATATTTCCTCTAGTACTATTACTTTTAGATTTTCTATACTCCTGGGAGGAAGAAAATGGGATAAGGTGCTATTAGTAGGAGATCTAGTTCATAGTTTTGAAATGAGGAATTAGAACAGTTGGCCTTGTTATAGTTATCTTTTATAGATGGATATAGTAAAACTTACCTCAAGCTGATTGTTATTACCCCTCCACTCTTATACTGAGTTATAGAGGAATAAATTGGGGATACTGACTGCATGACTATACATGCTCAGATATCCACAAGGCATTCTACTAATGAATATTTGAAAGGCATGTAGCACTTATCTCTTTTTAGAGGATGTGCAGTAGTACCAATGGAATTGTGGGATGAGGATCTGAAGGAGTTTCATATGTCCCCTTTGGAGGTGCATCCATGTGTGGAGAAGATGTAATAGGACCTATAACATTAGTTTTGATGGCCATGAATGAATAAAGCAACGACAAAGTTCGTTTCTCGATACCTTACTTGTTATCAAGTGAAGGCTAAGCACCAGATTCTAGTGGGTTTAGCTCAACCCCTTGAGTTTCTATACTGGAAGTAGGATGTAATATCAATGAACATTGTGATGGGTTTACCATGTATGTCCACAAGACATGATTCCATCTGGTTGATCATCATCTGAATCACCATGTCATCCCATTTCCTAGCTATCCAAGAGAAGAGTTTAGTAGAGATATTGAGATGCCTCTATGTTTAAGAGATAGTTTGACTCCATGGAGTTACATAGATGATTTTTTTATACTGTGATGATTTTTTTACATCCTGGTTATGGAAGGAATTACAAGATTCATTTGGGACCCAATTATTCTTGAGTATAGCATTTCACCCACAGACGGATGACCAAACAGAGTAGATCATTCAGGTTCTGGAGGACATGCTGTGAGCTTGCATGTTGGACTTTGACCATATTTTGGAGGATCACCTACCACTAGTGGATTCCACATAAAATACTAACTACCATTCCACCACTAGTATGGCACCATTCGAGGCTTTGTATGGGTGACCCTGCAGGTCACCACTTTGCTGGACCGACCCAGGGGAGTCAACACTCATGGGCCCATAATAGGTGCAAGATACTACATAGAAGGTTCAAATCATCCATGAGTAGATGGAGACTTCCCATAGCCAACATAAGTCTTATGTTGATAGGTGGTGGTGGCTTTTGGAGTTTTAGGAAGGAGACCATGCATTCCTATGAGTTTCACCTCAATGAGGATTATAGAGATTTGGCTAGGGTGACAAGTTATCTAAAAGGTTTATCGACCCATTTTAGATACTGTGTATAGTTGATGATGTGGAATACTACTTAGCTGTACCTCTGTAGTTAGATTGGGTACATTATGTCTTCCACATGTCATAGTTGAGGAGGTAAGTGCATGACCCATCACACTTCATCGACTAGGGTGAGCTGGACATTGAGGATGGAGTGACTTTTCCTGAGTACCTAGTAGAGATTGAGGATTGATAGGAGAGGATATTTCATGGGTGAGAAATTAATTTAGTGTGTGTTTGGTGATAGTATGGGAATATCTAAGAGAGAACTTGTGAGTGGGAGGCTCAAATACGCGCTCAATACACTCATCTTTTTTAGTAGTATTTTTTTTAATTTTGAGGATGTAAAACCCCAATGTGGGGAGAATGTAATGTCCCATATTTTTTATGCATTATTTTTAAATATTACATGGATTAATTTCAAGACCAGAAGCTAAGACGGAGTGTGATTCTAAGACTCAGTGTGCCCATAATAAATGTTTGAATAATATTAAAATATTAAATAGAATGCGCACATAGTTTTCCTAAAAAGTGGAATAACATCTAAAAGGGTTCCTAGATAAGAAATCTAAGGTCACCATTATGTTTAGAACAACGGATTTACCCAAGGAGCAACCTAACATTAGCTGGCATGGGTTGAATGTGAAAAGTGGTTTTGGGCATTTTAATGAATAAAATAAATTGAATATTTATTTTATTTTACCATTTTTCAATGCAACAATGATTTTTCTTTTCAATAAATACTTTAGTGAGGGATCCAGGGTTAGGATCATAGCCCTAGAAATTACCTGGAGGCTATATAGAGAAACCCTGGAGAATTCTCTTAGTGGCGATGGCATATAATTGGATCGGAGATCATTCCTGATGGGATTCACCAACGACAATAGCTCTTCAACAATGAACGATTCAATACCTAGGTAGGATCCATTATTTTGTATTTTCTTTCATCATTCCTAGATTCAATGATGAATGTGGATCAAACAATAGGTGGATCCACTATTATATCATTCTAGAGGGATCTGTTATAATTGTGGGATTTACGGGGTTGATTATTATTTTGATTTGATTATTGATTGTTCTTACGAGAAAATATCAAATCTGGAATGAACAGCGGTCGAGGTTCATTCCTCAGATTTGTTCCATGTGAAATTATATCCCCCATTTCCTATGAATGTTCATAGTTCTTCATGGGGTTATGAATTAATGATCATTGCGCCTTCGTTTCATGGTGCAACAATCTAAAATTGAAGATCCAACACTAGGACGACCTAATGGAGGTGCAACAACGATAAAGATAGTTGAATCAGAGTGATTCAAAAGATGTAATTCTTCAAGAAGTATTCATCAGATGGATTTAAAGTTGTTTTTGAGCATATGTAAGTCCTGAAAAACCTTGATTAGGTGTTATGGTGATCGGACAACCCTCGATCTTGAGTTTTTAGGCGAACATAACACTAAAGAGGAACCCAAAAGATCGACTGATGCATGGGAGGAAGAACTAGGGATTCTGGAAAATCCCTTTCAACAGAGCGTGTAACCCAAGGATACATGGAGTGTTTCCCCCACAGAGTGGAAGCTGCAGTTTCAGGAGATAGTTGAATGGAACAGGGCATGTGACTTTGTCACACGACATGTAGGCCCTTCCCAGAGACTCTACGTGTATCTAGGGAGATACAAGGACACCGGGTGGAGTACATGAATTGCCTATATGGTATGTACTCCCCCACAAAACGTGGCCTAGAACAAGTACATGGAATACACCATATATTGGTACATGAGAATAGATACACGGGTTGACACTGTGTACTAGAACATGACCAACTTACATGAGTGGACCCTAGATTGAAGGACATGGTGTGTGACATATTCTACATGTCGTGTACCCATATTCTACCCGACACAGTTGGAATGATATTGGCTATTGTATATGGGAAGTAACCAAGGTCAAGGGACATGATGTGTGACCCCACTATACACCGTTTATCCCTTATAAATGTCTTAAATATCTTTTCCACCATATCTTGGACAAGTTTCATTAGGATTTGTTCCCTTTATCACTTTCCTGAAGGTTGGTGGGTATCATTTCCTACTCATAAGATTATAATCCCTTCAGCCAGACATCCTAGATAGAGTTGTTGGAATCCCTTGAGAGCCTCAGTACATGATCCTCTATTCATTTTCATGCCCTAGTTAGAGTCCTTGGTATTGACACAACAAATACTACCGGACGTCAATCCTTTACTCAGCGGGTTAATCCAGATGGAGTTATTGGTATCACCCCATGGACCTAGATGTGATCCTCATATGTTGTATCATTTCTCTCTTTTCATATCTATCAACTTATCTCTTTAATGATGGTTCTTGATGAACTGCACTTATCAAAAGGACGTCATCAGTGCTATCAGACTCAAAAGTGTGTTCTCCCAGATGAGTGCTTTTTGAAAATCTTAAAATTGAATCCCTAGTGTTGGTATAAAATGGCTGTGACTTCCTCCAGACTACATGCCTTGTATTGAGTATATCTAGATAGTCTTGTTATATGTGCTATAGAAATATACTGTGTAGAGTTGACTGTACTTTCCTTTGTGTATTGATTTGTGGTTTTAGGGTGTTCTACATAGTATTGTTATACTCAACCCTATATGGGATTTACCCACACGTGTCATGTCTTGTGCATATGAGCGACCTTTTGACAGAGTCCTAGGTAGAATAGGATCGAAAAAAACACTGTGAGATCAAGCAGGTTGAGTTGTGTTCCTACCCCTACAGACAACAATTCTGGTACCTTTACTTATAGGTTGGACTTGTGGTTACAAACTTATTTTTGGTGGGATTGTAATCTAGCCCGATTTAATTTACTATAATTTACTTTTCTATCATACTCTGGTTGGGATATAGTGGTATTCATGCATTTGATTCTTAGTGGTTTTCTAAATTTCAACATTTTGTGGGATTGGAGATGTGTGTGTGCGTATAGGTACATAGGAAATTCCACCCATGTTAGTGATATGCCTACTCGGTGCTAGTCACTATCCTCTGGCCTATTGGAGGCGGGCTTGGAGAGTCGCAACATGGGCCCCACTAGGACGAGTCGGGACATATGATAATAAATCTATACCATCTAAGGATGAAGAGTGATTCAAACCCATTGGATCCAATTTATACTGATTTTTATAGACTAATACAGGTACCTGAAACACATGTTGAGAAATAATTTATATTTTTTATTGGTGATTATAGTAGGATATGAGGCATCATGTTTGCGTAGGCCAAAAAAAGTGATTGAGTGCATCAAATGATTATAGAAGAAAGATTAAAATAAAACTAAGATAATTATTAAAATTATTGGGTTGTAAAATTGAATTGATTACACCTATATTGATGTTTATAGTTACCTAGAAAATCATAAAATTAAACATGTGATCCCATTTAGGAGGTTACTACCAAAAAAGGTCTCCTTGAGAGGCAGGCCCATATGGTGAACAACATAGAAGGAACTTGCTTATCGAAAGTGGTATCTCAAGAAACTATTAGAAATAATATTTTAAGTGTTGGTTTACATAAAAAATTGGATTTTGTTTAGACTTATAAATAATAAGACACTATATTAGATATATGATGGAAGGAATCCAAAACATAAACACTTTAAGGTGTTCAAAAGAAAGTTCTACATTAGGAATAAAGAAAGGAACCAAGGAAAAAAAATGCAAAAAAATGAAGGGATATTTTTTATGATAATCATTATAGGGTAAGTAAAATAAAGTTTTCAACAAAATGATGAATAATATTTTGGAAATAAATGATATGAAAATGATTAAGGAAAGAGTTGGAATTAAATGTAGAAACTTTTTTTTATAAAAAGTTTGTGAATAAGAAATTGATGTTCTCTAAAAAAATAAAGATATTGAAGAACCAATATAAGAAGAGGATCTTGAGTCTGAGTTATAGAGAGAAGAGAATTTTGGATAGTGTTGACCAATGGGTAAAATTAGAAGTAGATGGTCAATGGTTTATGAATCAAATATAATTAGTGAAAAATATGCACCAACATAATCCAAAATAATGAAAAATATATAGGATAATATTCTATTATCTTAAGAGGATGAAAAATCATTTGGATAAGTAGTGAAGGAAGAGTCATGGGCCAATTCCATGAATGGGGATTTATAATAAATATATAATAACAAAACATGAGATTTTATAGAGAGATTAGATAATGAAAATATCATTAGAATGAGTAGGCGTTCAAGAAAAAATATGATGAGCATGGAAAAGTGATTCGCAACAAGGTGAGGTTTGTGTGAAAGGGACACAAACAAATCAAATGAATTTATGTAGTTGAAAATTTTTCATTTGTGGAAGTACTTGAGTCAATAAATTCTTCTAAGATATGAAAATTCAAAAAGGATTCAAGGTGTATCAAATGGATATGGAGATGACATTCTTGGATGGAGTGATCAAGGATGAAATTTACATTGAACAATTTTTTTTGTTTTCTAATCGGTGAAGATGAATTAAAAGTGTAAAGGATAAAGAAATAACTATATGGATTGAAGTAAGAAAATAAAAATTGATATATTAATTTTAAAACTTATTTTAAGAATGTATAGTTTTGAAGAGGTGTTGTTGATACCAAAATATATGTAAAATCAACCAAATAAGATAAAATCATGTTTGTCATTTATGTTAATGATATCATATTCTGTAGAAACAAGTGGAATTTAGTATAAGAGTTTGTAATAATAATGATTTTATAGTTTGAGATGTAAATGATAAGGGAACCAACATATTATCATGGGTTGTAAATAAATTAAAAGAATAAATATACATTTTTTTATTAGTTTAAATATGAAAGGGAGCTATTGAGGAAATTTTTGATGTATGAGAGAAAGAAGGTATCAAACTTAATTATAGTCATGGAAAGAGTTAATAATGGAGGGATATTTATCTTACACTTTATTGGAGAAAGATTGTTAGTTTTTTTATTTGATAATGAAAAGGCCATACATTGTCTATGCAACTTGTTTGGTGGATTGATTTTAGAGTAATACTAAGGAGGATAATATCATGGATTTAAAATGGATAATGAGGTATGTTCAATGTACTCTTAAATTTATATTAGTGTTTAATTAAATAAATAACTACGATTCAATCGCATATGTAGATGCATATTAAGATGGAAATGTTTTAGATTTTAATTAAATAGGTATAAAAGTGATATTTAATGGGAAAAAATTATTATATGGTTGAGAAAGAAGAAATAAATTACTTACATTTGAAAATTTAAGTTAAAATACATCTCACCTATGTATGAATTCAACTAATTTTTAGGTATGAAGTAATAACTAGATGATATTGGTGAATATGTATAAGCATTGAGGGAAATATATTATGATAATAAAAGTGTGGTTGTGTTGACAAAGAATTTATTACAATATTAATGAATTTTTTTACCATTATTCATTATCATTTCACTAAAGATTTAGTGATTCATGGAGTGATCAACATAGATGATGTTGGAAAAAACCTATAAGTGGTAAACATTTTTACAAAACCATTTTCTACACCAGTATTTGTGAAGCATTGGTTGATCCTTTTTGTTCAACCACCTCACTAAGCATGAGGAGTTTCAAAAAAATCCCCTCTTCCTATATGAATTTAATGTTTAACATGGTTTATAAATGAAGGAAAATCTACACTTATTTGGGTTTATTTCAAAAGGGGAATAATTTTTAAAAGTTTATAAAATATATTGGGGGTATTTTATATGTGGCATACCACAAGGGGATATAAATTACATGGGAATATATGAATATAAATTAAAAAATAATTATGATAGTGGAAAATTTAATTCATGGGGAGTTTTCCAGAGTTTCAGATATTATAAAAAAGTGTTAATGAGTGGTTTTAGTTGAAGTGTCATGGTATTTATGGCATGTGATTCTCTATTAATCCATTATTTTCTACACCTAGTATTATTCACGTTGAATCAAAGTTGTGGAAGATTAATTCCACTTATATTTGGTTTTGATTTAGTTTATTGTACTTGAAATTCACCAGAGACACCTTGGATTTCCAATAAACCAAAAGGGAGAGAATATTGGAACTAAGAGTATTATTCTTGGACATTTTATAAGTATGAAATATTTTTTGGAGTTTAGTGTTATATTTATTTTCAATCATGATTGGAATCAATTATTGTTAATTATATTTTTCTTGGTGCAAGTCATGGATTTATTTAGAGGAGCATCGATAGATATATAAGGATTTTGTTGAAGGAAGATCACACCAAGGTTGTTTTAGGATCCCATATGCCATGATGGAGTTGGAAAATGGGAAGTTTAGAGGTTTAGTAGGAATTTTGGAGCTTGTGTTTTGTAAATGAAATTACTATCTAAAATGACATGTATACTAATACATGTTGGAAGGTGTTTTTTAATAAACAATTTTTGGTACAGAAGGAATTTTTGATTTGGAATCCATTTTTATGTAAACTAAGTGTCATGGGTTAAGAGATAGTTCAATAAATTGTGATATTGTTCCAAAAAAGCATCACATATGGTTTTTTGCATTGGATACATTTTAATAAGAAATAGAAAATCCCATTTTAAGAATTTTGGAAAACATAGAGGTCTCATGCATGAATATTCAAAAGGATAATAAGGAGAGAACATATTAGTTGTATGTATTTTGAGTATATGGTCTTGATGGATTGAAGTGAATAATATGGTCACAGTGTAAGCTATTTTGAAATGTTTTTCATTCATAGGATCTCTATGACCTAGTTATATGTGGTATGCACATTGGTTGGTCATGGTAAGGTTAGTTTGGAGGTTTAAGATGATTGAGATTCAAGGGATATAGAATTTAAAATTTCATGGAACTTGAAAGTTGAAACTGAGAAAGACACTTTAAAATGGGTTCTTTGAGAATCACTACACTATGGTGGTTTTTTTTCTAGAAAGTTGTAGATTCAGGATAATTGAATTATTAATTTTAAATTTTCTTTATGGTGTAATTAACATCATGCAAAGTTAATGAATTTAAATGAACAATAAGGGGGAAAAGTGTAACTTAAAGTTGGGAGGTTTGAATAATTAAAAAGGACATTATTTAGATATGAGATGTAACATTCTCAGAATAATAAACTACTAAATATAGTTCTTTAATAGAGGATTTCATATTATTATAAAACTATTGAATATCTGGTTTGTGATGGTGGTTTAAATATAACACCCTCCCCATTTTTTTGTTTATCTTTTGGCTAAGATTCCCATGAGAGACCAATGTGTTGAGTTTTACTTATAGATCTTCCTTAAAACAATGAGAAAATATGGAGTAGGAGAGACTAACCCTTATATTGGTATTGAATATTTCCTAAAATTGCAATAATATATAGTGAATAGTTATATCCTTTGGTATGTTGACACAATATATGTATATGGTCCTTGAAGTATCCCTTATTATTGAACCAAGAAAGGTTTATGTGTTTTTATATTTAATTTTCTACATTCAGATATCATGTTCCCCTGAGATTTCTATGTTCAAATCTTTCTTACCAACATGAGAACATGATCTTATTGAAGACAATAAAAACTTGACACCCTAATTCACCCCCTCTTAGGGTGAATTTGGGACTATAGTTGAAATATACACATTATTATTTTTCTAATTCCTTTAGATACCAATTATTCATAATTTCTATATTTATAAAAAATATAAAACTAAAAAATATATTTATTCTTAATTTTTTACAATTTTATATCTTCCCCTGAAATATTTTCATCTATATCAACACCCTTTAATGTTATACTATTTAAAAATTTATTATGTTTCATCACTTTATCTAGGAATATATTTTTAAGGCATAATCTACTTTCATTATTTGGATGTTTTATTTTTATACCTCATGAATGTTTTTGTATAAACTGTTTCACTTTCATGGGTTGATCATGATATGAATTTTGATGGATCTATGATTATTTTCATGTAAATATAGAACATATATATAAGGATATATTTTTATGTGGTATGTGGGCCCAAAGTTATGTATCACTATAATTTATTAGTTAAAGATTTAAATCTCATGAGATTATTATATATGGGACATGAGCAGTCATCCTAGTACACTATGTTATGATAGTCATGGTAGTTTTCCTTAACATATACTTATGATATTATATTATTAATTATGTACCACATTTTTATGTCTTGAATCATTCCTATGTAATGTTCATATTCCTTTGGTTCATGATCATTCTATTATTATTTATACACCCTCATGTCATGTAACATGATTATGTTTCTGATATGTTCATTCTATTATGGAAAACCTTATGACCATTCATGTATATTTTATTGTCATTCCATATGTTTTCCCCTTACTAGGTTTTTATATTACCCTTATATTTTTTTATTAATCTTACAAGTTCTCCAATATAGTGATATGTTTAATAGAGAATTATGATTGAATAATTGTATGAATTAAATGTATGTTGTATGGTATAATAAGACTGATATGTATATAATCTCCAAAAGTAGTAAACCTTTAGGTTTTAAGAATGTATTTTAATTATTATTTATAATGTATATTCACATATAATTGTATAATATATATGTATGTTATGTATGGGTCATCGTATTTGGTATAAAAGTGGATTTCAGTTAATTTTGGGGATTATATTAAGAAGAATAAAAATTTAAAACACAACACGACCTAGGTTGCACAAAATGTGTCATAGTATAGGTCATCTTTGGATTATTTTTTCATATTCAAATGATTTTTTACTATAATTTTATTATATATTATTCATTATTATTTAAATTAACCATTTTTTATTTATCAAATAGAACCATGAGGAACCATGTGAACAAGGAATTCATTGGAAAATGAAATTATTATCCTAAAAACAACAAAAAAAGACAGGGGTTGGTGTTAAATATATCATAGCTATGATTAATCAACTATCTTTGGTTATTAATAATAACCTAAACCATATAGAACTAATAAATTATCCATAGAAGGAATAAATCACTATTGATTCCTTTATGATACAATGGCCACCTCCTTTGACGCATCTTCTAATCCAGTAATAGTTAAACAATGAATCAACACAACATGAAAGATATTTTTTAATCATTAATTTTCAAAGCTTTAATAAGCGATTTTTTTTCATTTATCATATTTGGGTGAAGTAGACCAATAGTGTAAATTAATCAAGAACAGAAGAAAAAAAGAAGAATTTGACTCTAATGTGAGGAGTTTAAGATTTTTTTTCAAAAAATATTTTCCTCAAACTATACATATCAAAATAGAGAGATAATTCCTTGAGATTAAAATGTAGGATGAATATGTTGGTTCATATTAATAAAAATACACAATACTTGAAAGGTATTTCTTTGGTTATACCATTAATCCCAAAAGTAAAATCAATTAGTTCTTTAGTGGATTAAAACCAAGTTTGGGAAAAGTACCAATAATAAGAGGCTTTGATGGATATAAAGTGTTTTTTTGATGTTATATTAAGGTGTAAATATAAATTAAATACTCTCATTTATATATTTGGGGATAATAAAATTAAAATTAATTTTAATGGAAGTTTAAGTGATAAATATTGGTCAGAATAAAGTCAGACACAAGAGGGGGTGAATTGTTTCCTTTTAAAAGAATATTGATAAATTAAAATTAATATACCTTTGTGGTTATGAAGGTAATTATACATTACTTTATTCAAATAGTCTGGGAAGGAAAAAGTAAATAAGAAAAGAACAGAACAATATTTATAGTGATTCAGGGCACAAAGATTCCCAATTCCACTCCACCAACACTCTCTTTGTGAGCTTAGTGATTTTAACTAAACGTGTCCTTTTTTTCAAAGATCTCTACAATTCACTATAGGAAGTTGAAACCTTAAAATAAATAATGTAATTTTATAGGGAAACTTGATATCTATATCTTAGAATAAAAATAAAAAAATAAACCACGACTGAGTTTAAGCAGTCGATAACCCAAATAAATAAGATATGATGTGGATTGTTGAAACAGTTTTGGAACACAGTTGTAATATAAATTAAAAAGTGATGATATATTTAGAGAAAAAATATGAATAATCCTCAAAGAACATTCCTTATTAATAATCTACAATATTTTTGTTGAGAAAAATATTCCGAAACACACAGAAGAAGAAAGAAAAACTAATATAGCAGTAGTAAGATGACCACTTCATTAGATGATAATCATGTATGTCTCGAAAGTGTTGTCTTAAAAGAGAGTTAAAGAAATGAAAAAAATTAATGGATAAAAAATATATCTCTAAAGTTTATCCCTTTAATGAAATAGAGACATTTGATAAAAAATCAAGATAATACAATAACTTTAATAGATAAAAATATCTCCTATATAAAAGATTAATCAAATGAAGAACAAAGTAGGATATTTGATCATCAAGCTTATTGAAAGAGAACATTGTTCTAATTTATTATACAAAAACAATTCAAAAATCATTGATCTATTTTTTTTAATTTCACATAACTTTTTATAATAAATTTGTTTGAGGATAAGAAATAACAACAACTTGATAATGGCTAAACATATTCATAAATATTTCCAGACAAATCATGAAATTAAAAATGCCCAACATGTTTGATATTTGAATTTAAAATAATAGTGAAAATAATAAATTCCAATAGAAATAGAAACAATTTAATCCATTGATTATGAGACATTGAATCAGTCTTTTAACATATTTTAATGATATATTTATTCCATATAAAACGTTTCTGAAACCTTTGAAAATATCTTGAATTCCAATTCCAGAGAAGACTTTGTCCAACGTAGGGATAGATTTTTGTGCAGATTCTTAAAAAGTATGGTTCACAATGTATAATTGATTCTAAACATTGGGCTGACAAACCAAAATTTAAATACTTGACCATAGGGTTCAACAATTTTTTTGGTTCCCAATGAAAACATTTAAATTAAACATAGGGCACAAAAGTAACATTCCTTAATGAATGTTAGTTTCCCAAACCTAAATTTCTATAGAAACTTAAGGTTTAGAACAGTGATTCCAGAATCCATATAAAATTCATCCAGAACACTTAGAAAAGTTTGAACCCAAATAAATTTAGATAAAATAAATATTTCAAGAAGTATAATCTTGAAATCCACTTAAAGTAACCTCATTAGTAAAATAGATGAGGGTATTTATTAATATTAAAATCAATGAGAAATTAAAGAATATTGTCAGATAAAAATATGTCAAACAATCTTCCCCTTTTTGATGATCACAAAAACAATAGAAAATACTCATAGAAATATATTTTTAATTTGATTATTAATAAATTAAAAAAATATTTTATTTATCCTTAATTTTCATATGAAGGATAAAAAAATTAATTTGGAAGATTTAAAACATACTTTTGGTTATCCAAATTTCTCCCCTAAATTTTAAATATATTTGAATATATAAGAGTTTTTATTTTAAAATAGAATATAATAAAATAACACAGACAATGAAATGTTGTGTTTATTTAAATCCCCCATTTTTGTGATATCAAAAATAAAGTATAAAAAATGGAATAAAACATATTAAATGTTTCATTAAACCATTAGTGTATGTTATGTGAATTTAAATGAAATACTTCCTAAAAAGTGAGTAGGATTAAACATGGAACTATAAAAAATAAAAAATAAAAATAATAGAACATAAAAAAATATGTCCATTACTTTAATAACAATCACATAGTACAATAAATATTTGGCTCAAAGGTTTGGAATATATTAAGGTAAAGGATGGGAAGAGGGTTAAGGTTCATTAAAGGATTAGTATTCATTGGTCAATGAATCTTTGATCATTTGATGCACTAATTTTAGATCCTCCATCAACTGTTCAAAATATATGTTCATTGACCCTACCCATGCTTTAATTAGTATCCTTGTTTCCTAACTCATCTTCAGAACAACCAATAGATTAACCTTCAGAAAATTATGAACTAATTCCGCTGACTTGACATGCTTGTCCGTCCTTCCACTAGCTGATTTAAAAAACATATATGACTAGTTTCTATAGAGGTTAATTTGGAAATAATATATTGCGTATTGTACAAAAGAGTGTGAGGTGTAATACTATCACACTATAAGATTTAAAGTCTATCATTCATGTTTGACAAAACAGAAGTAAGGGATTCCAACCTCCATATCAAATCTAAAGAAGTTTTTTAACTAGAAGTATAATTCCTTTCTTTGCTTGTACTGTCTCTAATAGACTCAAATTAACTTCCCAAATACTTCTCCAAATATCTAAAATCATATTTAAAAAATGATTTAGCTCTGATCTATCAAATCCGATCAACCATCTCCCTCTTAAAAACATTAAATATATTTTTGAGATAGGTCTTTCTTTTAAACTATGAAACTGGTCCTAGAGAGAGAGAGTCAAACTATGTTATGGGAATAAATGAAATATTTAGACCATTAACACTTTTCCAATAACTCTCATGTTCCATAAGAACCTGTTTTTTCCTTGAGGTACAAAATCCTTTTCTTTCTGTGTTTTTTTTCAGTTTAAATTCTTACTTATGGCCTATTATGAATACCGTTTGGGGTCATGAGTGTATCAGATGAATCCATGGATTTTTCTAAGCTTAGAACCCAACTTTTGGGGAGAAAAAGTTTTAACGTATGGTTAATAGAAACCATGCGGGGCGGGCCACACAGTTACTTCTAACTGTTCAAGGTTGGGAAGAGAGTAAGGGGATCCTGCATGATTTTAAAAATAATGAAATTTGTGGCGAACGACCATGAGACACCCTCTATAGTTTTTAATAGTGGGATGAGACATTATTTGTGCATTGTTAGTCAAACCATGCATACAAACCATGTGAGGTGAACCTTGTTAGAGAATATGGCACACGATTGGTGCACAAGTTGTACAAACGTGCGGCCAAATTGTGTGACCCAATATTTTGGGTGAAATCATGAATTTTACCTAAATTAATCTTATATTTCCAACCTAAGTTTATATTATTCCTATGCATAATAGTGGATTATATTAAGATCTCTCCTTTAATCCTTATCTAGGTATTTCCACTGAATCTTTATCTGAGCTCATAATCAAGATCCATTGAAAGCATGTGATCCATCTCATTAAGATATCCATTATTTTTTTACGGTTCCTCATTATTATTGGTATTAGATGTATTATTTAGGTGAAAACTAATATGCCCTATTTTCAGTTTTCCATTCATTCTTCATTTTTATCTCAAACTGAGTCAAATAAAGAGATGATATTAGATTATCACTGTACTATGGACCTATGGTAGGTGGTCTCATGTTTTCCCCTTAAAGTCAAGGTGTTTATAAATATTTCATTGTTTTTTACATACAATTATCAATGCGATTCCATTGAAATGGTTTTTAATCCTTGATTAAAATGGAAAAGAATGACCTATGTAATTAATAATACCTATTGATATATAATGATAGGTTATAGAACTTGAATTCAAACCAAACCTTGGGCGAGTGGTTTATTTAAATGGACCACCATGGGTGGATTTTGAATTTGGATACCTTTTAGGTGTACCATTTACACCATTCCATGTGATGTTAATAATGAATTTTAATTATAATTGAAATTATTAAAGGAAGGTGAAGGAATGAAGATGAACCTAGGACCTTTCCATATATTTTCTTATTAAGCATGAGTTACTCCTTATAATGAAAACCCCATGTGAGATAATTAAGAAGAAAATAATTCTAAGATTATCCATTCCCTGATCCACCTACTGAGGAAATTTTTAAATGAATTGATCATGGTGATAACCTAGACATAATTAAATGATAATTATTGAATGTTATTATATTCCTTAGGTGATTCTTGGGTTCTTATATGAACACCATGGACAGACTCATTTGGATATTTCCTTGCTTACGCTTGAGTGACACTTAGATTCCCTAGTGGACTACCAAGGATAAAATCATAAGGGGGTCAATATTATATGCCTAAGTGATATATGGAATAATTATAGATTTACTAGGGTAGAATCAATGGGAAGTTGATTATATATTCCATAGGTGACACTTGGGATTCATTAGGGGACCACCAAGAATGGGCTTAGTGGGATGTGATGTTACACCTCACCTAGAGTGATACCTGTGTTCCTATGAGGATCACCATGGATGGTATTGTAATGTTATTGGTGTATGATATGCCTAGAGTGATACATAGATTAAAAACAAGGAATTCCAAGGATAGGATCAGGTTCATAATTAAATAATTAATGGAATGATTCATATGATTCATCTTCCAAGCTAAAACACAAACTTGAATTTGGTCAGTGACTTACCAATTATAGATGAATGAGATATGCATACTTGATTACATATCCTTATGGGGACACTAGGCTATGTGCCAGGTCTTGAGACTTATTTATTAAATGATAATGATAAATCAAATAAAAGTAAATATAAATTGATACATGACTAACTATTTTTTAGAGACTTTCTAAATAAGGCATAAGTAAGTAGAAAAGGATAAGTTTCCATGGGAACTCAAACCTTTATTGGTTGTTTAATTTCAGTACTTCATTTAATTATTATATTACTACCTACACAATTTCATTATTATATATTCACTCACTAGATAGAATTATAACTTTGGGTGGTTTCCTATTGGGATGGTATCTCACACCATATTCAAGCCATTTTTGGGTACCCTAATAGGCTATATGGATGTAGGTATGTACAAGGGAAAGTGCCTTGATATAGGATTTTTGTTACTACTTTGGATAAGGGAAGAAAATAAATGAGATGGGATCATGATGCTAGCTGGACAGTTTTTAGTATTTTTGGTATTCTGTTGCACGTATTATACACCTTCCATGTATACCTATTTTGACTATTTTCTAGAGACATGACTTGTATTATCATCATCTATATATTATATTACTTATGGAATTGCTCATATATTTCTATCTTGTTCATTATTATCTATATGATTAATTTACTTCTTTCACCACTTTTTTTATTGTATATTATCTCTTCCCATAAATACACCCTAATCCCTCACTGATAGTTAGCAACTTTTGGAATTTGGGAGATACGCTTGAGGCCATGTGGCCAATTGGGCTTAGGGAAGATTTCAATGGAATCAAAGTTTAGGATGTTAGAAGGTGGTATAAGAGTTTATTTTTTATTTTTATTTGTTATTTTAGAGACAATAGAAAGGGAGATAAAGGAATAGAAATTTGGTAATGAGATTTTCCAAGGAGTAGCTAACTCATTACAGGAAAAAGAAAAATTTCCTCGAATGAAATTATTGTTTTTTGGATTTTAACTATTATAGTTGATTTGATTTCACTATTGGGTGATGCACTTGAATTGTGATATTATCATTGATATGGTTGTGGGATATATTTCATTACAACCCAATGAGATGAGGGTATTACATATCATGCATAATTATAAGAACAAGTTATATTTTAAATGTCATGCATTATACCATTACATATATGTAGCATTTCTTAATCGAAAGATGTTATGATATTTTCCATGATTGATATACCTGCTTTGTGATAGATATTTTGTGTAGGGGATTGAGAAAAAATGGTTGGTACTCAGATTTTTTGTTGTAAATTAACTAGTTTTTTCCTGATTAGGATATAACAGGAACCCTAAGAAGCCAATCTGGGCATGTTGAGTCATGGACCATGAGTCACATGGACTATAATGTGTTATTGTGTGGATTAGGTGGATGCTATATTTTGGTTCATAAGAGTATGGGACCTTATGGATATGAATTTGGTGAACCATTTAGTTTAATCATTTAAAAATAAATTGTGATATAATTTAAATGAAATGAGAATAAAATGGAAACTGAAATTGCTTATGGTAGAGAACTTAACCCAGTCCCGACTTTAGTAGTAGACAGTAGGATGCATATCTTTCTTTTATATTATTTTTACATCATGTAGACATAACTCAATGAGTAGGAATAGGGGTGTGTTCTTATATATGAATTATTGTACCTATCCTATTTCAATATCATCACTTTTAGCAATAAACTTTGATATCATTCTTGATCTAAGGAATTTTCTTAGAATTTGTAGAGGTATTCCACTGTGATGTCATCCAATCACATTACAGAAGGGTGGCGATGACCACAATCTATAGGTGGTGGGAAATAGGCTACTGGTAGATCCTCTAATAGTGAAAGATTAGACACCAGCAGTTTTAATAGGCATAGGTGAAGAGGCATAGTTCTGTGATGGATTTATGCATTTTATACAGATAGTCCAAGGAGAACCTCGACCTTCCTTGACTATAGTAGAGATGAAACATGAGTTAAAGAAGTAGAATCCACCCATGTTTTCAATGTATGGTGGAACAAAAGATTCAGAGTCATAGATAGAGGCCATGCTATCTATTTTTGATCATCTCTAGATGCTTCCAAAGATAAGGGTAAAGCTCACTATGTATATTTTGTATGATTCTTCCAAGAGATGGTGGGATGTCATTACTCAGAAGGTTCATCATCGAGAGATGGATTAGAGAAATTTTCATATATAATTATATGATTAATTCTCTTTCAAGATGTTGAGGGCTGATAGATCCTAAGAGTTCAAGAAATTAGAGCAAATAACATTATTAGTTATGGATTGTTTGACCCATTTTAAAGAGCTCCAATGCTTCATCCCTATTATGATGGGTGATGATTTATCTAAATCCATGAAATTTGAGGATGGTATCATTTATGAAATGTGATCATAGGTGAATTTAATTTGGATGAATACCATTATTGGAATAGTGAATCAGGCACTTATCACATAGCATAACCTGAGAGAGGATAAGGGTGAAAGCTAGGGTGGTTTGAAACCTAGATCTTGTACTAAATTGAATGGTAGTAGGAAGCATCATATAAAGATTAAAATAAGTGAAATTAGTAGCTAGAGCACATACTCAGGTATCCTAGTGGTCTGCCACCACTATGGTAGACCGGGACATATGAGACCACAATGCATGAGAGACCTAGTCAAGTGATGATCCTATAGTAATATGGGTCATCTAAAAATATTTTTTATAACTTTTCATCTAGAATCTACTGAGAGAGGGTTTTCACTGACTCCATGTGTAGAAGAAGGATCAACAGCTTCTCATCAGGTAGGGATTTGGAGTATAGCTAGAAACTCTAGGCAAGGTGGTGTTCATGGTCATGGTATTTAGACCCCATACTTATAGTGAAAAAAGAGAATATCTGCTTAGGGTAGACATGATGTATCATAGGTCCACAGATCATGCCCTATATACACAATGCAACTGACCCCTGAGGAGTATAATCCAAATTCTTATACTATGAGAGGTACTATTCTATTCACCTCAACTCAAGCAACTTCTCTTTTTGATAAAAGGGTTTCTCATCAAATTATATTTGTTTCTTCTATAGAGAAACTTGTGCTTAGTGTTCAGTGGTCAGATGGATTTATGATTATTGATAATCTATTATGGATTAGAATGGAGGATGTACATTAGTACAAATAGTGTACCCTTGAGATTAGCGCATGTCACTTCATATGTGACCTCTTTTTACACAAGATGAAAGGTTTTGAAATCATTATCAATATGGAATGGTTGGTTACCATCCATGATTTCATTTATTTCTATCACTGTATGGTGACCTTTACATCACCAGAGGGCAGAGAGTTTATTCATAAGGGTGAACTTGATGTCTAGGTGAGCCGAGCTAGACCTGAGAATCATGTGTTAGGAGGGATATAAACCTAGATTGATAGTTTATATCTAGATTATTAGGGAACATGTCAGGAAGATTTCCCTCAAGTGGTTGATTATTTTAGGGACATTTTCCTAGATGAATTTTTTAGATTACCTCTAGTGAGAGAGGTAGAGTTCTCAATCGAGCTAGTTCCAGGAGCTGCACTAGTATCCATTCTTCCTTACAGGATGGAAACTACTTAGATATGGGAGATCAATAGGAATATAGATTATTTAGAGGAAAATGGGTTTATATGACCCAATACTTCTCCATTGGGTTCACTGGTCCTTTTTGTGAGAAAAGCAGACAATACCCTTAGTCTACATGTGGATTACCAAAAATTGAACTAACTGATAGTTAAGAATTGATATCCTTTGCAGCAGAGAGATGGTTTCTTCGACTATATATGAGGATCTTGGGTATTCTAAAATATTGATTTGAGATCAGATTATCATCAGGTTCATGTTAGACCATCAGACATACCTCACACAAATTTTCATAGCAGATATGGTCTATATTATTATTTGGTTATACTATTCGATTTATTGGATGTGCTGACAGTATTCATAGAACTGATTAAATGAGTCTTCCATCCTTATCTAGATTCATTTTTTTGGTATTAATGGATGATATATTGGTATATTTTCAAAATTGATACAAACATTATAAACATATTTATATTGTATTGGATACAATGAGAGATCATAAGTTATATTCTAAGCTCACTAAGTGATACTTCTGGATAGATCAGATTCAGTTCTTGGGTCACATTATCTTGAAGACTTGAGTATCATTTGACCCATAGCAAGTGAGAGATGTAGTTTCCCAATATCATACCAATAACTTCATTGAGATACAAAGTTTCTTGGGGCATGCTAGATATTACATGCATTTCATATAGGAATTATCATGCTTAGCAGCACTGCTGATAGGCTTGACTAAGCAGGGTGTGAAGTTGTTATGGTTAGATACCTATGAGGTATCCTTTTAGGGGTTTAAAGGGATATTGATTTCAACAATGATACTGATTTTTCCCGATATAGACATGAGTTACAATATTTACTGTGATGCATCGAGTATCAAACCAAGAGCATTTATTATACAGGGGATAGAGTTATTGCATACAAGTATTGGTAGTTGAGGCCACATGAGAGGAACTACCTGAAACATTATTTCAAGTTAGCTATAATTGTTCATGTGTTGCAATTTTGTAGAAATTCCTTACTTTGAGAGAATTTTGTGGTGTTCACAAACCACACAAGCCTCAAGTACATATTTATACAACATGATCTAAATCCAAGACAATGAAGGTGGGTTGAATACCTACATTATTTCAACTTCAAGTTTTCCTACATGCATGGGAAGGGAGGTGTATTGACTGATGGACTAAGTAGTAAGAATTAGTTATAGGTAGTTTAGTAGGCCAGTAGCAAGTGGAAGCTTATGGATTTGTTCTATGATATGAACTTAGAGGTACAGGATAGCTGGGAGAAGTCTTTTATTTCATCCTTATTTATGACCTCTAATCTTATGAATAGTGTGAAGATGAGGTAGCTATCGGATACAGAGGGACTAGTTCTATGGGAGAGTATAGAAGGTGAGGACCCTTATCTTTGTTAGGTCGTAGGTGATGATGAAATTACAAGGGTACATGGTCGTGTATGTGTTTCAGAAAACTTGAGTGAGGATTTGATATGATATTTTTATGCTTCAAAAAGGGAAGTACACCCTGGAATTACCAAGATGTATTCAAATTTAAATATCCAATATTGGTGGTCAAGTATGAAAATATATGTAGTTGGTTTCGTCATGAGGTGTTCCACCTATCTGCAGTTTAAGTAAAAACACTAGTGACCAACCGAACTTGTACAGAAACTTCCCATTCCTGAGTGGAAGTGGATTTACATTACGATGGACTTCATGGACATTTTTCTAAGGTCACCATGAGGCAATGATACCGTATGGGTTGTCTGTTATAGGCTCACAAAGGTCACTCATTTTATACATATCAAGAATACCTTTTTAGTAGATGATCTTGGGAGGTTGTATATCTGTGAGATAGTATGACTTCACAGAGTCCCCATACTATCATTTTTGATAGGGACTCATAGTTCACTTCATGTTTTTGGAAAGGTTTTTAGTGGGTGTTGTGTTTACAGGTGATTCTAGGCACAACATACCACCCTCATATCGATGTCCAGTTAGAGAACATGATACAAGGTCTTGAGGACATGTGGTAAGCATGTGTCCTTGATTTAGGGGGCTCTTGGGATAGGCACATACCCATAGTTGAATTTTCATACAACAATAGACTTCAGGATACAATTTAGATGACAAATTATGAGGATTTTTATTGTTGTCCATTTAGATCATCTGGATAATGGTTAGTGGTAGGAGTGGTAGTTATTCTTATACATCGTCTCACACAGGAGGCCACAAAGTAGGTTCAATTTATTCATAAGTGGATGGATACTATATAGTCTTGAATAAATTCTTATGCTGATTTTTTGTAAATGAACTCTAGAGATTGAGGTCAAGGAGCAGGTCTTTTTATGTGTTTCATCAAGGCTAGGACATAAGAGGATTAGGAGACAGTGTAATATTTCATCGTGATAATTCAGGACATTCAAGATTTTGGAGAGAGTCAGGATGGTAGCCTATCGGCTGCAGTTATCTTAGAGGCACTGATCCATGCTTGACATCATCCAAATATCTCAGTTGCACCATTATAATTTAGAACCATCTCATTATTTTCATCATGAAGAGTTTGAGTTACAATAAGATGCATCCTTTTAGGAGCATCCTATTAGTATTGTGGATTGTATCATGAAATTTCTCTGAGGCCGATCAGTTCCTCTACTATGGGTGCTATGATAACACAGTCGTGTACATGAAGAGACCTAGGAGAAGGAGATTGATTTATGAAGAAACATTTCTAAAATTATTCTCTAGAAATTCATTACTGACCATGAGAGGGAAATTTGTGGATGAATTACTTTAAGTGGGGAATTTTTTAAGAACTCGGTTCTTTCATAAGGTATAAAATATTTTTATTTACAAATTTTTTTCAATTTAAATTCTTAATTTTAGTCTAATATGAATACCCTTTGAGGTCATAGGTTTATCAGAGGTTTCCAGGGCTTGTTCTGAGCTCAAAACCTGACTTTTGGGGATAAAAATACTTGCTATATGGTTAGTAGATATCATGTGGGGTAGGCTACATTGTTACTTCTAACCGTGCAAGGCTGGACATAGAGCAGGGGGAGCCCACAAAGTTTGAAAAACTATTTTATTTGAGGTGCACACCCATGAATCACCCAAAGTTGTTTTTGAAAGTGGTTTGAGATACGATTTTCACATGGTTAGTCAACTTTTGAATAAAAAACGTGAGAGGTTCCCCTTCATACACCATATAACGCATGATTGGTGCATGATTTGGCCAACTATGTGGAAAGACCTTGTGAACCAGTATTTTGGGTCAAATTAATAATTTTCCATGAAATAATATTATATTTCAAACCTAATTTTCTATTCCTCCTCCACATAGTAGTGGATCACATTGATAGACCAACTTCATGCCTAATATAGGCATTTCCACTGAATCTTCATCCAAGATCGAAATCAAGATATATTGGAAGCATTGGATTCATCTCAATAGGATATTTATCCCTTTTTTTCCATTCCTCGTTCTTATTAGTATTGGATTCACTATTTAGGTGCAAGATAATATCCCATATTTTCTGGGTTTTTGTCCATTCCTTTTCCTAATGGTGTGTGCACTAGGGCTCAGAAGAAGAACTTCTGAGCTTTCTCTCCTTCCTATTCTAGTAAAAAAAAGAGATGCTTTATCTAGGTCCAAAGCTAGGACCTACCCCGTTAAATGTTAAGACTTATATCTTGGAATGCCCGGGACCTTGGGGTCTAGGTGAAGATGGACTTCATTTCCATATAAGTCCAAAATAAAAAATTTTCTCTCGTGGCTATGCTTGAACCAAAAAAAAAATGTCTCCAGAATTCCCAAGTTCACTCCGAGGATTAAAATGATGGAAATTCTATATGAAAGTCCATGTAACTCTCATATCCAGATTTTTTGGAACCATGGAATCTTGGTGGATCTCATTAATGTTTTAGATAAACACATAACTAAAAGAGTTTCCTTTAACTATAACAATTATATCATTATTTTATTCTATAGAAGATCTTACTCGCATGAAAGAGAGGATCTATGGAGTGGTTTGGGTGTTTTTTTCTCTTGGGATCAACCCCTAGATTGTGGTAAGGGATTTTAATATTACTGAGAATATGTATGATAAGAAAGGGAGAGGGCCTTTTACCAAGATATATAGTGAAATATTTATCCTATTTATGTTAAACAAAGGTCTTATGAACTTTGGGTTCTTTGAGGATCCTTTTACATGGTGCAACAACAGGAAGGGGAGCTCTCACTCCTAGAATCGCTTGGATTCTTGTATGGACAATGACCATGCTATCCGTTCCCTCTCTAAGACAAAGGTGACTCATTTAGTATGGGATATTTCTGATAATTATTCTCTTTTGGTATCTCTGTCTTGCAGGTAATAGAGGGTGAACCTCTTCTCCTTTTCCCATTGGAGGGAGGACATACCAGGATGTCACCAAGATATTAAAAATTCATGGATAAAGCTATTTTGGGGGAGATCCTAGTTGGGTTTTCATTACAAACTTCATAGGATGAAGGATTATCTTAAGTAATGGATTATATTGTATCCCCAGTTCTCTCTAGATATAAATTTGATTAAAATAAATATTGATTATTTGGATACTAGTTTGGAAGAAAGATGGTACATACAAGTTTTTGGTGAGCTTTTTGGAAAGAAGGTGGCTCTGGAGGACATGATTCTTCAGCACAAGTGGATAGATCAGGAGTGGGTGAAGAAAAAATGGATTCATGAAGGTGACCAAAATTCAATATTATTTCATTCCTACATCAATGAAAAAATGAGATCTATAACGTATTAAATTAGTTTCGATAATGGTTCATATGATAATGATCCAAATGTGGTTGGGGCCATGGTTGTTTTCCATTTTAGTGAGCTTATTATAGGGCCTAACCCAAGAATGATGGAAGGTTATCCTGGGGGTTATGAGGAGCTTCTGTATGTTGTTATTCATCCAGTTTCCAATGATGATAATGCTATTTATGAGGTAAAACCATCTGAGGAAGAGGGGTATGAAGTGATGAAAGGTCTCAATTTAGAGAGAACCCTAGGTCTAGATAGTTTCCATGGTTCGTTTTATATATTCTCATGGAGTTTAGTTGGGGAAAATCATACTATGGGAGCACACATTTTTTTCCGCAGAGCCAACCTTCCTTATGTGGACTGTATTACCTCTCTTGTTCTTATTCCACAAATCAGATACCAAAAGTCTCTCCATTACTACATGCCAATCATCCATTCTAATTTTTTTATAACTTGATATCTAGTGTAATTAACATGAGGATTTCATGTTATCTCTCTAGGGGTATTTCTATGGAACAACATGGCTTTGCTAAGAAGAGATCGATTCAAGGGGTGATTGCACTAGCTCAGAAAATGATTATTGATATTAAATTTAAGTCTCGTAGATAAAATATGGTGATCAAACTCGATATGGATAAGGAATATGATAATGTTGAGTAGAGTTTCATCTTGAAGATTTTATTCTGAATGATTTTCTCTAACGGGTAAGAAGATCTTCTCGTTAGATGTTTTAATTCTTCAGGGATGTCTCTCTATTTTATGGGGATATCATTTTGTTTTTTAAGGTAGTACGCGATGTTAGGTATGGATACCCGCTTTCAACCGACATATTTACTCTATCTCAGGATGTTCTTAGCCATCTCCTCAAAAAGAGCTTATTGAGGTGTAACAACTTTCTTTACAGGTGTCTGCTGCATCAAAATAGTGTGTCTCATATTATGTTTGTGGCAGATATGATCATTTTTTTTAATTCTAGTAAGATATCTATTAGATGGATTAATAATGTCCTAAAGGACTACTGCAAGTGGAGTGGAAGATTGATTAACTTCTCAAATAGAAACATATAAATTTTAGATAGGTGTTCAGATCAATGTGTTTCTTCCCTAATGAGAAGTTTGAATATGCATTGGAATTCCTTTCCCATGGAATACTTTGGCTCCACCATTTCTATTAGGAATTTTAATATACATCATTTTGATCAACTTATCAGGAGAAGTTTTGGTAGTGTTTTTAACTAGAAAAACCAGTTTTTATCTTTTGGAGGAAGAATCACCCTTGTGAATAGTGTCGTGTCCTCCATTCCTATCCATATGTTATTCGTTATCAAAGATCCCAAGTAGGTGATTTTATCCATTGATAGAATCCTTTATTCTTTCATTTGGTATGCTCATACATATGGAAGAAACCTTTGGGATTCTATGGGATGAATGTCCATGCTGACAATAGAATGAGGCATTAATGTTAGGAATTTATCAGTCATGTTACAATGCATGCATGAAAGGCTCACTTGGGATTATCTGGAGGATAGAATTATTTGGGGAATACACATGAGAGGAAAATGATATAGGGAACTAACTAATGGAGGAGGAATATTATCCTTTATATGGCCATTGGTTTTACCTCACATCCAGATTCTTTAGATCCACTCCTGCTGGATTGTTGGTGATAGAGATATCTCTTTTTGGTTCCATAACTAGGTGGGCACAATTCTCAAGTTTATTGGATCTCCCATTATTGAGCTCACATTCCAAGAGGTCGGTAAATTTCTAAGTTTCATGGATGTTATTATTAACCATATTTTTATGAATTCCACTTTTGGTGATTTTTCATCCAAGGATTATTCTTGGGTGCTTCGTTATAGTTAGGGGGTAGACATCTAGGGAGAGACATTGTGGATGAGGGAAATACCAACTAATATCAACTTCCTTTTATGGATAATCAGGAACCATGCGTTGGCCACTGATGATAACATCCAACATATGGGAATTTTCATGGCCTCCAGACATTCATGCTATAGAATGTGTAAGGTGGAGAACTCCAACCATATAATCATTTAAAGTGATTGGGATTACTCATTATGGAGTTCTCTCTGTGAATTCATAGGATTCAATTCTTATGAGTTTCATTTTTCTAGATATTTTGATTTTTGGTTTCATGGAGAAAGTGCTAATGGTCAAGAGAAAAAATTCAAATTCTTTGTTTTGTTTGCTGGTTTCTGGTGTATTTTGAGGGCATATAATTTAGCATGATTTTAAGGGGTGTACACCCAGTGTGATTCTTATATTATTCGTACTAAATGCATACTGATTGACTTAACCATTTTTCTTAAGAATGGGGAGGACTCTCCAACTATCAGGCACATCTGAGCAGCTGGCTCTTCCTCCACCATTAGAACCAGGAAATGGAATTGGTTCTATTGGATCCCTCATCCTTTGAGACAAAATCTCAATACTGATGGTTCTTATAGCTCGAGTATCTTACACGGTGGAGGGGTTGAGCGGGATCCTTGCGACTCTGTCATTTTTGCATTAAATGCATGCTTTGGTTATGGCCATGCTCTCCAAGATGAAGTGATGGTGCTGTTTATGGGGATTTGGCTTTGTCTCCAAAGGATGGTTCCCTTCACGATAGTTTAGATGGATTCCTTGGTTCTTTTTGAAGCCTTTAAGGGCATTGTTAAGGTTATATGGTCTATCTACTATGTCATTAGAATGTGTAAAAGGTATCTAGGTTTCATAATGGAGGTTCTTTACACTTAAAGGGAGGGGAACAAAGTTATAGATTTTTTGGCTTCCACGACATCTCACAACACTGATATCACCTTCTTCTCTCATTTAAACTCCCTAGCTCTAGATGGGGTAAGATTTTTATGGGGGGATTCCCTCATCCTGCATTATTTTAGGCCTCCCTGAGCGGTTTTTGATTGTACTCTGAGACTCTAAGTAGCACATTACCTATTAATTAGATTAAATGAAGGGGATATAATGACCATGACCCTAGTACCTTTCTATATAATTTATTTTTAAGCATGATTTGGTTATTATAATGAAATAACCACGTGTGATAATTAAGAGGAAAATCCTTCTATGATTATCCATGCCTTGATCCACCTTCTGAGGTGATTTTTAAATGAAGTGATCATGGTGATGACCTAGTTATAGTTAAATGATTATTATTGAATGTTATTACATGCCTTGGGTGATACATGGGTTATTATATGAATTCCATAGATGAACTCATTTGGCTATTTCCTTTCTTATGTCTGAGTGACACATGAAATCCCGAGTGTACTAGAAAGGATAGACTCATGGGAGGATGAATATTATATTCTTGAGTCATCCTTGGACTCATTATGAATTTACAAGGATGAAATTAGTGCGAAGTGGATTATATATTCCATGGGTGACACTTGGGATTCATTAGGGGACCAAGGATGGACTCAGTGGTTTGTGATGTTATACTCCACCTAGAGTGATACCTGGGTTCCTATGAGGATCACCATGGAAGGGATTATAAGGTTCTTGGTTTATGATATTCTTAGAGTGATACCTGGATTCCAAATAAGTGATTCCAAGGATGGGCTTAGGTTCATAATCAAATAATTAATGGAATGAATTATATGGTGTGTCTGCCAAGCCAAAGCACAATCTTGGATTCAGTCAGTGACTTACCACTTATGGATTTCAATGTTAGGCATCCTTGATTACATATCCTTATGAGGGATTATGTGCTACATGACATGTCCTGAGACTTATTTATTAAATGAGATTGATAAATAAAATAAAAATGAATATAAATTGACACATGAATGACTTTTTATTTTGATACTTTCCAAATATGGTTGAAGTAGGTATCAAAGGATGAGTGTCCATGGGAACACAAACCTTTATGGGTTGTTTACTTTTAGTAATTTAAAATTTCATTGTTATATATTCATTAACTGGATGGAATTAGGCCTTTGGGTGGTTTCCTACTGGGATTGTATATCACTCCTTATTAGGTCCACCATTGGGTACCTGAACAGACTATATGGATTCATGTATGGACAAGGTAAAGTTCCCTGCTATAGGTTTCTGATTGCTAATTAGGATAAGGGAAGCATAAGACCAAGCTAAGGTCCGTGATTTTAGATGGATAGTTTTTTTTTAATTTTTGGAATGTTGTTATATATATTGTACACCTTACATGTATAACTATTTTTGATATTTTTAGAGACATTAATTGTATCATCAATATCTATAAATGATATTACTTTTTGAATTTTTCATATATAACTGTCTTGTTCATTATCATATATCTGATTTCTTTACTACTTCCTCTACTTTTTTTGTATTTTATATCTTCTATTATACACTCTATTAATGAGGGTATAGTCTCCCCACAGATACACCCTTGGCCCTCAATTCTAGTCAGAAGCCTTAGGCATTTTGGTAGATGAGCTTGAGGCCATGTGGCCAACCAGGCTCAGGTCACCTTTCAGTGGCATCCAGATTTAGGACATTACAAGTTCTACCTATAATCGCACAAATTTATTTGTGAATTCATTAAACACTGAAACCATATTTATTGAAAAATCATGGTTAATTATTTCAAAATATTCATCAAAATATTTAGAAGAAAATATCCTAATAGAGCGACCACCTGCTCAAAATAATTAAAGAGATTGAGCATCTAATTCATCTGATAGAGAAGGAAAATCTCCAAGAACTTCAGTCCCTTGATTTGTTTAAACTTGTTCATTACCCTCTAAGGAATATTCAAAAAAGTGAAACTAACTAATATCTAATCAGTTTAGTTATTTCATTTATTATATTTTTTTTACTTCATTGAATGATCCACCAACTCATAATCATGACCCCCTGGCTCACTTCACTCAGTAGTAAATTACCCAATTATTTTTTAAACTAAAACTAGAAAAATAAATTTCTTCCTCTCTTATTTCTTCAAAAATAGATTGATATAATTATTCAACCTCTATATCCAAAGGTTTATCCATAAAAACTTCTCTCCTACTGGGTCTTAGAATTAACACAACACCACCGCCTTCGTAGGAAACTTCTTCAAAGGATCTGGGGAATTAGAGAAATCACCCAATCTTATGAGGGATATTTTCATCCACCAACTACATTATACTAATTCTAACAAGAATATTTGTTGCACCAACAAACTCAAATTATAGACCTCTAGATTATTTCATAGTTCCTTCCACTCTGGATTCTCCAACAGATTCTACATGAAAATCACACTAAACAAATATAATTTAAAATTATTTTCTCCCCTTGAGAATTATCTATAGGTTGATCCTCATTCTCAAGACCAATAAGAATCAAAATTCCTTTTTTTCACTACAAAATAAAATTTTATTCAACATTACTATAAAAAGAACATTAATATACTGGATTCAGATGCTTGTCTAGATATCAGAGAACATACTTTTATTAAAGAAAAAGGGAAACTAGCCCTCCATAAGGATAGAAGAACATCCTCACATAATTTTTATAAGAGTGATTCATGTACTTCAACATGAATCTTCATAAATTATATTTTATGTCGCTTACATAAAAAAATGAGATACATATCGGGGAAAATGATTTTCTAAAACTCAACCATCCTTAAAACTAATGCCGATTTAATTAATTTGATCAAAACCTTTTGCTTAGCCTATAAGTATTTTATAAACATTTTTCTAATTTGGGAGGTCCCAAATAAGTATGAAATTATGTACTTATATTTAAGAACTGCATCCCCTATTGAACTTATATTTAAGTGGAATATTTCTTCTTAGGGTTAGTCTAAAACCCTTTAAATTTTTATAGATGAAATTGAAAATACATTGTCATTCAACTTTGATGAAATGAAATCCTCCATATCTACCAAGATGAACTCTGAATGTTCATGAAACCATTTAATTTACATCTAAAAAATGTACTCTTTTTTTCTCTCACCATTATATATGAACTATAGTCCTTGAAATCTTAAAGATTATTTCAACAACAAGCCTATATATAAGAGACATTCGAAATAAATTTTAAATTTTCCTTTCTAAACTTAAGATACTACATTACTTTTATCCTCTAATATTAACTTCATTAGTTTTATTGTTCTTCACAATTTATGATATTCAAATGGTTTTAGGTTTAGAGATAAGGGTTTTAGGGAGATTGAGATATTGAGATCTTTGAGAATAAAAGGGTAGAAGATCGGAGGTGGTAGAGAGAGAGATATTTAACTATGATGCATTCAAGCATCATTTTGGTTTCTCATGCCAAAATTTCAAAGTAATCATTTGGGGTTTTTGAAATAAAAAAGAAAATTTCACAAAAAAATAGATAAAATTTTAAATGAAACAATTTTAAATAACTGAATAGAAATGAATAAACTATAATAAAAAAACATAAATAAACATATGAAAATTAAATATAGATATTAAAAATGAGAAATAAATTTTTTATTTAAAATTAAATATACCCAACTCCCCCTTAAAAAAATTAAAACTATAGGTGGGAAGTGATTTAGTGAAAATATATGCAAGTTTATACTTAGTATTGCAAAAATCCAAATACATATCCCCTTTTTTTAAATGATCTCATAGAAAATGATGCCTTATATAAATATTATAGTCTTAGTGTAGTGGAATGGATCCACGTGGATCGACCCTTTGTGTGTTTTCGAAGATCGAGGATCTCAAAGAAGGCTCAGAGGATGTCTGGAAGAGTTCAGTTGTGAGAAGTTGGAAATAAGGGGGGGGGGGGGGGGGGTAAACGACGTGACCAAGTGGGACAAGAAATGTACCGTTTGAGTTTTAGAAAAATAAAATAGATCACCTAGGTGACATATTTTTCAGCATAAGTCGACCTCAAGGTGGTACACGGCGTGACGGGGAGGTACACGTCATGCACTACCTCACTACTTGGTGTTTTAAAGACACCCTTCCACTTGGGTTTTTCAAACCCTACGACTTGAGTGAACACCCTATCAACCCCATATGACCTAAACACCTACCTCATCAATGTTTGGGGATTCCTTTATCCTGGATCGTTTCCCCACTTCCTTCTTCGGTCTGTCTTCTATATGAGTTATGATCTACCTTCTTTCCTTGGTTTCCTTCGATCCATTTTCTCCCATTTCTAGTTTCCATGATATAGATTTTTATCTCCATGGTTCTAAGGGAGTTTCTTTTTTGTTTTTGTTGATGTGGTTATGCTGCGACATCCTTGGGTGGAAACAGTTTTTGTGGGGAAGGCGATCGTGATCCACTGCTTTGATCTGTTCTCGAGCGATGAACGTCAGAAACCTTTTGGGGTAGAGGATTTGTTTTTTTATATTATTTTATGGGAAATCATATATTTATCCTGATTTATCCCTTTGGATCGCAATGGAGATGACCTAATTAAATAATTTAACTAGATTGAAAGAATTAGGTTGATCGCATGTTGTTTCTTTGAACTATGATAACGATTTGCCTATTTATTTTCTAGATTGTGGGATAACCATGCTTCTTTTTTAGCATGTTTCTCTTGATAAAGTTGGTAAAGTACGTAATGCTATAATTAATTGATAATTAAATGGCTAAATATAAAGATGCATGTAAATGAATCCAGTTATTGCTGTTATAATCTAATGTTAATCAAATTGATGCAGATGTGAATGCCTATTCCAGTTAGCTGTTAAAACTAAAGCATGTTGGTTCTTTTTGTTCAATGGAATGTAGAATTAATTGTTTAATTAATTTTCGGTAGCAATGGTAGCTTACAGTTAGGTTTCCCATAGTTAGATCCTACTAATAATGAATCAGTTAATTCAATATGGATTAAAGAACTGGTTGTTGATAAAAGATAATTCCTGGTAGGGTTTTGAGATACCCTCTTGCTTATAAAGGACAAAGAGCCATATTCTTGGAGCTGTGAGAGCTCATTTCTTGTGAAAGTATAAGGCCATACTTGGGGCCAAGAGCCTATTTGCTTTGTTGTTTGTTTCCTACTTCTTGTGTTGCGGTGTGAGCCTGAGATGACTAAGCTTGGAGGGCTGTTGTGGTATGTGGGGAAGGGAGGCCCATTGGTTGTGGTAGAAATTTATGCCTAGAGTGGTGATATGCATTAATTTATGCATGTGTATATTGGGGATGACATCATAGATGTTGAAACAGGTTGGATGTGAATGTTGGATGTGTGCCGAATCTTGTTGGTTGATATCTTCTGTACATTCCCTACTGCTCAAGGCTGCTAGTTTTACTTACCCTCCTTCCAAAAGAGGCAAATACATATAGGGTATGCCATGTGTTTCTGTGATTAGCTTCTTGAGGATGGGGGGTCTATTCTCCGGAAATAGGAGTCAAGGAATTGAAAGGTAGTTCATCTACTCACCGTGTTGATCCCCTCGTGTTTGGTAGCTTAGTTTTTCTTTTCTAGAATGCTTGGAATTATGGGAAGTAATAATTTTGTTAATAAATTATTGAATAAATTATGTTAACCCATGGGGTTGGATCTTGCTGGGATGTAATACTGAGGTTAAAATTTAAAGGAACAATGGACATTGGGTGTGATGCTAATGAAATATAATGTGGAATTGTTAATGTTTAATTAATGTTTAAATAATTAATTAACATAAAGTGAAACTGATAAAAAAGGAATAATTTAATTTAATAAATCTCTCTAAATGGTTGTCTACTTATATGTTTTTTAGTCTTACCAGTGGTAGTCAGGACTTCGAGAGACGTTTGCTACAATTGAGTCTGAGACTAGGTTTTTCCCCATAGTGTGGTTGAGAGCTATATTATATCATGTACTTTTTGTGTTTATATATGATACCCTACCCTATTAGTTAGAGATGCTTAGGATGTGCGACATTGGGGAAAAGCATAAAACCAATGGGGAAGTGGTAGCGGGGTACCCTTGATATTATTTGTTATATTATACACTCTTGTATGTGATACTTGGTGAGAGTATCCATGGTGAGGCTGGGAACTTAGTATACCTATTTATGTGACATGTTAGTTTCACTGGTTATTCAATGTGATTTAGCAAGCTTTCTTTACTTTTTCATGAGAGGATCTGGGGTGGATCCTACTAAGTATACTGTTGTACTCACCCTATGTATATATAAAATATTTTTAGTTGACTTGGAGTAGGTTAGAGATCATGCTGGTTACTACTAGCTTGGGGTTGTAGGAGTTGTTTGGGAATTGTGGTTGCTGCTATTTTTACTTTCCTTTGGTAATTTATATTTTTCTATTCAATTTTAGTAGTTTCGTATGAAATTATATACGTATTCTTGGGATTTCTTTTGTATTTCAGTCTGGGTTGGAGTTGGTTGGTTTTTGTCTTATCTCTTTCTTTTTCATGCGTTCTCTTAGAGGATAATTCCTCCCATATGTGTGTTTACTATACCCTTGGTACTAGTTGCCAACCCAGGGCCAACTGGAGGTAGGACTCGGGGGTCATGATCTCCCTTCTCACATTGCCGACCCAGGAGGGGTACACCTTGTGGGAAGGGGGCCATGAAAGAGTGGTATTAAAGGTATGGTAGAGGGATAGGATGAAGTTTGGTGTTAGGCATAAGTGAGGTTGCATGATTTGGTAGGGAAACAGTTTTAGTCAAGTTTAGAAAGTGATGTAAACACTAGAGACTGGCTGAGACATAGGTGTTTAGGTACCCCTGTTATTTAATGCACAAACCTTTAAAGTTTACAATGGCTACTAAATGAGGAAAGGGTCACACATCATTCTTCTTTGTGCCAATGTTTGAATGGGTAGACCTTGGGATATGTTACCCTATAATTAATAAAAGAAAAAAATTAATTAATTAATGTTTATTCTTACATATTCCAAGTTTAGGAGCTCTAACTACTTTTTATTTTGCAGGTATGACCCTAGGTCGACTTCCTTTTCAGTTTCACATATAATATGTCCAATAGGTTATGGCAGTAGATTGCCGCAGGGTAGAGGTTGACCACAATGACACTTGGAGGAGAAAACTCCTTGATTTGCAGTTCCGGAGTATACAAAAGTAAGAGGGATTCATTTCAGATATAGTCACAGAAGACTGGTTGGAGGAGGTTGAGATATCATTCAGTTCGATCCATGCTCAGAAGGAGAACTAGGTGTCTTTGGCTGTGATGGTGACGTGTGGAGTAGTGAGGAAATGGTGGTTCTTTTTTACTCGGGGATCACAAGGAGTTATCGATCTCATGGGATAAGTTCTGAGAAAAGTTCAGGGTCGAGTTTATTTCTTCGACCGTGAAGGCATCCACTCTCTAGGAGCTTCTTACCCTTTAACATGGGAGCTCTAGTGTTTGATAGTTTTGAATCTATTTTAGGAACATTTTACGATATGCTTCGGACCTATTTCTAGATGAGGAGGCCTGGGCGAGGCATTTCAAGGAGGCTTTGTGTCTAGAGATCCAACACTAGGTCACCCCATTTATTCTAAAGACATATCTTGAGGTGGTGGAGAGGGTAGAGGTTGTCGAAGGGACATTGGACCAAACCATATCGGCACGAGAGGGGAGTCATCATGATTCCTCAAGAAGAAGAGATGTATTATTGAAAATTCTTCCATCACTCTCCAATAATCACTAGATTCACGCACTACATCACTATATGACTTCCTTCTTAGTACATCAGCCACAAAAATACCCTTTCCAAGTGTATACAATATTTTGAAGTCATGCTCTTGTAATAAATCCATCCACTAATGTTTTCTTTGTGGTTATTTTATTCTTAACTCTTTTCTTGTACCAATGTTTTCTTTGTGGTTGTAGACCTTTCGTGTTTACGAGATGGATTTATTTTGTTGTTTTTTGTGTGGATTTCTCTCTTTTTGAGAGGTATCTTGATGGTTGTTTGTTCAGAAAATCCCTTTTTTGTTTCCTCTATGGATTGGTTTTGGATTCTCAAGGATGAGAATGTTTTGAGAGGTATCCGATGTAAGGGCATGGATCCATGTGGATCGACCCTTTGCCTGTTTTTGAAGATCGAGGTGCTTGGAGAAGGCTCGATGGAAGTTTGGAGGAGTTTGGTCATGAGAAGTTGGAAATAAGGGGGTACACGACATGACCAAGGGGGACACGATGTGTACCTTTAAATATTTAGAAAAACAAAATAGAGTGTTGAGGTTACACATTTTTCCATGTAAGTCGGCCTCGAGGTGGTACACGACGTGATGAAGAGGTACACATCCTGTACTTCCCCACTGTTGGGTGTTTTAAATACACCTATCTTCTTGGGTTTCTCAAACCCTACAACTTGAGCGCACCCCCTCTCAACCCCATATGACTTGAACGCCTCCATCTTCAACATTTAGGGATTCCTTCATCCTGGATCAATTCCCTGCTTTCTTCTTCGATCTATCTTTAATATGAGGTAAGATCTACCTCCATTACTTGGTTTTCTTCAATCTGTTTTTTCTCGTTTCTCTTTTCCATGCTATAGATTTTGATCTCCATGGTTCTAAGTGAGTTTCTTTTTGGTTTTTTTGATGCAATTGTGTCACAACATCCTCAGGTGGATGCAGTTGTTGTGGGGAAAGCGATTGTGATTCGCTGCTTTGATCCATTCTCGAGCGAAGAACATTGGAAACCTTTTGAAGTAGGGGATTATTTAATTCTTTATTATTTTATATGTAATCGTAGAGTTATCATGATTTAAACCTTTTGATCACAATGTAATTGACCTAATTAAATACTTGAACCAGATTGAGATAATTGGTTCGATCACCTGTTGTTTCTTTTCACAGTCATAATGTTTTTCCTCTTGATTTTCTAGATTATGTGATATCTATGATTCATTTTTTAACATGTTTCTCTTGATGAAATTGGTAAAGAAAATAAAGATGTAATTAATTGATAATTAAATGGCTAAAGATAAAAATGCATGTAAATTAATCTTCTTATCCATGTTGTAATATGATGTTAATCAAATTAATGTAGATGTGAATGCCTATTCCATTTGGTTGTGAAACCTAAATCATGTTGGTGGTTGTTGTTTAAAGGCATTTAAAATTAATTTTTAATTAATTTGTGGTAGCTATGATAGCTTTCACTTAGGTTTTCATCCATCCAAATATAAATTTTTATTAATCCACTTTAAGGGAAAGTGGGAAACCATAGTTGCAAAACAAGGACCATTACGTGATGAAAGAGCTCACAAAATTATTAAACACCAGACTATGATTACTTAAATTATACACTCTATATAATTCCCAATGAAGAGTACTAACTTGGGTGTCTGGATTCTCCTTGATGAGTTCTTCGAGGTGAGAAACCATTCTGTCCATTGTCTGGATGATTTCATCCAGGGTGATTTTGCCTTGGTTGAAGCCCTAGGCGATGATTCAGTCTTGTTTGTTGATCCATGCCTCTATCTCCTCAGTGGCCTCAACCTACAACCTTCTTTCATAAATCCTTATAATATCCTCATCTGAAGCATTGGGATGAAGGACTTTTTCAGTCATTTCTTCCTTGGAGTGGAATATGATCCTCAGACATTCCACTACCTCTTCTTCCATCACTCTTGGTTCTCTACTTTGATCTCCAATTTCCCCTCCTTGTGGGTCTTTTCTTTCCTTACTTCCCATTTTCTTAGCCGGATGGGTTTTCATCAGTTTAGGTAAGTGGGAATAGTCTTTGCGTCCCTTGGGGTTTTCCCCCTAGACCATAATGCATTTCCCCAAGTCACGCTTTCCTTTTTTCCCCTTCTTCCTTCTTGGGTTGTGGGGACCTTTCTCTTGGAAATGGTCTAAACTTTCCACTGAAAGTTGGTTGCAAATGTCATCACCTAAATCCTCTTCCTCAAATGTCATTTTTTGTTCTTGAACCTCCAGACCTTCAAAACGGTTTTTCAACTCAACCCCCGGGCCTTCTTTGAGAGGCTGTAACCTGCACAGAGAGTCCACCTTTACTTCTTTAATCTCCATGATATTAGTATTTTTCTCCTCACTCCCAGTCTTCTAAAAGGATGGGGACTTAGAAATGGGAATATTTGGGTCCAAGGGCCCCAATACACTGGCCCCATCATGCCTTCCTTGGCCCTTATAAGGTTCTGTAGCAGTAAGAAAGAAGGACTTCCCCTGCCACATTACAGATGGATCGACCTCCTTACTGGAATCACCAACAGAAACACCCTTGTCACCTTTGTATTCCTACACTTCCACCATGAACATAACCCCATGATCACTGGCTGCCTCTGGATGAGGTGAAAGAAGCCTGATGTCTAAAGATTCATCAATGCAAGCCTCCTGAGCCTTATCTGAATCCAACAGGTCATGCACATTCTGGTTTCAATCACCTAGATCATTCTTCAGGCGGGAAAAAATATCCACAACCTTGATTGCAGGCCTTTCTAATTCCACCATATAATTAACTCCTGCCTGAGATATTACATCAACTCTGTCAATCATCGGATCAAAACCCCCCACACTAAGATACTTTTTGGCAACTGGAATCAAGATGACCTAGCCGCATACACATCTTACAATACTCCATCCCGGATTCGAAGAAAACCAATTTCTTGCACCTGAATTCTTCACTAACAAAAACCCATACCCACTCCACAGGTGCCTTGGATACATCAACCTCTACACATATCTGTGGGTTAATCGGATGGCTGAATGACATAGTACTGTTTTCGGAGCATAGAAAATATAGGATCACTGGACCACGCACGAACCATATCTTCCTCCGAGGCGAAACGAACCATCAGGTAGCGTTTGTTGAGAATAACAACAATCACGCACCCTTGTAACCCCCAAGATTTGAAGACAAAGCGGTCAAATCCATCTACCGAAGGACGTAAATGAGAGAAATGAGCCACTAGGGTCAGATCCAAGAGGATTGAAGCTTCTGTGAACTCTAAGAGTGATAATGGAAGTTGAGGTGAACCTTCAAATAGCTCAGGGACCCTTCGAACTAAGCGAAATGGTAAGAAAAATAGGGCAAGCATCAGGATTAGAGAAAGGAAGGAAAGGGAGGGGCTTCGAAGCCAGATGCACGAGATCCCCTACCCCCCCGACGATGGGAAGGGGGAAGGCCGAGGCCATCTCCATTTCTTTTAGGGAATCGCCGCTGAGAGCCAAAATCCAAGAGCGTGAAGTTGGGATCTATAAAATTTTATATACCTTGCACTTAGGTTTCCCATTGTTGGAACCTACTAATAATGAATTAGTTAATTCAAGATGGATTAAATAACGGATTGTTGATAAAAGATAATTCCTGGTAGGATTTTGAGATACCTTCTTGAGGCTAAAGAGCCTTATGCTTGGAGCTGTGAGAGCTCATTGCTTGTGAAGTAATAATGCCTTGCTTGGGTCCAAGAGCCCAGTTTCTTTGTAGTTTGTTTCTTTCTTCTTGTGTTGTGGTGTGAGCCTGAGATGGATGATCCTGGAGGGATGTTGTGGTATGTGGGGTAGGGAGGCCCATTGGTTATGGTAGAAGTTTATTCCTAGAGTGCAAGATGCATTAGTTTATGCATGTGGGTTTTAGGGAGGACACTAGAGATGTTGAAACGAGTTGAATGTGAATGTTGGATTCTTGCTGAATCTTGTTGGTTTTTATCTTCTATACATTCCCCACTGCTCGAGGTAGTTGGTTTTTATTACCCTCCTTATAAAATAGGTGAATATGCATGGGGTATTTTAAGTGATTTCCATGTTTATATTCTTGAGGATAGTGGGTCTATTCTACAACTATAGGTGGAAAGGAATCGACGGGTAGTTAATATACTCACTGTGTTGATCCCCTTGGGTTGGTAGTTTAGTTTATCTTTACTAGAGTGCTTGGAATTATGAGAACTAATAATTATGTTAATAAATGATTCAATAAATGATGTTAACCCATGGGGTTGGATCTTGCTGGGATGCAATGAAGAGGTTGAAATTTAAAGGAACAATGGACTTTGGGTGTGATGCTAATGAAATATAACATAGAATTGTTAATGGTTAATTAATGTTTAAATAATTAATTAACGTAAAGTAAAACTAATAAAAATGGAATAAAGTAATGTAATAAATCTCTCTAAATGGTTCTGTGCTTATAGGATACCTAGTCTTAGCAGTGGAAGATGAGATTCCGAGAGACGTTAGCTGCAATTGAGTCTTAGACTAGGTTTTCCCCATAGCGTGGTTGTGAGATATATTATATCATGTACCTTTTGTTTTTCTATATGCTACCCCACAATGACGGTTAGGGATACTGACACCCCAGAGATTCTGAGCCCTAGGGGGTGTTTTCCCCAACATTCCAGTGGGAGGATAAATGAATGACTACCCCATTTGGCCTCACTCTCTTCTCTTGGTAGTTACTTATGATGGTTGGAATAGTGGTTAGTTTTCCCAATATATGTGAGTATAGAGCTATAATGGATCGTGGTTATTCACAAACATATATTCTAGATATAGTTTCCTATGTACTACTATAGGTGTAACATATATATGAAGTGATGACTTGAAGATCCTTACTCATTGTATGGGCTATAATGGATTGAGGTTTAATACTTGACATATGATACACGTTATGGAAGCTGTGGTGGATCCTAGAAACTACCTGATTACTTTTCATAGATGGATGTGGTGGTTTTGTTACATGAGGTACATGTTTTGGTGCTATGCCCAGGTGTCTGTGGGAAATCCTTTTTGGATAGAGAATCTTCGGATGTGTGATGTTTGGGAAAAGCGGCAAACCAGTGGAGAAATGGTAGTGGGGTACCCTTGATATTCTTTATTATATTATATACTCTTGTATGTGATACTTGGGGGGAGTAGCCATGGTGAGGCTGGGAACTTAGTTTACCTGTTTAAGTGATGAGTTAGTTTCACTTGTTGTTCACTATGTTTTAGCATGATTTATTTACTTTTGCATGAGAGGCTCTAAAGAGGATCCTACTGAGTATACTGTTATACTCACCCAATGTATATATAAACTATTTTTCAGGTCACTTGGAGAAAGTTGGAGATCATGCTGGTTACTACTAGCTTGGGGTAGCAGGAGCTATTCGGGCTTCGTGGTTGCTGTTTTTTTACTTTCCTTTGGCACTTAGAGTTTTTCCATACATTTTTAGTAGTTTTGCATGGCATTATATATGTGTACTTGGGATTTATTTTGTATTGCAGTCTGGGTTGGAGTTGGTTGGTGTTTTTCTTATCTCTCTCTTTCACATGCATTCTCATAGAGAGTAATGCCTCATATATGTGTATTTTCTATACCCTCAGTTCCAGTCGCCAACCCAGGGCCTACTGGAGGCGGGACTCAGGTGTCATTATCTCCATTCTCACATTGCTGACTGAGGAGGGGTACACCATGTGGGGATGGGGTCATGACACCTAGAGTGACTCGCAATATTTTTTGAAATATTAATAGCAATATTATTATCACATAAAATAGAAATATGATTAAAATATAGTCTAAATTCCAAAAGAGTGTGTTTTATCCACAACATTTGTGCACATAAACAACCAAAAACATCATATTCAGCCTCAATTATAGATAATTCAACTAAATGTTTCTATTTACAAGAATATGAAACTTGGTATTTTTCAAAAAAATTATAATTAACTAAGATAATTTTTATATGTAACTCAAATCCTTCAAAATTAACATCTAAATAAGAAATTAAATTAAAATCAGAGGTTTTTGGATAAATAAAATATAAAAATATTTCCTTTTAAATATCTAAAAAATATTTTAATAGTAGTTATATGGGATTATTTGGGTTTTTACTAGAATCTTACATTAAAAAAATATAAAATAAATTTTCTGGTCTGTGAGAAGTAATATATAGAAAATACAAATCATGCCTCTATATAACTTATTGTCAACTGATTTTACAGCTTCATCCAAATCATGTTTGATATTAGTACACATGGGAGTTGAATAAGTCTTACTATTTTCAAAAATAAAAAATTTTAATAAATAAATAATAAATTTTCTTTAATTTTAAACTTTTACAATATCTTTATTATAAATTTGAAAACCATGAATGAAATTCAATTATCCCATCATACTCATTTCAAATTTTATTTCATAAGTTTTAAAAAACCATTAAAAATATTTTTATTAGTTGATCAAAAAATAACATCATCTACATAGATTTTTATTAATAAAATATCAAAATAGTAAGTTTTCTTAAAATGAGTAGTATCTTCCAATTCCACTGAAAAATCATTTTTTAAAAGAAAAATACTTAATCATCATACCAAGATCTTGGTTCTTATTTAAGTCCATAAATATGTTTAGTTCTTTTAAAACTACATATTGGTAGACGAGGGTTTTCAAAACCTAAAGGTTAATCAACTTAAACTCCCCCCCACTAAATAACCATTAAAAAATAAGGGTTAACATTTATCTAATATAATTTAAAATCCATATGGGATGCATAGGAAAAGAGAATTCTAAAATATTCTATCCCAGATTTGGGGAGATAATTTATTCATAATCCATTCATTCTCTTGGTCGTATCCTTCAGAACATAGTATAACCATATTATTAGTAATTATACCTTGATAATCTTGATTATTTACAAAGACCCATTGGTTTAATATTACTAGATGGTTTTAGGGCTTATAAGCTAATCCCAAAAATTTATTTCTATTAATCTGGTTTAGTTATTCCTATATGGCCATCATCTAACTCTCATTATCTAAGGTTTATTCTACAAATTTAGGCTCAAAATGGAATAGAAAATTATTGAACTAATTTATATTTATTACATTCCTTCTAGTCCTAACTCTTATATCTAGGTGTCATATAATAGTCTCTAAGGATAGTACTTTAAGGTTTCATGATGTATATGTGAGAAAATTTCAGGTTCCAGAGTTTCAATTTATCTTGAATTGGACTAAATCTCCTCATATTATAATTTATTTTAAAAAAAATTATAAAAGATTCAAGTATCATATTTTTTAAATTAGTAACTTCATCTGTTTGATTTTTTTGATCAAAATGACCACTTTCATCAAAATTCACAAGAATAGATTCATCAACTATCCTTGAATTTTTATTATACAATATAAAAGACTTAGAAGGTGAAGAATATCTTAGAAATTCTCCTTTATTAGCCTTTAGATCATACATACCATGGTTTTACTTAGTATTCAAGATATAAAAATTGCATCCAAAAATATCAAAGTATCAAAATTTAGGTTTTTTAATACTCCATAACTCATATGGATCCTTTTTATGAAAGGGAATGATTAAAACTATATTCATGTTATGAAAAGTTTTATAGACAAGTTATGACCAGAAATAGGTAAGAATACTATATTCATTTAGCATACTTCTTTATATTTATTTAATAATTTTATTTATTCTTTATATAAATCAATTTTTTGAAGTGTTATTAAAGTATAGAAAGAATATTTTATACACAATTATGAGGAAAAAGAATTAAATTTTTGATAATCAAACTCTACTTCATGGTCACTTCTCAATGAAATTATTTTGAAATATTTTTTATTTTTTAGAACTTTTTAAAAACTTATAGAAATTGTAAAATTTTCATTCTTAAATATTAAGAAACAAACCCAGGTAAATTTGGAAAAACAATTAACAAAAACAAAAACATAGAATCTACAAGCCAATATTTTTACTCTTGGTGGTCTAAGAAAATCCATTTAGATATGTTATAAAGTTTTAGATGTAGAAACGTTTTCAATAGATTTAAAATATGACTTATGTTGCTTTACTATTTGACATGCATCAAAAATATATTTTAATAAAATTTAAGATTGGGCAGATCATAAACTAAATGTATCATAGACAATTTAGATATAGAAAATATATTAAAATGTCTATTACTCTTATTATATATATAGAATTAATTTATTTTAAAAATTAAGAAATTTATATTTTATTTACACAAGTAACCATGATCCATAGTATAAATATTATTAGTAATATGTGCTCTAAACTTAAGAAATTCATCTTTAAAAACAATTCATGTATTGTTATAAAAATAAAATTAAAATCCATCATAAAAAAATTTAGAAATTCTTTTTTAGGATGTGAATTAGTCCATTAACATAGATAACTTTATCGATCAGAATTATTTTTTGGATCTCCAATTGATCTAAATCTAATAAAATTTCCTTTATAATTATCTCAAAAGGTAACCAAGCTTCTATATACATTTAATAGTGTATCTAATTTTGAAAATTATCCACACATATTCCTTGAACATTAACTATCCATATATCATATTGCGCTTATTTCCTGATGGATTTTTACCAAAAAACACACAAAAAAACTTGTTTTGGTACCCAAATTATCTTTTCCCCAGCAGTGATAGTGAGTAATGATATGGGCAACCAAATATTTCTAATTTTTATAGAAATTCCAGAATTAACTATAGATTGTTTTTGAAATAGTGAGTTTCTTTACACTATTTATTTGAGTATTCCTCATAAAATAATTATTAGCATAATTACTATTAATGAAACAATAAAAAATATTAACATTAGAAATTTTATGGTTCTTTGAACATGAAACAAAATAGTTTTTATATAGCTTTGGATTTTCACCATTGTTTCTAATACCATATTTTTATTTTCTATAAACATTATTTCTAAGAATTTTATTTTAGGATTCTTCTACATTAGTTAATATACTACCATCACTCTTGAAGTATTATACTTCATTATAAAACCCTTTAATTTTCATTTCACACATAGTGTAGTTTGAAACAAATTTACTAAATTTTTATTTTATTTCAATGTTCTATTTTAACGTTACATCTTATTCACTTAAAGATGAATTATGAATATTTATTAAATATTTATAATTTTTTTCTAGGGATTCATATCTCCCCTCAATAATCGAGTAGGATGAAACTAGTTTACTATTTGAGGAACATTTAAAATTATAATAATAGGAATAATAGGATTTTACATCTTCTTATTTATCTATTAAAAACATGTTAGCTTTCAGATTTGACATATCCTTCTCTGAATTAGATTTATAAGAGATATTGGAGTCTTTTGAAACACTACATGTAGCCTTCATTTATTTACTTCCTTTACAAATGTAATTATATTTCATTTGGTACTTATTTTCTTTATTTTATATTTTTATTTTTCCTCTTTTAACTATGGGTAATCAAGTCTGATATGCCCCAAATTTTTTCATTCATAATAATTAAATTCTTTTAGTCTGTTATCATTTTTCATGAAATCATTAAATGAATTCTTGAATAATTTCTTCTTCTTATAATATTTATTAATATTTTAGTTATATGAGAAAGTTTTATTCCAGAATCTTAATAGATTGAATTATTTGAGGATATAAAATCCTCCTTGGATTTCTTTTCATTTTTTGGAGTGGTAAATTTTAGATAATTTTTTCCTTTTTATCATTCTATGATATTATTCTTTGGATTTCATTTTAACTTCATACATCATCAAAGTTCAAATCAATTAATTTATTAAAATATTTCTGACAAGAGTGGAATATCTAATTAGAGAAGAAATTAACCTCCATTTAGAGGGTAATACTTGAAGAACTTTTAATGCTTGATCAATTTTAGGAATTAGAGGACAATGACTCTGGGTTTTCCATGTAAGACTTTGGAGTATTTCTAGGAATATTTTTGAAGACATGTGCCGAGTTGACACGGGATATTGAGGCCTAGAGTTCCTAAGTGCTGTGGTATTGAAAATATTAAATATATTTTATCATATACACATAGTTTCCTTAAGACTGTGAAATAACTCCCAAGAAGAGATTTGAAAGGCACTGTCGTGGGCGCTTTCAAATGATATTGTTTCTTTACTAAGTGCAGCACAGTGGCTGACCTAGGTCGTTCTCTTGAGGAGGACTTAGTTCAACCACCCTTAGAAGGCTTTAAGAAACAAAAAAAAAAAGAAACAAAATGATAAAAGATGGGGGTGGTTTGATTGAAAGACTTTTAGAACACGAAACAAAACAATCAAGGCAATCAAGGAGTAAAAGACAATCACGAACACTGTTTCTTTAAAAGCACTACTATAAGAAGTCGTAACAAATCTAATCTACCCCTTCACCATTCTTTAATAATTATCCCATATGATTATAATTCATTAAAATGTGACCCCCTAACCTTTTCATCCCCCGAACCCTACGAAATTTGACACAACCACATGTATTTGAAGAAATGAGCACTAGGTTGTCTTTGAGACTTCCAATCGCAGTACCCTACTTTGATTGTGGTCCAAATCCAACTTATGATCAATGGTCAATTAGGGAATAAACTCCTCTCTATATTTTAGAATTAATTAAGTTTATGGATGAGAGTTGAACCCTACAATTCTATCCCAAGTTGATTAGATTTTACAATTGAAGTTTGTCTCTCTCGATTCACACAGGACCGTCCTCGCGGTCAGATGCAAGTCGAGTGAGCTCCTTAAAACTTAAATCTCAATTAATTGATCACAAATTATGAATTACAGTATGTTAATGGATTCAAAATGAATAAATGAAGGGGGTATGGATTAGATCGACTATGAACAAAACTACTCTTCCATGGTTGGAATTTTCATTGTGGAGACGTTTTGCAAAAGCAACGGATTGAAAGGGAAATACCCAATCTTGTCTCCACTCTAAGATTCCAGAACCAAGAATCCAAAAAAAAAAGAAGATAGTAAAAGAATAACAAAGAATATTTATTGAAGAAAAGGACAAGTTACAAGCATGAAAACAATGAAACACAAGTGGAGGTGGGGGAGGAGAGCCTTCTTGGAAGAGATCCTTGCACAAATCCTCACTTCTTACAAGGGGTTAGAGGAGTTCCTAGAAAACCAAATCTCGGATACAGCTTGCCCAAGCTCAGAACCAGACTCCCAAAGAGTGAAAATGTCCTTTAAATAGAGTTGGGGAGGGCTAGGGTTACAAATGGTTTCAAGTGTGAATGTGGAAATTCGGGAAAATATTTTAATCCAAGTTGCACCGCATGTTTGACCTCCAAAACGCGTGATCCAGCTGCTCTTCCAGAATATTTATTTGCGCTAATTTTTTTCTTTTAGATGCTATCCAAATTTGGGCCACATCCAAGCACGTATAAGAAAGTTATGGCCCAAATACAGAAGCACTATCCAGCCCAGAGAGTCCAGTCCAGCTTTGTCTTTATGGACCATTTTCTCCACGTAAACCCACGATCTAGCTCCAATGGCCTGAATGAAAGTTGTAGAATATTTATTGATCCATTCGGTCACAAAATATTAAGTTCCAATTCGGGAAATAAAAATATTTATTCATAATATACCACAATGCACTTTAAAAGGGTAAAACTAGAATTTTCATCAAATTTTCAATTGAGTGATCTAATCCCAAATATTCCATAATTGATCATATATAACACAATGTGAGGAAAGTTTGTCATTTATTAGCAATAAAATATTCAACAAAATAGTGTTTTATCAACTCCCCCACACTTACCCTTTTGTACTCCTGGGAAAAACCTCATGTCAAGTAAACATCAATATCAAATCAAAACCAATTTTAAAACACATATCCTTAAGATCACGAAATTATACACCAGGAAACAAAAGATATAATTCCTTATAAAAGACCATTATTTCAAGTTCTTCATTTATATTATTCAATATATTTCCACTTCATTTATCCTCCCATGCACAAAACACTTACCTCACTTTAATTTTCTCTCATCACACAAATATCAATTTTCTTTTGCAATGTCTTTCTCATCCAAACTCATACAAGGGTCACCATAGTCTTGATAGATTCCTACATCGCTACCTGATGTGAGTCAAGGACATATGTTTATCATGAGGACTTTTCAGGGTTGTTCTGTGGCTTTCGGTTGGTAGGATTAAGATGTGAAAAACTCTGAGGCTGAATGAGGAGGGCTTGACTCTTTTGAAGCAAAATTGCATTAATCTAATTTTCACTTAAATATGGTCTTCTCTTCAATCCCCATAGTATCAATTCAGATCCATCATCATGAAAAGTCATGAAAGGTTTACACCATTCATCATTTCAGCATAAAAAATGTCAATCTTCTCAAACATGATTTTCTTGAAAGCTCCAGATGGGCACAACTTTCCACCTCAATTAGAAGCTCCAGAAAAGGCACAACTTCACTTGTCATGAAAAGTCCAGAAAAGGCACAGCTTTCAATATAATGACTTTCTTTAGCAGCAAACACATCTCTTCATAATTTAATTTTCCACCCAAAGTATCAAAGAATGTGGTGGAAAAACACAAGACAACTTCCCCCACACTTAAGCTCAACTAGATTATGCAATTTCACTTCAAGAGTTGGTTGGATAGAGAAAATTGGCTTGTAATGTGGCTAACCTAACAGGATTTTCATGGCTTATAAGGGCTACAATGATTAAATATTCAAGGTAGGAAATTATAAAAAAGGATTCTTTGAAATAGGGGCTTTAATACCGAACAAATGCCTCAATCATTTAAACATAAGTACCTCAAACCCTCAAGTTTTGACAGGAATAGATCAAATTCTGGTTAAATAAAGTATGGTTTGGTTCTCTCAAGAAGTGAGGTGAATGTAAAGAATATGAAAATAATGGTTTAGAAGCCTCACAGGAAAGTGATTTCAAATATAAAGACAGTGAGATTGGCATGGGATTCAAAATTCAGCGTACTTTTCATGAAATTACTAAATATTTGAACTTGAAACAAAGTCATTTCAGCATTCATTTAAGCTTAGTTTCAAGGGGTAAATTGTTTCACTTATTGATATGGATTTAAAAATGGTGATGAGAATCATTTCAGCCCAAAAGTTTCAAAAACACACAGAAAATTGTAAAATAAACACACAAAATTTGAAAAACACACATTTTTTTGTGAACAGGAAAGCAATTGAAATTACTAAACTAAAAGGTTCCCTCCCCCACACTTAAAATATTTCATTGTCCTCAATGTGAACCTATGAGATGATATATGCACATGAAATGTAGAATTTTTAAATAGGACAAATAATATAAAAGTGAAAGGGTTAGGAACAACCTGATGTGCTCAAGTGATGATGGGGTCATGCAGTGTGATAAAATCCACTGCATCAGTAGGAAGTCCCTCAATGTATCTCTTTAAATGTTTCCCATTGACTGTAAAGCTCCTTCCAGTGTCCTCTTGTGTGATCTCCACTGCACCATAAGGAAAAACATTAGTCACAACATAAGGACCTAACCATCTGGAACGCAACTTACCAGGCATCAGCTTCAGTCATGAACTATAGAGAAGGACTTTCTATCCAACATGAAACTCCCTTTGTTAGATCATTTTGTCATGAGCTGCGTTTGATATTTCCTTGTAGAGCCTTGAGTTCTCATATGATGATAATCTAATCTCCTCAAGCTCTTGAATTTGCAGTTTCCTTTGGATTCCAGCTTGGGCCAAATCCATGTTGCATTTCTTTATAGCCCAATAAGCCTGATGCTCGACTTCCACTGGGAGATGACATGCTTTCCCAAAAACAATCCGAAATGGTGACATACCAATGGGGGTCTTGTATGCTGTTCTATAAGACCACAATGCATCGTCCAAGCGCTTGCTCCAATCCTTCCTATTTGGCTGCACGGTTTTCTCCAAGATTTGTTTCAACTCATGATTTGAAAGCTCAGCCTGGCCATTTGTTTGGGGGTGGTATGGTGTTGATGTTTTGTGTGTCACCCCATACCTTCGAAGAAGGGAAGAAAAATTCCTATTGCAAAAGTGTGTCCCTTAGTCACTGATGATGGCCTTTGGTACTCCAAACCTGCAGAAAATTTGAGCCTTGAAAAAATCCACTACAACATGAGAATCGTCAGTCCTGGTGGCCTTGGCCTCTACCCATTTACTCACATAATCAACAGAAACCAAAATATACAAAAATCCAAATGAACTAGGAATAGGACCCATAAAATCAATGCCCCATACATCAAAAATCTCACAGAATAGTATGGGTTGTTGGGGCATCTCATGTCTCCTAGAAATGTTCCCAGTGTGTTGGCAACGAGAGCACGAATTACAAAACACATGGGCATCATGGAATAAACTAGGCCAATACAATCCAGAGTCTAAGACTTTCCTAGCTGTCCGTTGGGGTCCAAAGTGTCCACCACAGGCAAGTGTATGACAGAAATGTAGGACAGACTCAAACTCATGATCAGGAACACACCTCCTAATTACTTGGTCACTGCACATGCGCCAGAGGTAAGGATCATCCCAAACATAAAACCTAGACTCACTTTTCAATTTTTGGACTTGATGTTTCTTTAAATTTGCAGGGATTTCGGAGGCAACAATGTAGTTCACTAAATCAGCATACTAAGGATGCGTACCTGAGATGGAATAAAGATTCTCATCGGGAAAAGTGTCCCGAAGTGGTACCTAGTCCAAGGTGTCATCCTCTAGTGTGTGAGTAAGCCTATTCATGTGGTCCACCACCATGTTTTCTGACCCCTTTTTGTCATTTATCTCGATGTCAAACTCTTGAAGAAGGAGCATCCAACGAATAAGTCATGGCTTTGCATCTGGCTTCTTCAGGAGGTACCTCAAAGCTGCATGGTCAGAAAAAATAACTACTTTAGAGCCCAATAAATATGAACGGAATTTATCTAGAGGAAATATGACAGCAAGAAACTCCTTTTCCGTGGTTGTGTAGTTTGATTGGGCTGAATCCAATGTTCTTTATGCATAGGCAATCACATGTGAACGTCCTTCCACCCTCTGAGATAAGACAGCTCCAACCGCGAAGTTGGAGGCGTCACACATAAGCTCAAATGGAAGGTCCCACCGTGGGGGCTGTATGATAGGTGGAGTGGTTAGACACTTCTTTAGCTCATCAAAGGAAGTCCTACAATAATCATCAAACACAAAATCAAAATCTTTTTGAAGTAATCGTGACATAGGAAGAGCGATCTTACTAAAATCATTGATGAAGCGCCGATAAAATCCTGCATGCCCTAGGAAAGATCTAACATCACGCACACATGAAGGATACGGTAAGGATGAAATAATGTCTACCTTAGATCTATCAACCTCTATCCCATGTTTTTACACCACATGCCCTAAGACAATTCCATGCTCTACCATAAAATGACACTTTTCAAAGTTCAGGACCAGATTCTTCTCAATACAATGATTCAACACCTTTCCCAAACTACTTAGACATTCATCAAATGAATACCCATACACTGTAAAATCATCCATGAATACCTCCATGAAGGTCTCAATAAAATCAGAAAAAATACTCACCATACATCTCTGGAAGGTACCTGGGGCGTTGCAAAGTCCAAATGGCATCCTCCGGTAGGCAAATGTGCCAAAGGGATAGGTGAATATAGTCTTCTCCTAATCCTCTAGAGCTATAGGAACCTGAAAATATCCAGAAAATCCATCCAAGAAACAATAGTGTGTTTTCCCAGCTAGTCTCTCGAGCATTTGATCAATAAATGGGAGGGGGAAATGGTCCTTGCGATTGGTCTGATTTTGTTTCCTATAATCAATACACACATGACAACTGTTTTTCACCATCATTGAAACTAAATCATCTTTCTCATTTTTAACAACAGTAAAACCAGTTTTCTTAGGCACAACCTGAATTGGACTTACCCACTGAGAATCTGAAATGGGAAAGATTATACCTTCCTCGAGCAATTTCTCAACTTCTTTTTTAACAACTTCCAGGAGGGTGGGATTGAGTCTCCTTTGTGGCTGTCTCACCGGTTTAGCCGCATCCTCCAAGAGAATCTTATGCATGCAAATGGAGGGGCTAATACCTGATATGTCAGCCAAGGTCCACCCAATCGCCCTGATGTTCTCCCTCAAAATATTTAAAAGATTTTCTTCATGTTCAAAAGGGAGATTGTTAGCAATGATAACAGGTAATCTCTCACCATTCAACAAGTATGAGTATTTCAGATTTGGTGGCAATGGCTTGAGTTGTAATGAAGAAGGGTGTAGTATGGATGGAGAAATTGATGAAACAAAAATATCTGCACAATGAACATCCGTATCAGAATAAAAATCATCACAATCAGAGAATAAAGAACCAAATACATCAGCATACTCAGTAGCCATGTCATAATTAGAGTTCACATGATCAAAATTAGAATATGATTCAATTTCAAAATCAAATCTTAGAGAGTATTGTTCCTTAAAAACGGATGTATAAGTACTCTTAGACATCAAACTAGAACTAATACTCATAATCTCCCTAAGCATAGGACAATCCAACTCCATGATGTTTTTACATGGTGGTTCAAAATGGAAGATAACAAAAGCAGAATGGTCCTCTGAGGGGTACTTCATGGAATCCATAACATTAAATATCACAACTTCATCTCCAAACTCCATGGAAAGTGTACCCTCATTGAAATTTATGATAGTTTTTGCAGTTTTGAGGAAGGGTCTACCTAAGATAATGGGGGCATGAGAACTTAACTGATCATCCTCCATGTTAAGAACATAGAAGTCTGCTGAAAAGATCATGTCTCTTACCCGAACAAGTACATCCTCAAGGACTCCCGCTGGATATGCCGTAGCTCTATTTGCCAATTGCACCACTACTCTTGTTGGATTCAACTCACCAACCTGCAAGGAAGAGAATACAGAGTGAGGCATCACATTTATAGAAGCACCTAAATCACAAAGTGCATCAGAAAAGTGTAACTCCCCTATGGTGCATGGTATGGTGAATGTTACAGGATCCTTGAACTTCGTTGGCATTGACATGGTTGGTGTGATGAGTGCAGATACATTCCTTCCAAGGTTGATCCGCTCATTTCCCTTTAGCCCTCTTCTATTTGTACACAGTTCCTTTAAGAATTTCGCATACCTCAGTATTTTCTTGATGTCTTCAAGTAGAGGGATGTTGATCTCGACATGCTTGAATGTATCCAAAACCTCTTTTTGCATTGCCTCTTCTGCCATCTTCTTAGTTTGTACAACTCTATTTGGGAATGGAAGGGGTTTAGGAGGAAGATAATCAACCTTTTTCTTACCTTTATCTTTCTCCTTGGGTTTCTCATCATTTGGTATGGGATGTGGCTTCTCTGGAGTTGAGGTGAATCCCAGTGGTCTTGTAGGTGCAGATGTATCAACTTTTTTCTTCCCACTTCTCAATTTGATGGCACTGACATTCCCCTTGGTATTGGGAGTAGGTTGGGAAGGAAGGGCTCCAGAGTTCTTACTTACCAGTTCGTGGAGGGAGGTGGAAATCTGGCTCATTTGTGTCTTCAACTCCCTCAACTCAGAACCTTGACTCTTCAGCTCATTTTTTTGATTAAGAACAATTTGTTTCAAAATATCATCAGTATTAGAATCTACCTTTGGTTTAGAACTCCCATGTTGCTAACTTATTGATGCTTGGGCCTCAAATATTCTTTGGGGTTGTTGGAAACCTTGTTAGTAAGGTGGAGGCTGCTGGAAGTTTTGTTGAAAGGGGGGCCTTTGTTGATGTCCAGAGCCAAACCTCATATCTGATTGATCTCTCCATCCTTGGTTAAATGTTGGTGCAAAGGAATCATACTTATTTTGTGGTTGTTGTTGTTGCTGATATGGTCTCCCAGGAAATATGGCAGCACAATCCTATGACTCTTGTAATTGGGGGCAACAATCAGTTGGGTGGATTGTCTCGGTGCAAATGCCACATGGCCTTGAAGAAGTGGGTTGGGATGTCTTTTGAGCCAATGAAATCTGCCTCACCATAGTGGTCAATTCTTCCAACTTGGTATCAATCAAATGATTTTCAAGAGAAGAAGGACTTACCTGATTTACTCCCCTGACATGTGGTGTACCTCTATCTCCAAATTGTTGGGAGTTTTGGGCCATCTTGTCTATCAATGAACATGAGTCTGCTGGTGTTTTGTCCACCAATGCTCCTCCAGCTGTGGCATCCACCATGCTCCTCTCAATAGGTGTGAGGCCTTCGTAGAAGTACTGGATAAGTAGTTGCTCACTGATTTGGTGACGTGGGCAGCTTGTACATAACATATTGAAGTGCTCCCAGTACTCATACATCGACTCCCCTTGTGCCTGCTTGATCCCTGATATCTTCTTTCGAATGGATGTAGTCCTTGATGCTGGAAAGAACCTCTGCAAGAAAAGACGTTTCAAATCGTTCCAACATGTTACGTCTTCAGGTTGTAAATAGTACATCCAATCCTTTGCAGATCCGTCAAGCGAGAATGGGAATGCTCTTAATTTAATTTGATCTTCAGAGACATTTCTTGGTTTAAGAGTCGAGCAGACTACATTAAATTCCTTTAAATGTTTGTTTGGGTCCTCACCAGATAATCCATGAAACTTTGGAAGAAGGTGAATTAGTCCAGATTTAAGTTCAAAGTCTGATTCAAGTGTTGGGTATGCAATGCAATTTGGTTGATAGTTAATATCTGGTGCGGACAATTCTCGAATAGTTCTATTAAGTTCATTTCCATTATTCTCAGCCATTGGTTCTTGTTTTAGTTTGGATTTAGATGTGTTTCCAATTTCAGTGTTTCCAAAATGGAGGAGTTCTCCTGTTGGGTAAATGTCGACACTTCCCGTGGATTGAGATTGCCTGATTCGAGCCCTAAGGCTGCGTTCAATTTCGGGGTCTAGATCAAATAGATCCTCAGGTTGGGACCGTGTCATAAATCATATAAAAATATAGAAATGAAGAAAAATAATAGACCACAATATCATGAGAATGGAGTTCAATTGATGGTCTAAAAAAATTAAGAAGAAGAAGAAGAGAAAAATGAACCAATATTGAAAAAGGTGAAAGAAGAAAGTGAGAAGAGGAAGAAGAGAATGAAATAAAAAACAAATACCTCTAATTGATTGAGAAAACTAATTCCTCCCCGGCAACGACGCCAAATTTGAAAGGCGCTGTCGTGGGCGCTTTCAAATGATATTGTTTCTTTACTAAGTGCAGCATAGTGGCTGACCTAGGTCGTTCTCTTGAGGAGGACTTAGTTTAACAACCCTTATAAGGCTTTAAGAAACCAAAAAAAAGAAACAAAATGATAAACGATGGGGGTGTTTTGATTGAAAGACTTTTAGAACATGAAACAAAACAATCAAGGCAATCAAAGAGTAAAAGACAATCACAAATACTGTTTCTTTAAAAGAACTACTATGAGAAGTCGTAGCCAATCTAATCTACCCCTTAACCATTCTTTAATCATTATCCCATATGATTATAATTCATTAAAATGTGACCCCCTAACCTTGTCATCCTCTGAACCCTACGGAATTTGACACAACCACATGTATTTGAAGAAATGAGCACTAGGTTGTCTTTGAGACTTCCAATCGCAGTACCCTACTTTGATTGTGGTCCAAATCCAACTTATGATCAATGGTCAATTAGGTCAGAACCTCCTCTCTAGAGTTTAGAATTAATTAAGTTTAGGGATGAGAGTTGAACCCTACAATTCTATCCCTAGTTTATTAGATTTTACAATTGAAGTTTGTCTCTCTCGATTCACACAGGACCATCCTCGCGGTCAGATGCAAGTCGAGTGAGTTCCTTAAAACTTAAATCTCAATTAATTGATCACTAATTATGAATTAAAGTATGTTCATGGATTCAAAATGAATAAATGAAGGGGATAGGTATTAGATCGACGACGAACAAAACTACTCTTCCATGGTTGGAATTTTCATTGTGGAGACATTTTGCATAAGCAACGGATTGAAAGGGAAATACCCAATCTTGTATCAACTCTAAGATTCCAGAACCAATAATACAAAAAAAAGAAGATAGTAAAAGAATAACAAAGAAGATTTATTGAAGAAAAGGACAAGTTACAAGCATGAAAACAATGAAACACAAGTGGAGGTGGGAGAGGAGAGCCTTGTTGGAAGAGATCCTTGCACAAAGCCTCACTTCTTCCAAGGGGTTAGAGGAGTTCCTAGGAAACCAAATCTCGGCTACACCTTTCCCAAGCTCCGAACCAGCCTCCCAAAGAGTGAAAATGTCCTTTAAATAGAGTTGGGGAGGGCTAGGGTTACAAATGGTTTCAAGTGTGAATGTGGAAATTCGGGAAAATATTTTAATCCAAGTTTCACCGCCTGTTTGACCTCCAAAACGCGCGATCCAGCTGCTCTTACAGAAGATTTATTTGCGTTAATTTCTGTCTTCTAGATGCAATCCAAATTTGGGCCACATCCAATCATGGATAAGAAAGTTATGTCCCAAATACAGAAGCACTATCCAGCCCATCGAGTCCAGTCCAGCTTTGTTTTCATGGCCCATTTTTCCAAGTAAACCCACGATCTAGCTCCAATGGCCTGAATTAAAGTTGTATAATATTTAGTGATGCATTCGTTCACAAAATATTAAGTTCAAATTTGGGAAATAAAAATATTTATTCATAATATACCACAATGCACATTAAAAGGGTAAAACTGGAATTTTCATCAAATTTTCAATTGAGTGATCTAATCCCAAATATTCCATAATTGATCATATATAACACAATGTGAGGAAAGTTTGTCATTTATTAGCAATAAAATATTCAACAAAATAGTGTTTTATCAAGATTAAAATTGAAAATCATAGACCGTAGTTGAGTTCAGAAGATGGTATTTACCCTAATCCTGACATAAAATTTTTCTGCATTAGGTGCTTGGTTGAGGGTGCATTGGAGGGTAATTTGACGATATTAGTTTATTAAAATAAACTAATATCCTCCCCACCCCTTATTATGCATAGAAAATGGAGATAATGAGATCCACTTGAGAAAAAAATGACCCATGTCCAAAATGAGTAGAGGAGGTACTTTTGATCCCTATTCTTGATCTCGATCATCACCGGATCAAGCTACAGCGGCTCCCAAGTTTTATTTTGAACTCGAAGCTTAATAATTTTTCCAAGAGGTAAGTGGATTGGAGTTTAAGTCCCAATACAAATTTTTATGCATGTTTAAGGTTTTATACACCCTTGATGACTACCAAAGACCCTATGGGGGTTGATATATGGGTTTCAGAGGAATATGGGGTGTTTTGGGTGGCTCGTAGAGAATTACTATTCATAAATATTGATCACCTAATGTGTAGTGTAGGGGAACACACCATGTGTTCTTCTCATCTGAGGAAGATGATATTATGGGGACTATATGTCGTGTACCAGGGGTACACACCGTGTAGTGATCCTAATTCATATGGTCGAGGGACATGACCAGACATGCCATGTTAAGGGATATGGCCGTGTGAAAGTACATGACTAGAGACACGAGTATGGGGTGATGTATAAGGTCATGGGATAAGGAAAAAATGAATAGGATAGTTAGACAGAACACTCCATGTACTAGGGGCACAACACCGTGTTGAATACACAGCTAGATAATCCATGTGGGGAAGGACATGTCCATGGGATTGGGTGAGGCAAGACATGTCGTGTACACCATGTAAATGATATGTAAGCTCACATGGATAGCCAATATGCATGGAAGGTGAAAAAATAGGCATTTAGGTGAAGTCAAATACCATGTGGACCCTAGTACATACCATGAATTGTTCTTGGGAACTTTCACTTGGTGTATCTCCTTCTCCAGGGATCGAATTAAAGCATGAGAGTATCCTATCATGAGAAGTTTTATGTATAGAACATGATGGTAGCCTTCTTGGTGGATTTTTAGATATAGTGTGGTGTGATTAAAAAATGAAATTTCATTATTAGTTCTAAATCATAGGTAGTGATCCGGGTGGATCATTAGAGAAATTTCAGGGTTGGTACCCTTCCCTATCATCTTAGAATGTGGGTCCCAAATGTTTTTTAGGCCAGTAGATTAGTGATCCCCTACTATTTGGGAGTGATTCCCCTACCTATGGTACTATTTCAATGTGATTCATGATGAGCGTGATTCTCCATTTACCAATTCATGACCGATGCTACAGGTTGGATTGGTTTATTGGAGAGTCACTAGGACTGGTACCCCTTATCATGTTATGGTGTGGGTTTCCCTTACCTATTTGGTCAGTAGAGACAAAACCCCTCCATAGCAAGCATAGTACCTCTATCCATTGATTAGTTCTATATCATATCAGTACCCCCTATCAGACCACGATGTGTGTCCCCTATGTCATTCATGTAGATGGAGATAGAGGTCCCCTATTGTATAAGGGAATGATCCCTCCATACTCATTGTCTAGATAGAGTCGGTACTATCCTATCATACTAGGGTGTGAGTCATTTATCAATGTATTCAGTACTCCCCTCCCACACCAGGGCCTAGGTCCACTATATGTAATGCTCAGAAATATTCTATACTCCCTTATCAAACTAGGGTGTGGTTCCTTTATTCCAGGATTAGTACTCCCCTTTCATGTTAGAGTGAGGGTCCCACATTGTGACCATAAAATTTGAGAAAACACTTCATAATACACAAGGTGTGAGTCCTCTATCTACATAGTGGTACTCAAAATTCTTCTAGTTTTTATGAGGAGTGAGTCCTCCACATGATTTGGAGCTCCCTCAGTTGTGGAGCATAGTTGTGAGGTGTGGGACACTACACTTGTTATGCATGACAACTGGTTAGGAGGTAATGATCCATTGAATTGGTGAGGCACATGAATCTCCATATGGGTATTATAGAGGCTTAACATGATGGTTATGAGTTAGTACTCCATCAACTATGGGGAAATGATGAGGTGTAGGTCCTTCATTACTCTCTATTTATAGAGGATGCATGTGGTGCATAGTCTATAGAATAAATCCCTCATTTTTGTGTTGTAGAGAGGGACATGACTCTATGGTTGGGTTCTTATGAGATTTCTTGGAGAAAAAGATGGAATTGGTAGGACCTCTAGTGATGGGCATTATAGTTATACCTAGAAATACATTCTCAATGGATTTTGTTATCTTATATGGGACATTAGGGATTTAAGGGATATTACCAATAGAGCATATCCATCATGAGAGTGTTATATAGGATAAAATGTATCTTGGAGTGAGTTGTCTTGGATGAGAGTTACCGTTTAGACTCAAGTAGAATCCTATGGTTGGTAGTGAGGTAGGGAACTCATGAGGCTTGGAGTCTGAGATAAGTAAATCTGGGTGATCTTAGAATATTTTACAGTGATTTAAAATATCTTTATTGAAATAACATGTGGTTAGATCTGACTAGCTATGTATTGCTGAGTAGTGATTGAGATAGATCTTCTCTCTCATTTGGGTTTTTTCCCCTGGATGGGTAGAGAAGACTGTTGCCTTTCAGTTTCTCCCTATTATTTTGTTTTTTTTGGGGTGCATAATGCATAATGTTATAATCAACCCCATACAGGCTTTTCCCAAATAGTTTATGTCTTGTGTAGATGAAATGCCTTTTGACGGAGTCTGAGGGGTGCTTGAAGTAGGATAAAGTTAGAGAGATATATATAACTAGGTGTTTATTGGTGCTTGACCGAGGTGTGTTTTGGTGGTTTATTTTGAAAAATGTCCACTTCTTCTGAGTAGGTTGGATTATTTTAATTTTTTTTGTGGGATTTTATTTTTACCTTTTTGTACTTTTAATACATTTTATATACTCTATTTTTTTGATAGATGTATGCATGAATTTATATTTTCATATTTTTTATTGATTCACTATTGCATGGAGATGTATGTGGGTGCATGTGTAAAAGTACCATAGTCTAAGGCATCCCATATATGTGATTTTCCTACTCAGTGCTGGTTTCCAACCTATGAACTATTATATTTGGGCTTGGGGTAGTCATGGATCGGTTCCTGGTGGGTCAGGTCATAACAGAGTGGTATCTGAGAAGGTTACACATTGGGACTACAGTGTAGTAGTTATCTAGATGTATGTTATGTTGAATATTTATGGAGACAGTGTTAAAGTGTATCGAGTTTAGCATTTAATATAGGGAATTAGATGTTAGTGTAGTAGCCAACGTATCCATTAACCAATACTCTGATAACATTCTTGTTGACTCGGTACATTGAGTCACTGGTAGTTGGAAACATTTGGTACATACATCATATATGATTGGTTTTTGGGTTCCATGTACTTCGTGAGCCATCCCCTAGATAAAATATTTAACCATGGAACATCATGATTCTATTTTAGTATGCCTCTGTGATGAAATATAGATAGGGTTCCACAATAGGATTGTGATGATGATCCACTGAGTGATGAGGATTCAGTGTAGGGCACTATGTAGGAAGTGGTACCTCCAAGTGTTCCTCCAATCAATCCAACATCCATTTTGAAACTACTTGTTCTAGTAATTTGGGATGAGTAAGTATGCAGGTTGAGTGTGTTGTATGAGTTTCAAAGGTAAAGACCTCCCATGTATTAGGGTGAACCAAACCCTCAGGCAGCTAATGGCTAGATTGAGGTAGTCACATGTGTTTTCAACCTTGTGGTGACACCTCTTGATTAGATAGTGGAAATAACCGAGATTATTTTGTAGGCATTGTTTGGCCAATGGTGGATTCTAATGATACAGACCCACGATGAGATGACTCTCACCTAGAAAGAGTTTGACCAGCTCTCCAGGGAAGATTTCTATCCAATCACATTGATATTGGGGCATATCCAAGAGCTTTTGTAGCTTCCACAGGGTATCATGTTTGTGAAATAGTACTTAGTGATGTTCACATACCATTCATGATACTCCCTAAATATGGTCAAAGATTCATTTTTCTGAGCATAGACCTTTTATAAGGGCCTACACAGAGACATATGATAAGGTCTGGTCTCATGGTGCCTTTCCTATTATGTGGGGGGTGCTGGAGTGAGGTCTAGTGATAGAAAAATTCATGGAATAGGGTTGGGTGAACGGAGATGACATTGGTTATCTTGAGGATGAGACATTTTTAATAGCTATCATATGGTAATCAAAAGGATTGTGATGCATGAGGCATACCCATTCCTAGACTCAGAGATATTGGTTTGTAGCATAAGTTTCATGCTGTGGATCTAGTCAGTCAATTGAGAGGAAGTGATACGCTTGTGACAAACATGGACATATTTCATGGGATTGTTCGACCCACTATTCTGCTAAGAGGGAGACAATTATTGGACTAACCTGGTAGAGTCAACTTCTGGATCTTGGATTTCTACATGATGGAGTATGTGGAAGATGACTGGGGAGAGTGCTAGGAGGTGGTAGATAGATTTTCACCAGCACCCCTAGGTGGTTTTCACTAGTCTTAGGGAGTTGGATAACGAGGATAAGAATAGTTGCAGGATGCATAAGCCTATGAATCAAAGGCCCCATGGATGATTTTAGATACTCTCCGTGTCCTTTATACTTTTTCAATAGTATTTTTATGTAATTTTTCAAGGTACTTTATTATTTCCTCTTCCTAATAAAGTATATCTAGGTTTTAATGGGGAATTGGCGGAGCCCTACGATGGTGATGTTTGAAATAGATTTGGCATCATGAGAGAGAGTGATGTCTCCCCCATTGAGACACATTCTTGTGATTGATAAAAAATTGTGTGAGTGAGTCAGTGATTCCCAAAGTTGATAAAGTTGAGGTGTGATGTATGAGTTCCATTGACTTTTGTGTTCGTGGTAGGGTTATGTTTGGTGTGAAAAAGCAGGACTTGGAATTTCTATTAGAGCATTGATGCTCGACTCTTATTATGGATGCTCTTACAGAGAGGATCAATGACCACACACTTACATCAATGGTGTTCCTTAACTACATGAGGATAGTTCCTTGCAAATAATATTTCAATAGTGGTATATTTAGGCCTTAAAATGTTTCCTTATTGTGTATTGGTTTTTTAATATCTATGATAAAATGGTTTCCACTAGTGGGTGTGGTGGATTTTTTTGATTTTTGGATAGATTTCTTCCTTTTCATTGGAGTGATCCCAAATTGAGTAGGATGAACTCATGTGTAGGAGAATATAGTCGATTCATATGGCTAGTATGGCCCTTGGAGTAGCAGTGCAATGAGATTCTGGTTTCCTACTATAGTGGTGGAGTTAAGGACACATACTTGAATATGTTTTGCATTTAACTTTCCACTAAGAGTTAGTATTTTACTTATACTGACACCCATATATTATACCGATATCTCTATCAGTATGTCAGTTGACTCCTATGGAGTTTCTAGAGCTGTGTTGTAGTTGGAGGTTTGTAAATGGATAGCCTAGCAAGACCTAGTGTGCGCACTTGTTCAACCCTATGTTGTTCATTCATACCCCTGTGTTCTCAGAAAAAGAGTTATTCATGAGATTGTTTCCATTTTTGTAGTATAGTACATCCAGGGGAAGATGAGAACTGCTAGTTTATGTCAGTATCTATGATAGGTTAGCAAGGTGGTGTACCTCTAGACCCTATGATCATATACGGACCAGGTACTTGGTTTTTTCCACCGATCATAGCTGAGGAGACATACACCCACTTTTTTTTAGAATGTAAACCTGGATTGAGCTAGAAATTGGGTGTAGTTTTTCCTATATGATTACCCTAAGTATATTCTTATAGGAAGCACATGAACCCTTTTATGAGATTACTAGTATGAGAGTCCTAGTGAAGAGCTCAATTTATCTCCTTATTCATAGGATTTCAATTTTTGGGGAATAAAATATTTTATTTGGGGAGAATCTAATGACTTTGTTTTTACTGTGTAAGACTTCATAATATTTTTAGGAATATTTCCAAAGACAAGGACTGATTTGGAATGGGATTTTGGGGTTCAGAGAGCCTTGGTGTAGTGATATTAAAGATATTAATTATATTTTATCACAAACATGCAATTTCCTTATAAATGTGGAATAACCCCTCAAGTAGAGACTCAGATCAGAAATCTAAGACCGTGATTGAGTTCAGAACATGGTTTTTACCCTAGATGAGAAATAATATTTGTTAGCATTGGGTTCTGGGTTAAGGGTGCATTGGTGGGAGAGTTGAAGATTTTAGTTAATTAAAATAAAAAAATCATCCCCAACCCCCTTCTGACACACAAAAAACGTATAGTAGGATCTCCCCCTTGAGAAACGGATGACCTGAGGCCAAAAAAAAGAGAGGGGGAGTTGTTGATCCTTGTTCTTGATGTTGATCATTACCATATTGAGAAATAGTGTCTCACGAGCATCATTTCAAACCCAAGTCTTTGGCATTTTTCCACGAGGTAGAAAATTTTGAGTTCTAAGTCTAGATCCTCTTTTTTATGAGTTGTATTAAGGTTTTAGAGCCCTTATAAAAATACTAAATACCCAATGGGGGGCGATCATTAGGTTTCGGAGGAAGCTAAGGTGCCTTAGTTGGATCATAAGGAATTCATGTTCGGAATTCCTTATCACATGACATGTAGTATATGGGAACACATTATGTGTTCTTACCATTTTGGGAAGATGAACTTTTGGGGACTATACACTGTGTACTAGGGGTACATTCCATTTAGTGATCCAATGTCATGCGGTCGAGGGAAATGTCTAGACATGCTGTGTTAAGGGACATGGCCATGTGAAAGTACATGGAAAGAGACATAGACATAGGGTGATGTACATGGGAACTGGATGAGGATGTGACCAAAATTAAAGTTATCTAGAACATTCCATGTATCGAGGACACACACCATGTTGAAGGCAGAGTTAGTCAATCCATGTGGGTAAGGACATGGCCAGGGACCTGGGTGAGTCAAGACATGTCATTTGCACCATGTACACACCGTGTAAGCTCACATGACCATCCAAGACATTTGGAAGAAGACACAAATAGGTGCTCATGCATGGTCACACACCATGTGGACCCAAGTACATGCCATTCATGGGAACTTACACATAACATATCTAATTCTTTGAGGCTCATATTTAGGCTTGAGATTATCCTATCTTGAGTAGTTATCCATATAGAACATAATGGTATCCTTCATGCTGGATTTTGAGATACAAAGTGGCATGATTTAAGAACTATGTTTCATTAGTTTTGCTAAATCATGGGTATTGATCAAAGTGATCACTAGATCAATGTCGGGGTCATTACCCTTCCCTATCATCTCAAGATGTGGGTCCCCTTAGACTCTTTAGGCTAGTATAGCAATGATCCCCTACCATCAATGCGTGGGTCCCCTACCAGTGATAGTGTTGCAACATGAGGCATAATGAATGTGGTGCTCCTTCCAGTGATGCGTGACTGATGCTAAAGGTTAGATTGTATTTTAATTGAGTCACTAGGACCAGTACCCCTATCATGAAAGGGTGAAGGTTTACCTTATATCTAAGATATGTAGATATGGAAATACCCCATAGAAGGTATGGGTCTTCTACCCACGGAGTAGTTCTCTCAAGGATGGTACTCCTCTGTTAGACCAGGGTGTAGGTCCCCTGTATTGTTTGTATAGATTGATACAGAGATCCATTTTCAAATCAGGGCATGGTCCCTCCATACTTATTGTGTAGATGGAGTCAATACTCTCATATCATACCCAGGTTCAAGTCCTTAATCCATGGAGTCAATACTCTCCTATCACACTAGGGATTGGGTACTCCATATGCGATGTTTAGATAGAGTCGATACTTCATTGTTCTACTAGGGTGTGGTTCCTCTATTCTAAGGTCAATACTCCCATGTTGTGTCAGGGTACGGGCCCCCCATTGTGATTAGAGAGGTAGAGAGGGAACTCCCCTCTACATAGGATATAAGTCCTCTATATATGGAGCAGTACTCCATCATCTTCAATTTTTGATTGAGAGCAGGTTCTCCATGGGAGTTGAAGCTCCCTCAGTTGTGGAGAATAGTGTTGAGGATTAGGCCTCACCATTTTTTATGCACGACACATGGTTAAGAGGTAGTGAAAACTTGATGCAGTGAGGTGTAGGCCTCTTCCTATGTGTATTAAAGAGGTTTAGAAAGATGGTTAGGAGTTATTACTCCCTCGATTGTGGGGAGACAATGAGGTACAGGTCCCTCCTTGCTCTATCTTTAGAGAGGATGCACATGTTTCATAGTATGGAGTAGTTCTCCCTCATATGTGTGCTATAGTGAGGGGTGGGCCTCTCTTATTGGGTTCTTATGAGATTGTGTGGGGTTCAAGACGGTGGGGGTAGGACCTATATAGCTAGTCACTAGAGTCAGAACTAGAATGCAGTTCTCGATAGAGCGTGCTCTCTAGGATGGACCATCAAGGATGAAAAAGTTGTTTTCAATGGATAGTATCTCTTAAGGGAGTGTCATCTAGGATTGTAGGGCTTTTGGAGTGAGTTCTCCTGGATGGGTATTACCATTGATCCTCGAGTAGAATCATGTGGATGTCAATGAGGTGGGGACCTCACGAGACTTGGAGACTAAGGTGAGTATATCTGGGTGATTCTAGAATACCTTGCGGTGATTTCACATATCTTGATTAACACAAAATGTGGTTAGATCATACAAGCCATGTATATCAAATGAGAGGTCTAAATGGAGCTTATCTCTTGTTTGGGTTTTCTCCTCTAAAAGGGATGAGAAGACTGTTTCCTATCAGTCACTCCCTTTTATTTTGTTTTTTAAGTAGAATATTGGGTATTGTTATACTCACCCCTACATGGGATTTATTCACACATGTCATGTATTGTGAAGATGAAATTCCTTTTGAATGATTCCTAGGAGGACCCAGAGAAGGAAAATCTTAGAGATCTTGATAGACCAAGGTGTTTACTGGTGCTTGAACAAGGTGTGTTATGGTGGTTTCATTTGACAATGGTGTACTCCTTCTGAGTAGGTTGGATGCTTTTACAGTTTTTGGTGGGATTTTATTTTTAACATTTTTTACATTTATTACTTCCATTGTACTCTAGTTTTGGGATATATATATATATGTGATTTCATTTTTTATTCTAGTTTTTTATCTCTACACTATTCCATGGATATGTATGTGGGTACGTGAAAAAAGGTACCATAGACTAAGACCTCTAATAAATGTGATATTCATACTCAACATTGGTCACTATCCCCTGGACTATTAGAGGTGGGTTTGGGGGTAGCCGTGGCTTGGGCCCCGATGGGTTAGGTCATGACATGGATCTCCCAGGGAAGAAGTACTATTGACTATTTCATTCAATATTCAATTCATTGGAATAATTCATTCACCATAACACATATTGAAGGTTTCAAACTTTATTTTTTCCTTTTTGTACCTTAATTGGGCAACTGATTTTTTTTCTACATATCATAGGTAAGAGAACATTTTGATACATAATTGAATTCACCAAGTCCACATATTTTATCATTCATATATATTTTTTTTATATTTTTTTTCTTTATTTTCAATAGCCCACTTTTATGGTTATGAGTGAATTTAATAAGGTTTGAACATTTTCATATAAACATTAAAAATAAGATTCTTCAAATAGATGATCATTCTCACCTTCCAACATCCATAATTTTCTCCATTGAAATATGGTTCTCTAATTATTGACATCCCTTATTTGAGATCAACCATATGCACATCTTATTCAAATATACCTTAAACTCAATATTTTTATAGATTAACTAAATTCTTCAAAAAACACTCATTTTATACCAATTGTTGGTCAGAATAATCTCAATGACATGGGGGGGGGGGTTAGTGAATTATTTACCTTAAAAATAGTTTGATAAATTAAAATTAATCCTCTTTTGTGACTCTAAAGGTAATATAGTATTATTTTATTTAAAAATATTGAGTAGAAAAAATAATGAAACAAGAACACAATATTTTTTATAGTGGTTCAAAGTATAAGGATTCCCTAGTCTACTCCATTAATATTCTCTCTATGAGTTTGGATATTTTCACTAAACTTGACCATTTTCCATGGGCCTCTACAAATTTGTGTAGGGATTGTAACCTTAAAATAAATCAAGCTCTTTTTTAAGGAATCTTGATATCCAAATCATATAATGAGAAGTTGAAACTCCACCACAACTATGTTTAGGAAATTATAATCTAGAAAAATTAGATCATATGTGGATTTTTGGAATATATTCCACACATAGCTGCAACAAAAAATCATAGATGATGATATATTTAGAGAAAAAATATAAATTATACTTAAATTACACTTCTTTTGAAGAATATACGATCTTATTAATGATAAAATTATTGAAAAACACATAAAATCAACAAGAAAAACTAATGTAGTAGTAATAGGAATATCACTTCAATAGATGATAAACATGTATGTCTTCAAAGTGTAGTCCTAAAAGAGACCCTAAATCCACAATAAATTGAAAAAATAAAAAAATATATGTCTCATAGGTTTATTGATTTACAAAATAGATACTTATGATAAAAAATCAATAAATTATACTGACTTAAATATATAGAAATTTCTTCTATGTAAAATATGAATCTGATTAAGAATAGAGTAGAATATTTTATCAACAAGCTTATTAAAAATTAATATTATAAAAATTTATTATACAGTAGCACTTTGAAAATCACATATCCTTTTTTTAATACCACACAACATTAAATAATAATTTTTTTCAAGAATAACTAAGAACAATGATTTGATATTGGTCAAAAAAATCCATAAATATCGAAAGATAAATCATGATATTCAAAAAAATAAGTTCATTAAAAATTCCAATTAAAAATAATAACATACTTTAAAAATAGAAACTATTTAATACATTTATTTAGATCCTTTTAATTTTTCTTAGAATATATTTTAATAAGATATTGATTCCTGATAAACCATTTTTGAAATATTAGAAAATATCTCAAGTTAAAATTCTGAAGACGGCTACTTCATACAGAGGGATAAATATACATATAGAGTCTTAAAAAGTATGTTTCAAAATATACCATTGATTCTAAATGTTGGTTAAAAAAACACATCTTACATACTTGACCATAGGGATCATCATAAATGTTTAGTTCCCAATCCAAATGTTCATCTTAAATTCAGGGTACAAAAGTTTTATTCATTTTGGAAATTTAGGCTCCCAAAACTAACATTATCCACAAACATAAGGCTTAGAATAATTATTCAAGACTCCTTAGAAAAACCATCTAGAACACTCAGAAAAACCTCAACCCAAATAAATCTAAAATAAAATAAATATTTAAAGAAATATAATTCTAAAATTTACTTAATGTAACTTCATTAGTAAAATAGAAAAGTGTATTTATGGGAATAAAAATCAATAATTTATTAAATAATATTTTCGGATAAATATATTCCTAATAATAAATCTCACATTGTAGAAATGATTCAACTACCTACAAGCCACCATTATAGGAATAATCACAATAGAAATTTAATTAAGGGAACCAGAAAATGTTTTTATGTGTGGGAATAGAGGATATTAAGTACAATATTATCAAATATATGTGAATAAGTAGATTTATGAAATAAGGGATAAGACATTTACACCTAATGCATCACTAATAGTTCAATGTTTCAAATATAAGAAGTTTGGAAATTATGAACACCAATACACCAATACAAGGGTTTATAAATAAGATCATTATCAAAAAATGATAATTAAAAATTATTGAATATATTTTATAGAATTAAAATTCATTTTATTCCACAATATTTATTAAACTGGATAATTTTGTGATATATTTTTTTTATTAAGGCTCTATTTTTAGTTATTATGGAGATATTGTATAATTGAGTCTTAATTATGAACTAATTGGAGTAGATATTTTGAGGTATAAATGAATGATTGATATTGATTCATTTATAAAATTTATTTTATGTGAATCAATTTTTATGATGGTTTTAAAATTGTGAACTATTAGAAATTTAATTGAACAAATCATGAAGAACATTCATGATTAGCTAAACTTACCATAATAGTTCTGTCAACTAGTTGTGAATCTTCAACCGAACTGACCATGATCATTGTAAGTTGAACCTAATATGAAATTTTTTACAACCGACCATGAAATTAAAGACTAAATAACCTAAACCCAAGTTCAGGGCTAGTTAAAATATCCATGAATAATGTATAAAATGACCATGAACTAGTATGTCGACGTGGTTTAACTAACTTTGACTAATTTCTAATACCAGTTTAAACTTATATAAAGTACAAGTTATTGTTGAATTAAAGAGGGATTATGGAATTCATGAAATATAAATAATATTAATTTATGTATTATCTAACCAAATCAAGAAATCTCATAACTATATATGCACTTGGAACATGATCCATTAATAAAGGGATCAAAAAGAGATCATGGGTTTATGATCCACTCTTGATGCTATGGTTAAAAGTTAAGATAATATAGAATATACTTTATCCAAAAGGATAAAATAAAGGAGTAATAATGAACACATAAAATCATTGACTAAGGATGAAGGATTTTAAGATGGATCATGAGAGGCTATAAAGGTGGGGATGAACCACTTTCAAGGGGGGATTTAAACTACTTTTTAGTTTACCTTTTTTACTTTTATGTGGGGATCATTTTTTTTGTTTTAATCTCTCAATTTTATAAAGAAATCCATATTTAGTGATTGATTCATTGGGGGGAGTTCCTTTATTATATTTGAGTCGTTATACTGAATCATAATTATTCTCTTTATATTTTATCATCAGTTAATAGTTAGTGGAATGGATGACTGATTTATGATTATAGTCAACTTTATTAATCAATAAAATTATTTTCTTCTTAGGTTGTTTATTCATTATTCCCCACACTCATATGATCCCATATATGATGGTTTAAGGTTAATCAAGTGGTGAAGTAATAAGATATTTTTGGTCCCTATATGGGAAAATATTGATCTTATTATTAATTTCTTGAAATCACCCTCTATTAATTAGGGGTTGTCCAGGAAGTAAAGTGTGAGATAAATGTTGAAGATTTTGGAGATTATTAGATGCTTCCCCTATAAACATAGGAAATAGGATAAAATTACTATGATCATAGTAAGATTGGAACTCAAAATTTACTCATTATAAGGTGAGAAGTCTTTGATCATGGATTTAAGCATTGACCAGTAGTCAAGATGAGAATTTAATTTTATTGAATTTGATATTAGACATTTTTTGATCCTACACTTGAATTAATAAAAATCTTATTTCTTATTAATTCAATATTTTTATCTTTTTACCTAGTCATTAATGATCAAACATATGGGTGTCAGTTCCCTAGAATCAACAAATTCACAATTTCTATTACCTATATATTCATAGTCTTAAATATTAATAAATATCTTATCACATGATAAGTGTTATTCTACATAACATTAATGTGGAAATGTCCTTGGAGTATCCCACATTGAAATATTATAGTAGTTCCACACTATAGTGACAAATTTGAAGTGACATGACACTATTTATAAATATATGTTCTATGGATGGATGCAATTTATCTAAATAGAGATAAATGATATAGGTTATTAGGTGTTATAGGATCATAATACATTGGAACATATTATAATAAAGTTCACACTTGGTAATATCTAAGAGAGGATTTCATGAGAACAAACTCACCTATAATAATTCCACATGTTATATGCATAATTGGATATTCCTATATGTGTATGTGTGTATTGATCCTTAGACTTGAGAGTATTATTAATATATATCATGAGTTTAGTACTTAGAATTATTGATGAAAACCATGATGATTTATACTTTCAATGAGGTAGGATACATTGGGTATGTCACAAGTGATATAACATTAATGAATAAGTCAAGAAAGGCTTTATACCTACTAATTTAATGAAATAAAATATCTGAGGTCCTTTGATTGGGATGGAACTATATGATTAACTCCAAGACCATGGGGGGGTTTATCAATGAATACATTTCAATAAATTCAAAGTATGATATATCAAACATAAAGGTTGATGACCCAAGTATTAAACCTTTTTGATGATATATTCGAAGAAAGAGATTATATTACATAGTGAGAATTCATAGGAGGTTGTTATTATTGTGATATTAAAATCTTTCTCTATGGGTCCCATGATTTATTTCTTGACATTTATCATAGACTTTTGGACAATTATCCTAATGCCAATAATAAAGAGGTCTAAAGGCATACACACTAAGTGTATCCAGTAACACAATTAAATTATATTTTAATTTAATATTAGAAGAAATATTATTTTCTAGTTCTAAGGAATAATACTTATGTTATACTGATCTCATAAATATTTATTGAAAAAATAATACAATGATATTTATTTATTTACATAATTAGTTATTATTCAAGGTTTGATAAATTCCAAAGAGGATTGATGATCCAAGTTAAGGGTCTAGTGGAAATGATTTTTAATTATTCCAAGAGCTTATCCCATATCGAGGAAAATAATAATAATAACAATAATAATAATAGTATTATTATTTGATGTGGAGGTCACTTATAATTAATATATATGATGGAAAAAATCCACATGGTATGTGTTTTGGGTTGTTTTTATTGATAATATAGTTAAAGGACTCGTCAATGTAGTCAATATCAATGATCATAGCTCATATTTTGAAGGTGGGAAGAGTTTTGAAGGAGTTCATGATGATTTATAGAAAAATAATTTTGAACTTGTAGTTGAGAATTTTGGCTATCTCAAAATTCTTAATGACCCTTACCCTTTGTTTGTAAGGATGACCCCTGGAAGGATGGTTGTTTTTCAGAAAAGGCATGGAGTTTTCATTATTTTTGTAAGGATAATATTTATGTAGGGTAAAATGGTCTTAAGGGTAAAGTTGTTCTGCGTAATCATCCTTATGGTTTTCATAAACATCATCTAAATCTATATAATCTTGAAGGTTATACATAAGTATAAATATTAACTATGTAAGAATCATTCGACTATGAATATGAATCATTTCAAGTTCCATAATGATCTTCATGCAAAATGTAAGGATGATTTTGAATAATAATGAATTTTGACCTATGGATGGATGATTCCAAATCTATGTAAGGACCATTCCTTTGTGTAATTTATGGAGAAGTGTTATCCATTTGTAGTTACGATGGATTTTATTAATCATAAAATATAATTAATATTTCAACCAACATGAAATGGTATAATCAAGTATATAATTATGGTAGATTCAAGATATAGTGTATTGATTATTTAAATCATTTTGAATGATTTATTTTGAGGGATTGATCTGACCATGCAAATCAACTCCTGAAAAACAAGATAGGTTACATGAAATTTACAACTATAGAACCACTACAGTATTAATAAAATATCACTAAGAGGGGATAGTGTGTGAATTAGTGATCTATACTATTTTATATTTATTTCAAAATAAAGTTCTTCACAAGTTATAAATTTCTTATGTTTTTTTTAAACATCCAAATGCACACCAATACAAGGGAACAAAAAATATTTACAAGGTTAACCTATGAATATGGGAAAGATATTCCTTGTTGTGATATGGATTCCAATAGTATTACACTAAACACTAGAATAATATTGTGATTATAGTGATTTTGGTATAACCATGAAACTCTCATTATCATATCTCCTAACTATGCTTCATAGATTCACACACACAAGTGAATTATGCACTTTATAATGAAAACAATTTTTTAGGTAACAACAGATACACCTTCCTCATGTAGAAAATTATATAGTTGTCAGATGTTCTAAACTATTCTTATTATTAAATCACATGCATAATAATACATGCAACATATTCTTTTACTGAATTTATCACTATATAGAATAATAACATTCAATGAATAATGTAAAAAAAACTTCTCTTATTTCCCTCACCCAAGGTGAACTTCATTACTAACTTGCACAGTTGGTTTCTTCAAAAAAATCTCATCAATAACTCCCATTTCCTTGATTGAATATTTATTCACATCATAATTTATGTGAATAATATTCATTCTTTAATTTCATCCAGACTGGTCTTCAAACTATCATAATATAGTTATCATAATTTGAATTTAAATTCTATTTAAGACTTGGATCTTTGAATTAAAAAACTCCCACTTCATCACTCTTTATGACCAATGAATAACTACTTGTATTAACTACTAGTAAATATTTAAATTTTTCCTCATAAAAACCATTAAATCCATATGAACTCCACGATTCATTTATTTGAAATAATTTATTCATGTAAGATATTTATAGTAACCTATAAATGTGTGAAGTCACTATTTGTGATACCAACCTCAAGATTTATTTCCCCTATTTAAATATTGGAATTATTCTTCATCTCTCCATTAAAAATACAAATAAATTTAAAACTATAAATAAATATATATTCATTCATATATTTTCAATATATGTATATTATTTTATTTATAAAGAAACAAATTCCCATAAGTTTTCCTCCTTCTTCCTCCACAAACTTTTCCTGGATCATGCATAATTTGAGATTATTTAATCATTGGAATATATCCTAATAATTAACCTAATGAAAAACCATTTAGGTATTCAAATATAGAAAACTATTTTTTTATCTTTAAGTTTCGTTAGAAATATACTAAGTATGGGACTGATTGTATGAAGACACCTCTAAGTGATCGACTTCATGATGTGATAACTTACTATTAATATCATCTATAGAAGATAATCGATTGCAAGAGGCTAGAGTTAGTATGATGATGGAATGGAAATAAACTGCATGATAAATATTATCGACTATGTCAATCAACCATGGTATATATCAACTATGTGACCAAACATTGATCAACCACATAACCAAATCTAGATAAAATTCATGAAAAAATATGAATTGACCACATAACAACTATGGATCAACCACATGAGAAAATCTAAACTGACCAAATGAAAAAATCCAAATCAACCACATGACCAACTCTGGATCAACCACATGAATAACATCACGCAGATAGTGTCACTAATTACACTAAAACTCATCCTTTATTTCCTTTAACACCAATCATCACAAATTTTATGAGTTTTTTATTTTCAAGAAAATATAACAAACTATGCATAAAATTTCCAAATTTTCATTACTGAATTTTAAATCTTAGTCTCAACAAATGCCTCTTTTTATTTTATTGGAGAACAAAGAACATAAATCACTATTAAACTCAAAATAATTAAAAATAGATTACCAATCAATATTTATAAACCTACTTGAGTGAAATTTATATAGGAAACATGGAAACTAAATAATCATACTGTGTTTTCTATAAAAACAGTGACTAATATTCTTCATCACATTAATAACACCTCAAAACTATTATGGAAACTAGTGATAAATGAGTTATTATAAACACTATCAATAAAATATTAAAATATTTCATACATGATGAAATAATAACTTACCCATTTTAAGAACCATCTCAAAATATTTGACCCCCCTTAAGAGAAACACATATCAATGGGTACCCCTATAAATATTCTCCTTATTCTAAAAACTTCAAAGAGATAAAAATAAAGAAATATTTATGCCATAATTTATTCTCCTCTTTGAAATATACATCCAAGGATTAAAAATATAATGTTTTGAACACCATAACTTATTCTTGAAATGAATTTGTTTGATCACCTAAATTAAACCTAAGATTCCTAAATGATTATTTAGACAATGAATTGGTAAACAAATCAACATTATTCTCCTTTGTTGTAATATACTATAAATTTAATTCATTTATCTCCACATTATCCTTGATAATTTTATGTTTGATATAAATGTGATTTACCCAATAATGTTGAATAGGATTCCTCAAAAAAATTTGTAGCACTTTGATTATCAAAATCAAGAAGATGTGGTAGTTTCACTTAAAATTTCAAATCTTTTAACTATGTGTTCATCCAAATTAAATGTGTTACGAAATGAGTTAAAACCATATAGATTTCATCAGTAATGATTAAAGTCAAAAAAATCTACTTCATATTGTTCCAAAAAAACAACTATCACCAAGGTTAAAAAATCCACTAGATATAGACCTTCTATCAGTAACACATCCCTCTCAATATACATCTGCATAACCAAACATATCCAACTTCACTTTACTATCATATATAAGTCCATAATCAATGATACCCTTTATATACCTACGAATCAATTTGGATATTAAAAAATGGGATTATTTAGGTTCACTTTGATACTTGGAACAAATAGTAACATAATATATTAAATCAATCCTAGAGGTTGTAATGTATAATAGGATTCCAATTAATATTCTAAATTCTCTAGGATTAAAATCCTTTACTAGTTCATATTCTGAAAAAAAATTTCCCACTAAAATGGGTGTGGAAATAGGATTGGACTATCCCATACCAAATCATTTCAAGAGTTTCTTAGAATACTTATTTGGAGAAAGAAACATGTGATCTATCTATTGAGTAATTTTAATTCGTAGATAGTATCTCATATCTCTGAGAATAGAAATTTCAAATAATTCCTCCATATCCTTATAAAATTTCTCACACATTTCATCATCAATTCTATAAAATATGATCTCATTTTAATATAAAATAATTATAAGAGATAACTATTTATCACCTTTGATTTATAAATTTCCACCCACTATCTACTTTCTGAAATTCAAATTCTTAAAATAGGTATCCATCTTAGAATACCAAGATCATTGGTATTATTTAAACCTATATAAATACTTTTTTAACATGTAAACACAATTCTCATATTTACCAAGATAGAAAACACATGGTTTATGAGTATATACCTCCACTTATAATTCACCATTGAGGAAAGAAGACTTGAAATAAATTTGGAATATATTGTAATACCTTTTTAATATATAAAAGGAAATATTATATTGGTTTTATGTTTTGAAACTAGGGAAAATGTCTCATAAAATTCCACTCCTTCAACTTGAGAATAACCATTACAAACTAGTATTTCTTTATTTATCACCACTTAACCTTTTTCATTAATATTTTTTTATAAACACTCACTTTGTCCTGATGATATCATTTTCTTTAATCTTGGGTACCAACTCCCAAGTGTAATTTTTCTATAACTGTTCTAGTTATTCATTAATATAATTAACCCCTTCTTAATTCTTCTTTGATTCTTTGACATCTATAGGTTCAAATTTAGATAACAGTGATATATTATTTTTTTCCTTATAATTATCTCATTTTTTAATTTTTTTCCATGACCCCAATGATTTTTGGAACTTGAAATGTTCTTCTTATCCTTATATGAGATGAGTGAGATTAATCCTCATCACTTGAAATAACCAAATATTCTTATCTAAACTATACATAATCTATGCATTTTTTTCTTGAATTTATTTAAGCTATTCAACATAATCAACACCATCACTTTTGGAGCATTCTTTACTATAAATAACTTACTTATTTGTATATTCCTATATATTGAAATTATATATATAAATAGTTATTCTATCATTCTTATTATAACAACAATATACCCTTAAATGTTTGGTATAACTAAGAAAAATTAGAGCAACACATCTTGGATCAAATTTACATAGATTTAAAAATTTTATTTTGATGATACAAGAGCTAAAAAACACCCTTATATACTTCTAACATAGTAGATTTTTTATTATTAATATCGTAAGGGGAATTATATAATTTTTTTATACAAATATCAGATTTGAATATGAACTACGACACCAATATTTTATCTTAAAAAAAACTAAGAAGTATCATATTTTTGAATAATTGTCCTATGAATCTCCACTAAACACATATTATATCATTCAGTAACACCATTTTTTATAGTGTGTATGGTGTACTCAATTTATATCAAATACCATGTTTCTCTAGATAATATTTAATATTCCCCTTATAAACTCAGTTCTATTCTTATTTTGGATTTTATTGAGATAAAATCACCACTCCTTTTGTATACTTATCAAAAACCATTTAAATGATTTTAAGGCCTCAGAATTTTGATTCATAAACATGACTCATATAATGTGAGTCATTGGTTGATTTCTTCCACATAGTCTTGCATAAATATAAATGAATGATCTCCAAAGGTTGAGTAGATTAAATCTTAAACATTTTGTCAAGACATAAAAATATTTCCATTTTGGCATGTTGAGAAAATCCAATATATTTATCTTCTCAGTAAATGAACATCATGAAAATTATCTCAATGAGAAATCATGTTCATATTATTTTTTCTGAAATGAAATATCCTTATATTCCATAAATCATTCTGTTATTTTTATTCTGAGTTAGCATGAATTTCAAGCATTATAAACTTGAAACATATTACCACTAGTTTTCTATCATCCTGTCATCACTTTTCCATCTTAAATATTTCTAACTGAGAGACTTTCCTTTCCAAAGAATCACTTTATTTACTTCATCATAGAGCTAAGAAATACTTAAAAATATGTGTCTCATCATATCAACTTAAATGGTATTTTTGGATTCTAACCTTTATTTCCTGATAACAGAATAATCAAACCATTTTATATTAAGTGACTCATCATTTCCAAAGGTCAAATATACATATTTATAATTTTTAGCATCATTTAAAAGATTCAAATATCATATCATATACAAATAGAACATACTATCAAGTATACATGTATTTTTCTTCTTTGAAACTTTAAGTGAAACTTCATCAATAAGAGTTTTTTATTCATCTTTATTATCTACCTATATCTATGTCTCTCCTGATACTTATTTCCCCATTGAGATACTAATGTACAGATAAATCCTTTATAAATGTGACCTTGTATACAATATCTTTTATAGAAATCTTACAATGGTTGAAACCTATTCTCAACCTTTAAACTAGATTTTATAGATTTTTTTCTAAATCTGTTTCCTTTGAGTTGTATGAATCCCCATAAAATTCTATCTCCCAAGACTTATAGACTTGTTTTTATATTGGTATTTAAACCAACACATCATAAAAATATTCCCAAAACCACCACAATGACAATAATAACCATAAAAAACAAAATCACCTTTGAAAACTGTATACTATTTAAAACTATGTTTCTTCCTTTCAACCTTCTTTTTTCCATCAGTCTTGGATCTTTTTTATAATTTTTTTTGATGAAATCATAACTTTTTTTCTTCATGATAGTATTATTTTAATAATGTTTAATGACATTTGTTATAAAATATTTTGAATCAAGTTTTGAGTTCCTAGAATTACTAAATTTTTATGACTCAATTAATTTAGCCACAAACAAGGTTATTTGAACTTGTTTATTATTATTAAATTTTTTAAACCTTTTAGACTATAACATCATCCTAGGATAATGATTTTTTTATATTTTTTAAATTAAATATTTTTTTAACTCTCTCTAAATTATTGAATAGAGTTGTCTGGATATGTTTAGTTCTTCTTCTACCATGACCCATTTAAGTTGAATAAGATCAAGTTCATTCTCTAACTCTTTAAATTTTTCTTTTAAAATTATAATCAAGATATTCTTATCATCAATTAGTTTTTTCAGATCATTAATCATAATAAAAACTTATATATTTCTTCTTCAAGAACTGATTCCATAATATTGGTATATTGATCACCTTTCTTCAAAGTTCTGTTCTACTTATCAAGCTTTGAAATTTTTTAGGGACATTATTTTCATTATATATTCATTATAAAATCCATATTAGTCTATTATTATTAAATTTATGAACTAATTTTTTCATTATAAACCTTTTCATCATTTAATTTCTTAATGAGAATTTTTTAACCATTTTCATTATTAGAAAATTCATCCCCATTATCAATTTCATTATCAAGAACTTCCTTCAACAAAAATTTATATTAAATTTTGAAAATTTATTACCCTTATAATTATAATAAACTATTTTATTATATATTTTCTTCTTTGAGAGTTTTCTAGGCTTAAACTATTCCTCATTACTTTCTTCTTCAATTTTGGATTTTGGACAATTTACAGAAAAATGACCAATTTCTCTGCACTTAAAACATCAAGGGAAAAATTATATTATACTTTAATTTTATTATCCAAATAATTCAGAAGGTGAAGGAAATCCCTACATTAAACTTATACTCAAAATATTCTTCAATATTTGAACAACAAGACTCTTATTCAGTATAAACATTCTTCTTTAACATCCCTTTCCTTGTGGCTTTAAAATATATTTCATTTTCAACCTTAACTTATTATTTCCAATATTATATTTTCTCATTTAATAAGATATTAAAATAAAATAAAATATATCTAGATTAATATCATCTATATATTTTTCTTCTAGATTAGAGACTTTCACATCAAACATATTAGGTAACATACATAAAATATTTTCAACATTATCTAAATCTTCTAGTTTCTCACCATATCCTATGATCATGCTCACAAATTTCTTAATCTATAGAAGAATCCATAAATAATCTCATCATAATTCATCCATATATATATTCATACTTAAGTATTCAAAATTTCAACTTATCTCACTTCACTTTTGTATTTCCTTCATATATGTTCTAAAGTTTATCCAAGTTATATTTTTCTATTTTGAGACCTTTAACTTTTAGAAATTCATTCTCTAAAAGGGAAGATAAGAAAAAATTCTTATCCTAACATTATATAAATTCCACTTATCTACTTCTTTTATGATATAACATTTAGAATAAGAAAAAAATCCATTTTTTGTTACTTCCAATGCATCATAACTGTTTGAAAACAATAATTGAAAATAAAACCCATCCAAATGTGATAACCTTTACTATTAAATGTTGGTATCTACTTTATATTCACCAAATATAAATTATCCATTTTAGATTAAAGTAAATTAAATTATTCTTTATTATTTGTAAGAGATGCTTACAAAACCGAATAGCGAAAATTAAATGAAGAAACTTGTGCACTCATATCACTTTTATAACCACTACAGGATCAATGAAAGATCAATGAGAGTGGGGGGGGGGGTGAATACATGATCTGTAGTATTTTATATTTCATTCAAAATAACCTACAACACATGTTAAAATATGGGTTTTTACTATACCTACATACAAACACACACTAATATTAGGGAAAATAGCATATTTACAAGGTTAACATCAAAATGTGAGAGGTCTAGTCATTAGCGTGATAAGATTTATATAGGGTCACACTACCAAATAAAATCATCATGTGAGTATAATGACTAGGGTATAATGTTGAAAATTTTATTTTCATGTCTCCCAACTATGATTCAATGCCTCCTTTACACAATTTCAACCCACACTTTACAATAATATTTTTTGGTAACAAAAAATACATCTTTTTCTTGAAGAAAATTATCTAGTTATAAAATGTGATGAATTATTATTCCATTTAAATAAAATTTAAAACACTAAATTATACTACTTCATAATCTAACAATATCACCATATAGAATAAAATATTTTAAATAATAATGGAAGCAACTACTTATCCTTTTTATCTCTCCACGATGTGAACTTCATGACCTACTTTCCTAGTTGGTTTCTTCACAAAGTGATCAAAATAAACCTTATTAATTCAAAAATAAATTTATATTCACATAATATTTTATTTAAATAATATTCTTACTTTAATTCCTTCTAGGATAGTCTAATGACTATTAAAATATAGTTATTACATATTTGAATTTAAATTCTTCTAAATATTTCTATCTTTTAATTTAAAAATTGTCATTGATTATATCATCATAACCAAAGAATAATAACAGTAAATATTGAAATTTATTCTTATTAAAACCATAGAACTTGTATAACCCCTATGATTCATTCATTTTAATTTATTCATGTAGGAAAGATATTTATCTCCACATATAAATATACAGTATCACTATTTGTGGCACCAAACTCATCATTACTCCCCCTTCTTCAATATTGACATTCTCCCTCTTCTCTCCATGAAAAATATGCATTCATTTAAAAATTAAAATAAATATATATTCATGCATAAAATCTCAATAGATTTTTATTATTTCATTTATGATGAACTTACTCCTCAAAATATACCCTTCTTCTTACTTCACTAACTTTTTTTTGGATCATGTATAACTTATGATGATTTAATCATGGGAATAAATCCCAAGAATAAAACCAATGAAAAAAATTCAGGTATTTAAATTTATAAAATTTTATTTTTCTCCCATAAATTTATCAAAAATATTATAAGTATGGGAACAACCATATGAATCCACTACCAAGGGATTTACTACATAATTAGATAACTTACTGTGAGTATCAAACATGGAATAAAAGCTATCACATGAAGCTATGGTCAATATACTGAGCATATAGTAATTGAAAACATGAGATATCCTATCAGATGTAGTGTAGACTCACTAATTAAATATCTTTTAATTTACCTCATGACCAAATATTGTTTGATTGTATGAAAAACTTTGAATTGACAACATGAGAAACTCTGAATTAACCGCATGACCCAATATAGATTGAACACCAGAAAAAATCTAAATTGAAAATGTGACCAAATTTAGTTTGTCTACCTGAATAACTATTAATCAGACATTTGAAAAAATATATATTGACCACACCTACCTTCATTTAAGAAATTATATTTTTTTATCTTCAAACTAGATCTAATTTAATCAATATTTATCCTTCTTAAAACATCTAAAAACACTACAATCTTGTTGAAGATTGTGTCACTAATTCCATAACAAATCTCCGTTTATTTAATTTAATAATAACTCATCAATCATAAAAAAAATTATGATTTATTTATTTTCAAAAAATACTACAATCTAAGAATAATTATTCCAACTTATATATATCACATCTTCAAGATTGGTTTAAAAAATGTAAGCAACAATATAGGTGTATTTTTAATACATGATTTAGTCAGAAGTTTGCGGATCAGGTTTGGGATAAATATTGTAACATGGAAATATTATTTTATATATTTTAAAAGATAGTTTTTATAGAGTTTAAAAGAGAGGTTTGAACTACTCTTTTTTTAAAATTATTATTCAGTAAAAATATATGAGGTAAATTTTGAGAAAAATAAAGAGAAAATGTACTACTAAAAATAAGTAAAATAACTATTGAGAATAGAAATGTATAAATAATTATTAAGAATAAGAAAATAGTGGAAGTTCAATGTTCTATTTGAAATTATGTAAGATAAAAAATTAGAGACACAATTTTCTTTTCAGTAAAGAAAGAAATAATAAGATATAAGAGAGGAGGAAGAGTCTAGATTTTCAATTCTCATAGGAACTAAGAGAAATTCATTCCAGGTATGCTCTGGAAGGTGGAACCCATAGGTAGAAGATGTTCCAAGAGACATATCACTATAATTTCAATAAAATAATTCTTAGTGATACAACATCCTTATTGTAATATTATTTTCTGAATTTGGATTTTGAAGATATTTGTTTTTAGTAGATCAGAGCATTCCAATAGTGTTGGAGGGTAGTGAGATTTATATTATTCATGGTTGTGAACTTGGAGGGTCATTACAACCACTTTGAAAAGATCAAGAAGCAATAATATTTAGTTCTTCTTGTGCATATTCACATTTCCTTGTATGATCCTTAGATTATACTATTTGGTTGAACCATGTAAAATCCTTTGTATCTCTATTTTATAACATTCATCACTCCATTTCACCTATGTGGAAGATATAGGTGTTACAAATATCTATGGAACAGGATCATTGAAGAAGAATTTATTTTAAATTAACATACCATGTTTCACCACCACTCTCTGGGTATGAGCCTTGTTTGAGACTAACATGTGGTGTCATAGCTAAAGGTTCCCTATGGATTTATATCTCTTTAAATTATTATGGAATCAATGTTTAACCATAAAATAATCCCAATTTTTTAAGGTATAAACTTTTAGCTGTGAAAAAATGAGATACAACAATATTTTTGATCATTAGGGATGGATATATATGGGTGCAATTCCTAGAATCTCTACAATTATAGATTGTGGGTAATTAATAGAAAGAGATTAAAAAGAACTAGATGTCAATTACAAAGTGGTCAATACATTAATGGGATCATTGGAAAACCCTATCTATATGATGGTTATATTGTAAAAAACCTCTCATGTGATCTGTAAAAATCTTCTCAATATTTATCAAGGAGATTCAAAAGTTTGAGAAGAAAAGATGCCTATGTTGTGGAATGAGTATGAAAATTTTAGAATTATCCTAAATGAGATAATTGATACATTTTTTGATCAATAGAACACTATTTTTAGGACATTAATTTAAATAGATAGGTCCTTGATGATTTCAAAATTACTGTAAGAATATTGAGAAGATTACCTTTGCATTTCAATTAAAAAGTTTCAATTATTGAAGATAAAGACCCAAAAAAGGTAATTATGGATATCCTACAAAATAATACAATCACATATTAAATGAGGAACAATGACAATGAATCTATCTCAAAATATAATTCTCAAGATATATCATTCTATTCTATGAAGAATCTCTCAATCAAATTAGAAATTGATGATGAATAAGTTGATGAGATGGTGTATTTTCTTTCCTATAATCTCTAAAGTGGAAAGTGAAATTCCATGGAAATATACCAATTTTTTCAATATTTAAAAGTCATATATCTTGCTACTTTTTTTCATAATAAATTTCAAGATGGTGATGGGGAAGAAGAACTAGGCAAGAAAACATTCAAAGGAATGAAAAACTAGAGGAAACTTCCACAAATATTCTTCAATACCAAGAACATACTTTCAATGTAAGATTATATATCCAAGTAATATAAATTTCAGGAGGTAAATAATTTTATATACCTCAATTAATAAGTTCTTGTGTATATTTTTGAGAATAAATAAGTGAAGGTAAATGATGATGGAGATGCTAGAATCAAGGGTAGAGTTGATCTGGAAGCTGAACTAGAGGAATAACTTAAAGAAATTAACCTCTAGAGAGCTAATGAAAAGAAATATAATGGTGTTGTATATTATTATAAAATCCTTATCTATAAAAAATAAGAGGAAAATTTAGAATTTAAATCATAGATTGAAAAAATAAAATCCAGAATCTCTATAAATTCAAGAAAATAAGTTGGGTTTCCAATTAAAATAGAAGAAAAAAACTACATTATTCATTTATTGACTAACAAAGTGAAGTAATGGGTCCAAAGAATATAGGAACTTGAAAGTGAAGTCATGATATTGTGGAGAAAGTGGGAATATATAGAAAGACTCCTTAATCACAATATGGAATTAAGGAGTTCAAGTGATTTTTCTCTTAAATAGGATAAAGAAGTCTGTAGGATATACACTAAAAAAGTTTTTAGTATCCCAAAATTAAAATAGTTTTGTAATAAAGGAAAATAAATTGTGATACCAGATCATAATAAGAAGGTAGCGATAATGGATACAAAATCTTAAGCACCAACACCTCAAAAGAATATTGAGATACATAACTCTCAAAATAGCACCATTGATGCATCCAACAATCCATATTTTTTTTTGTATTTTTTGAAAACACTTTTTAAGGATGAGTGTAAACATTTAATTGTTGTTGTTGTGAAGAGATGTGGAATACCCAATATATGTTCTCCATTAATAATATATATTTAATAGAGTAATAAATTTAAAAATATATGATCATAATTTTATACTCTTAGTATGATTTTAATGAATAGTGTTTTTATTGTTAAGGTTTTGTGAAAAATAATATTAATTGTGCATCAAGGGTGTAAATAAAAGTTCATAATGAGAGTTGGAAAAGTGTATCCCAATTTATAGATCATTTTCATATATATGTGTGTGATCCGATGACAATAAAATCCATAGATGAGAAAAAAATATTATGTATTATTCAATGATTATTACAATAGAATGGCTTGGACGATGGTTATCTCTCACAAATTTGATGTGTTTTGGTTTATCACTCAATACTAGAGGTTGGTATAGAAACTTATTGGGTTAAAAAGTTAAAAGTTCTAGATGTATAACAGTATAGATGTCATGGTGATGAGGATATTTTTCTTAGATATTTATCCAAAATTAAGGTTTATAAATGCTTTAAAAAAATCTTGGGAAAATTTTAGGAATCCAATATGTAATGGTTGTTGAACATGAGTAGGATTTTAAAATGATTAAATAGTGATTAAATTAGTTAAAACAACATTATTGGGGAAATGATATCCCTAGTTCAAATAATAATTATAAAGTCTCAATAACTTACATTTTTTTTATCCCAAGTAAAACATTAATATTTTGAACATTCTACTAAGTATGATCGCTGGGTTAAGTTTATGTACAAATATATTGATCAAATTTAAAATAATAACAATTGGGAAGTTATTATAAGTCAAAGGGACATAAATTTTATTGGAACGAAATGATTTTTCCTAAATAAAATCATGAATTTATCCAAGTGATAAGAAAAAAATAACTTCTAGTGTGCATGGTCTATTCCCAAATATAATGAATGGATGTGAATGAGAAAATTTCACTGGTGGTATGATTGGAAATGATACATATATTTTTGTCTATGATAATTTTATGGGGCTTTAAAGTTTATCAAATTGATTTCTAATCAAAATTATGTAATGGATTCCTTGAAAATAATGTATATATTTGGTAACTAGATGTATTTCTAGTGGATAATGATGATAATAAAGTGTTATCATTAAATATAACCTTGTATAGACTTAAAAAAGCACCAAGGGACCCCTAATCATATAATTATCCATATATAAAGTGGCATGGATTTCAAATAGGAGGGGTTGGTCACCACTTGTACATCAATAAAGATAAATATCATTGGATTATGGTTATTATATATGTGGATGGAATAATTTTTAGAGGATTGTATATCTCACATTATAATTATCTTTCAGAATTTATGAGGTGATAGTTAAAAATGACTTTGATTGGTATGCTTTCATTTTTTCCTTGGCTTATTGATGATCTAAATAGAATATGGTACATTTTTTTCTCAAAAAAATATATAACAAGGAGGTATTAAAAATGTTTTCAATGGATGATTCAACTCCAATGTCAACTCTAGTGGTGATCAAGATGAAATTTCCAAATTATGATTAAGGAAAGTAGGGTGATATGACACTTTATAGACAGAAAGTTGAGATTTTTTTTGTACTTAAAAACCACTCCAATGAACATAATAGTTTTTAGATATTATGATTCCCACTATCAAATATTTCCCAAAGAAACTTATATTCAAATTTTTAGATGATTGCTTCATTATATCAAAAAATAATTTATTTTGGGTTATTTTATAGAAATTCACAACAAAAACTCTTAGTCTACACAAATATAGATTGGGAAGGTTTTATGGATGATTATAAGTAAAAAACTAGTGATGTTTTCTATATTATTAGTTCTTGTATCTCTTGGATGACTAAGAATTATGATTTAATTTCTTTAATAATGAATAAGGCTAAATATATATTAGCCACTCAAGATTTTACCCAGTTGATATAGATGATACAAAATCTTGAATTAATTAGGTAAGAAGTTTTATATTCTATTCCGATCATTTGTGACAACTCAAGTGTTATACAGATTATAAAAACTATATTCACTATTTAAATAACAAACACATTGAAACTAAATATCATTTTTAAAGTAGAATGTTTAACAACAAGTTGTGAAGTTGGAGTACATGTCCACTCAAAATAAAGTTTTTGATATTATGATTATGGAGTTAACCTAGGTTTATTTTTAAAGGAATCAGTTTTTTCTTGGAGTCTAACTAAATCAATCTAACTGGATTGGTTAGAGAAGGGAACCCCACTCCCTTATGGTAATTTTTATTTATGGAAAGGTATGATCTCAATCTTATATAATTTTTTTGTTTTTATAACTATCAATTTAGAAATTTATGAGAGGTTCTCTTTGAGTTTATTGATGAAGGAGGATATGTAGTTTTTGATAAAGGGGAAAAATTCTGATTTGGAAAGGATGATAGTTATTTAATGATTCATAAAGGGGATCTAAATATTGAAAATATTTTAGTATGTGGTGAGTGCATACAAGTTTAATAAAGTGGTTTCAAGAAGATATTTTCATTCAACTCCTATTTTTCACATTGATATTGAATCAAGTTGTATTATATTTGATGTTAAAGGAATCTTTGAGACCCTATTTTATGGATATAGGCACATTTTTTATTAGATCTAGTTACTTATTAAATATCTTAGAGGTTTAAGTGAAAAATCTATTTTTAGGTTTTCAAAAAACTGAAAAGGGGATTTTTTTGGAAAAAATACCTTTGGTGTGTGTTTTGGGTTGTGTTTTTTGAAAATAAATTAGAATAAATATTCAATTTAGTCTTTATTAGTTATTTGAGTTTATGTTTTGAAGGTGAGAATAGTTTTGAAGGAGTAATGAATGATTCCTAGAAAAATATTTTTTGACTAGTAGTCGAGAAATTTGGTCAAGTCCCAAACCATAATAATCATTATCAAATATATAAGAGGATGAATCTGGGTAAGATAGATATTTTTGTGTAAAGGCCAATATTTTTCCTCATTTTTGTAAGGATAATTTTTATATAAAGGAAAAATTTGTATGGATAAAGGTGAGTTAGGTAAATATCATTGGGATTTTTGTAAAAATCATTTTAGTCTATATAATCATTAAAAAAAATAAGAATAAATGATCACTGCATAAACAACATTAGATTGTGTGTAAGAATCATTTTTAGTTTTATAAATATCATTAGAATATTTGTAAGGATGATTTTGTGTAAGAATTAATTTGGACCTGTGTAAGGAGTATTCAAAATATGTATTAGGATCATTCCTTTATAGAATTTTTAGAGAAGCGTTATCTAGATACAATTAGAATGGATTTTATCAATAATAATATATGATTAATATTTAAATTAACTTTAAATTATATAATAAATCCTATAATAAAGGAATGTTTAATCCATAATTTTTTGATTATTTTAAGAATATTAAAGTGTAGTTTTTGTGGGATGTATCTGACCACACACACCAATTCATGAAAAATGAGATGGGTGGTGTGGAGGTTGTAGAATATTTGATATGGTTATGTTTTTAATAAATAATTTAATTATAATTTAATGGACAATTTTTGGGCTTAATATCACATAATAAAAGGATAATTTTAAATACATGATAAACTGATTTATTTTGAATGGAAAAGAGAGAGCTGACCTACTCTATTTTTAAAATGATTATTAACTAAAAATAAAGGAGGTAGATGTCAAGAAAAACAAATTGAAAAATCATTCCTAAAAATAAGTAGAATATCACTTGATACGATATATGTAGATTTTATCATGAAGAAGAATAAAATAGAGTAAATGGATAGTTTTAGTGGGAATGTTGGAAGATAAAAAACAAATAAGTGATTTCCTTTTTACTGAAGATAGAAATAATAATAAGTAAGATAGTTGATAAAATAAGGATATTAATTTCTCCTTATAATTAATATAAAATCATTAAAAGAATTCCTTAGAATTTAGAAGCAAGAGGAAGAAATTGTTCCCGAATATTCCCACTAGATGTTCAAGAAGATAGTGCTTAGTGATAAACCATCTTTAGTGAAATATTATTTTTCAACCATGGAATTTAAGAATAAAAATTCTTGATTGAGTGGTGTATTCAATTTGTCCTAGAAGGTATTGATCTTTCTATTGTTCATGGTTTTGAACTTGGAGGGTCGGTGTGGCCACTCTGAACCTTGTATTTAAAAATCAATGAGAATCAGTGATTTAAGTGTATAGGCACATTTCCATGCATGCTCATTGGATTATAATATTTTGGTGAACAATATAAAATCCTCCATATATCTATTTTATATATTTCATCACTTCATATTTATTATGAGTAATAGAGAGGTATTCCTAATATATATGGATCAAGATCATTGTAAGGGGGTTGATTTTAAATTAATAAACTATGATTTACCGCCTCTCAGGGTATATTCCTTGTTTGTGACCAACAATATTCGTTAACTTCATTTTTGAAATAAATTATTCTCCAACCTAAGTTTATAAAATTGGTCGTATCATTACTAGGGAAATTTATTTTTTGTGCACAAGTTTTCTCTCTAGATAATTCTCTCCAACTCTATAGATAACTTTATTTAGAATTTGTCATGAATGGAGAGCATAAATCCTTTTCCTCCTTCTCAAATCATGAGATAACAAAATATAATCCTTCAAGGCCAGAAGAGATTCTTGTATTGGTCAATGAGGAATGAAATAATTAGATAGAATCATCCATTCTAGAACTTTTGATATCCTACAATGGTGTTTTTAAGTCTCATGTATCATGTGCTAATACTACTAGAGAAATTATACCATTATATCATTTATTGAAAAAAATATGACAAGAGTGGTCATCCAATTGAAAATGAATAAATAATTACAAGAAAAATTATTTATTATTTATAAAAATTTATTATAAATCATATGTGAATAAACCCACTCTTTTATTCTTCTAGGGTTTGTATTGTCTAGTTCTAAGGATTTATCAGAATAAATTAATGAAATCTATTATTGGGAATGGTCTTGATGATTTTAATTTCACCTAAAAACCTTCAAATCACACACTCTATAATTTTACCAAACCAATTTTCATACATTATATATATATAAATTATTCTAACATAAGAAAGTGAATATGTTTCCCAATTTATAGAAAACTTGTGGTTACACTTTCTATATTTTAACCTTTGGTTTTATTTTAATTTTGGAAATACCTACAAAAAATGTCCATAGTAAACCTATAAAACTAATGGAGGAAGGAAGATCTTATTCAATCACTACCTCAAAGTGTATTACGAAAAATAAGTGGTGAAAGGTACACATTTTATCCACTCAATAAATTAAAATGTATTATTTTATTATGTTCATATATATTCTTTCATATTTTATAAAATTTTTAGGTTTATTCATTCAAAAAAAAATATTTGTTATCAAGTTTTTAATGAAAGAACCCAATGATTTGATGATTAAATATCATGTATATATCTCTTCTTTAATTGATATTTACTGGAAGATACCTCATATAAGTCTAGTTATTCTTCCTTTGGTAGAATTTGATGGAATATTAGGCATGGATTGTATCAATATACATAAATATTATATCAATCTATAGGACAATGGAATCTAATCCCATATCTTAAATCATTAAATTATCTTATATCAATGTAATTATGACTATGAAGCTACTATGAAGACCAATTCCTTAATAGAGGTTTTAATACCCAATTGTGAGGGTTTTTTTTGGCTCAAATGTTTTGGGAAATATTCAATATTAAAGATATTCCAATTATATGGGAATATGTTGATATATTTCCCAAATATCATTTTTATTCCCTTAAATTATGAAGTTATTTTTTAATTGAACTTATACTTGAAGCTATGCCTATTTAAAAAATTATTTATAAAGTAGTCACTATTTAATTATAAAAATTGAATAAGTAATTGAAATAGAATTTAGAAAAAGAATTAATACACCCCAATTCTTTACCATGGTGTGTTAAATGAACCAACTCACCAGATCTCCACATAGATCAATAATAAGCTATGTGACCCACCCCAAGCTCATGTCTAATTGTCCAGGGGCTAGTGACTATCATAGAGTAGGAAATCACACAAGATAAGAGGCCTTAGATACATGTAATATATATATCCCCTAATATCTACACATGATAAAAATAAAACATTAAAAAATAAATAAACAATATAAATATTTATAAATTCATTTGACATGATAATATCCACAAAGGAGTAACAAGTTCATAAACCCGGAAGTAAAGGGGTGAAAATAAAAACCCAACAAACCCAAAGAAAAATAATCCTAAAAAATGGGGTAAAGGGACCTCCACAAAAAACTAAAACCATACATGAGCCTCATAATATACTATCACATCAAGTACCAGTAAGATCATGATCCATTAACATCATATCCACTGAGATCATTTCAAAATTGTCCATCATCTACATATGAAATAACGCATGTGGTAAAAATGCCCATGCATGAAAATATATATATACCCAGTAGTATTCCTATAAAACTATAAATTATATATATGAAGACTTGTTAGATAAAACCTTAAAAGTAAATAAGAAACCCAAATATGATTATAAGTTAAATAATAGAGATGTACAATAGTGTCCTTCTATGCACAATCCAACTATATAAGAAACAAACATAACTTCAATACAAGAATATAAACTAAATTAACTTACAAACCATGAAATCTCTAAAAAATTTCAATGGGGTACCACACCTCTCTATGGTAAGTATCAATCAAGGGAGTAACCTGCCCCAGTGGACGACCCATGCTCTATCAAGTAGAACATGTTAGAAAAGGGAGTACGCAACTCCATGGATAGATAAACCATGCCTCAAGAATATGGGGGGTGTACCAAAATCTAGGATGAATATAGGGAACCCTAACCATATCAATAGATGTGTTTTAAGAGATTTAATAACCTCTTGTTTCCTTTTATCATTATGATTGATCCCAATTGATTACCTTAGATAAATAAATAAATAATCTTTTGAAATGGACTCATGTATCACCTATAATGATGAGAGGGATGAACCATCATGTTTTACATGGAAAAATGTTTTTTATTTATTACTCACATGAATGAATTTAACCTTTTTTCAAGAATATATGAATTTCTACAAATATAGAGAAATTAAATGGATTGTACTTCGGGTTTCATGACATGTATTCCCTTTTCAGAAGCCTAATCGTATACCATTGTCTACATGGAGTGTACATGGGTTTACCAACATAGTGTGTTTACTAGTGTTCATGTCATTTGGAACTAGAGGGGGTGGGGGGTACTTGGAGTGTACTTATATAGGGAAATTTATGTGATTTTGAGTTACATGGTATATGGGATGTCCCACATGATGTGTGATGCCAAACGACCAACTAGGTGTGCACTGCCACCCTTTTAATTTAATCTTTCTTATGTCAAATGAACTCAAAATTATTCTTATGATAACTACATGAAATATAACTCGTATTAAAATGGAATGTGACACTTAAAGAACCCTATTTTATATTAAAGGGGGTACACATGTTGTGTGATCATGGAAGCATAACCTAGAAACTCTATTTTCATAGGAATCATACTACCATCATTGTTCTTAACCCCAATCATGTTCAAATCACATAAAATGAATTTTCCATTATTTATAGTCCACCAGTGTTCCTTTGATGAAAAAGATACTTAGAAGTGGTTTACATCATTTCCATCACTCAAAATGTTGTTTTCCATTGAACATTTACTCTGTCACTTCTCCCAATGATCCATCATTACTGATATTAGATCTTGAACATCCCGATCTCTAATTTTATACTCAATTATGTCACTAATAGTCCCATATTCTAATTAAACATCATTTCAATGCAATTTCATCGAACCAATTACCATGAAAAATTCAGGTGGTGAATACATGAAGAAAAAATAGAGATGTGGGAGAGAATCATAGATAAGATAAATTTTTGGCTAGTACAAAGATCCATCTATGAATCATCATGCATGGATTCACCAAAAATAATGGATTTAGGAAGAAAAAAAATTAATAAAAAAACATTAAATTTCTTACATGGACATGTAATTTTAGGACATAAATCAAGAAAAATACTGCATACTCGATAATCAAAAAGAGCAGAGTGAAATATTCGATATAATGAGTCCTACCTCTTGGGTAGATATTTTTTTGTGATGATTGTATCTGTAATTACTACATTAGAGAAATAAAATTAAGAATTCATTCATCAGCATCATGGATCTCCAGGTATCCCATGATCACCCCCTCTCAAGTTAGGGTTTATGGTAGATATCCATAGGGTGAGAGCTTAAGGAGGCTTAAATAAAGGGATTTAGGGATACAAGATATAATTAATTAATTAATTAATTAATTCCATCTATGATAAACCTAACCCAGAGCCTTAGAAGAAAACAACAATTAAACTACCCTAAGGGTAAACCCACTATTATAAATATAACTATGGTGTCATTTTTCCCATTTTAGTTTTTTAAGAATAAATATCATTTTCCCACCATTAAGCATGCATAAACTAAAAATAATATATTATATTTAATATATTATATTTAGTCATCTTCAATGCTAATACGAAAAAAAAGACAGTGATCCATCAATAAAATATTATTCAAAACCTTATAAAGGTAAAATTGAAAAAATTGGGGTCTCTTCATCATACCCACCTTCAATTATTTGTCTCCAAAAAATCACAACCTATTCAAAAAGTGAGGGTGATGATCCCACATCTAGTACTTGCTCTCCCATGAACACTCATGAAGGTTCCCATACTGTGATATAATACACACTAGTGCTATCTCCCATACTCTAAGGGTCCAATTTTATTGATCCTTGATTACCACTAAGAATTTCAAGATGGTAAATTGTTCTCAATTTCTTACTCACCCTAGTCAACAACATGTGATAAGTCATGAACATATCTATTCAGTAGTGAGACATGAAATTCAAAGTGCACCTTTTCTAACTATGAGGGAAATTCTAGGTGTTATGAAACCTTTCCCACCCAATAAATGATTTGGAAAGGATCAATGAACATTGGGAAAAAATTTATCCACAGTCCAATCCTTCAAAAAACAAATTATGGTGGGACCTTTAGAGACACATGATCACCCTAATTTAACACTAAAGGCCTCCATTATAGGAATGTGTCAAATTTCTAATGGATCTTAGATATTCTAAACCACTCATAGATCCCATCCACCTTCTCTATCATCAACTGTATGATCTCTTACCCCATTAGTGATGTCTCTATAACCACTATCCAATATAAGTGTGACCTTTAGGGTCTTCTGTATAGATATATAAAAGGTACCATGCCAATAATATAGTTTTATTTATTGTTGTATAGTAACTTCACTAATGGTAAGTGATCCTCCTAGGTCCATCCAAAATATTGCACATAGCCTATTAGTATATCCCCAAGAACCTGAATGGTTTTCCTAGTATAACTATCCATATGAGGGAAGAATGTTTTCCTCAAGAGAAAATGAGTTGAAAATTCTTGTTATAAGATACTCCAAAACTATGGCATGAAACATGAATTATGTTTAACAATGATCATTAAGGGTGTCCCATGATACCAGAAAATCTCATCCATATACAAGAGTCCAAATATCACCACCAAAAATTTCACTTGAATAGGAAGGAAGTGGGCCAAATTTGTTAGTTGGTAAATGACAATCTCATCCATATTCAAGTCCGAGGCGCAGCAAGAACCAGCGGGGTACTCAGAAAGTGAATAATTATTCATATTTTCCTCTACCGAGGGAGACCAGATCAGTGAAGAAAATGAAGGGAAGTGTTCCTCCCTCCAAGGTTGATTCTCAAAAGAAGGGGGGGATTGGTGTGGTGAGCGACTGTTCTGTGGAGCTGCTTATGCACTCAGAAGAAGAAATTGTTGAATCAGTTTTGACAATTAAGGCTAATAAAGAAGATGATGACAAGATAATGGAAAGGTCAATAAGGGTGGATACCAATGAGGAGCAAAGTAATTGGATTGAAAAGAAAGATATAATATTGATCAAGTGGATTCAATGCTGGGAAGATCAGTCAAGAGGAGTACATCCAGTCTTGGGACAAGCTGGCATATCGGTTTGAAGATCTTTTGAGGGATGATCCAAATTCTCAGGTTAGTAGTATTTCTTGGAAATTATGCAGGGAGATCAAATCTAATAGACTTAAGTTTTCCTTTAATGGTTCTGTTATTTCCTTTAGTGCTTGAACTATGGTTTCTCACTATTTCCTTAAAAATGTTTTCTATAATAAAAAATTAATTTTCAGTTAGTCAACCCAAAGGAGTTAGGAAAAATATATTTGGACTTGGTTCTCTTCCTTCACATATTGATTAGCGAGACACCTAGTGAGAAACTCAGAAACAATAAGAATCATAATTGAACACAAAAACTGATTCATGAGGTATTGGTACATATTCTTTATTCCTAGATAAAACACTATGGGGGAAATATAAAACTTTCTCAGCACCATCTCACACAGCACTACTAGTACCATTTTCCATTCTTAAAAGAGGATGGCTTTCTCCCCACCTTTAAAAAATCCATCTCATGTATCACATGAGGTAATCTAGTCCTTCAAGACCTCAAAATAGATGTCACCCAACTCATTGTCCCTCATTCACTTTAATAGATGAGAAAAAACCACCATTAATAGAAGATAAAATATTTCCCCCTTGTTTTCAAAGAAAAAATGTAACATTGTTAACCACTTAGATTCCTTCTCCATAAAATGAGCACATGATTTCTTAATAAGTTTATATTTGTAACCCCCCGATCCCAGTTGCCCAAAGTTGGTGCATTATTACATAACATTGACATGATTACAAGGAATCATGTCCCGAAGGACCGGTCGGTTTAACAGTCATGTAAAATAGATTACATACATGAATGTTACATTACACTTTATAACATACAAAAAAACATAAATAATAATTTATGAACACCATTATTCCCCTGGCGTAACCCTACATATCAATCAAAATACACTTCTTAGAATCCTGGGAAAATAAAACATAGAAAGGGGTGAGCTCAAATGCTCAGTAAGGGTAAGAAATACAGCAGAAACTTTCAAAAATAAGTATAAACATTTAAGTCAATGTATAAAACTAAAACAAAAGACTTTTAAACTTGAACTTAAGCATAATATGGTATAAATAAAATGAAATAATTCAATTTACTTATTCACATGGATATTATACTAATCTAATAATCACATGAAATATCAATAACCACTTTCATAACGATGGAATGCATAATGCCAGACTATCATAACCACGTAGCCAAGACCTCGTGCCAAGACTAAAAATAATATTTTGTCAAGGACTCGTTTCAAGACACTATTTTGTCTCATGAGACCTACCGATGTAGTTTTTTTAGAAGATACTTACGTTTAAAATTGCTCAAATATACTCTAGTGTTTTTCTGAAAACATTATGCAAGCTTCTGAAAACAAAATAACTAATTCTGAGACTGCTCGACTAATTACAGGACATGATGGGTGCACACCCAATCCCTTCCTTTCTACCACACTCTAGAGTCAGGTTTTCTGAAAACATTTTTAAGCTTGCGTTAAATACCTATACATTTGCACTGGATTTTCAAATATTTGAAAGAAATATCTCTTTTTTTGAAATCATTTAAAAATCACATAATTATAAAAGAAAACCTTTATTTTGAAAATATCATTATAAGAGTGTAAGGGAAGCTTCAAAGGTGTAATAATGGAAGAGAATAACCACACCTTCCGTATAAGTTAAAAAACATTCTTACTATAGTTTTGTCGAAAAGGTCAAATAGTAACTTGTTTAGAAAACAACGAAAATATTCCTTTCAAAAACATATAAGGTCAAATAAGGATATAAATGACTTTAACCCATTGTCTATTAAACAGTAAAAAGTTTTGAAATATATTTTTATGAAACATGTATGTGGATGATAAAGAGGTCCTAGTAGATAATTACGTATAAACAACCTCGGATAATGAAGAGATTGTGAAATAAACCCTTACCAATTTGGTAACTTACGAAACATACACCCCATGAAAAAGGTATCATACAATGAATATGTAAATACACATAAATTAAAGTGTATTACACAAATAATACAATTATGGGCAGTACATACACCACACAAAAGGCAATAGTGGCAATATGGCATGAATCTCACGGGAATAAGGAGTGAGATGAAAACCCCTTACCTTGTACTTTTCCTTGATAGAGTGTATGTTAAACTCTTTTATAATAGTTAAATCATTGTTATTAAATTATACAAGAATCATATTCATAAATATGATATCGTATATGATCTTTTAATATTGCTTTGTTAATAATATTTTAGTATTATCATTGTTTCATGTGTTAATTGATTCGTTTTCCTTTATATGCTTCATTACGTAAGCCATGTTTGTTATGGATAGGATGTATCATATTCATATCCAGAATGATATCAAGTCCTTAAAAATTACTTTTAATCATCAAAAGATAATTATTCTTTAATGTATATGATGGGGAAATGAATCTCATCACGTTCGTGGAGATAGTAATCCGTGAGTACGCACAAATGCTACTTCCATTTCATTTTTCATTTTAAAAGGAATCAAAACCAAATGATACATAGGTATATTATTATTAAATTATAATATAATATCTTATATGTGTTACTTGAGTTCATTAACACCATCCTTTATACGTTCTATGTATGGTATGAACGAGTCATATCACTTTGAGGGGGAGGTAGTCCGCACTTCCTCAAATGAAATTATCGTATATATATACAACATGAAATGAATAATGGTATGATATAGAATGTAATTAAATAATATTATATATAAAATAAATATAATTAATATCATATTTAATTATAGTTCCATCATAATGGCCACCATGAGAGGTGATAGGAGATAATTGAACAATCGTCACTTTGTGAGGCGTTTGGTTGCCATCCACAAAAACATTATGTTCTTCACCCATTAGATGGAGGTGTGTGTAAGTGTAGTTCTAAGACTTATAATAAAAATATACTAGTATATTTTTGATACTGGTTTTGTTACAAAATAAAATAATAAGAAGAGTTTAGGGGTTGGAGAAGTAAAATAAATGAAAAGAAGCTAAGAGAAATCGTTACCTTTAATTTGGGTAAATCCCTTTGGTTTGAACAAAAAAAAGACTCTTGAAGTGCCTTCGGCCTAAGGTAAGGATTCTAAGAGGAGTATAGGGATATACAGAGCTTAATTGGGTAGAGGTTGGACGAACCAAAAGGCTTTAGAGGTGTGATTAATTGGTTAGAAGCGGTGTCCATTTATAAGGGGGAGGATGGGCTCTTTAGAAAAAACTTAAATTATTATTTTATAATAAATTCATATTCATTTCCTAATGGCTCCAAAGTGGATTATTAAAATACTAAGGTTGGGATGGATATAAATCCTTTCAACCAATATATTTTATACAGGTTTGGGTCATTATATTAACCTTATCTTTTAGTTTTAACTCTTGGTTAATTAGTTTGACACTTACCATGTCACTTTTTTTTATATTATATAGTTAATTAACCTACTATATACCTCCAAAAGACCCCCAACTGGTCCATTAATGATAAAAATATCATGATAAAAGTCCTTTTGCCAAACCTTAGATTTTTAAGAATTTAATATCAATTAATAATATAATATTTATTTTAAAAACTCATTTATGTCAATTTTGACACTACTCAATAATTGATTTTTGTTAAAGTATTAACAACTTTAATAATTCTAAAAAAATTAATTTAAGAAATCCTAACATGTCATATTAACCAATAATTTTTTTTTTATGTCATCAAAACTTTCAAATTATATTTATGTTAACATTTATAATACCAATTATTTGATTCATTCATTAATAAGAAAAATACTTCATCATTATTGTGTCATATATATTTATACTTTTTAAATGTCTAAAATATATAAATAAAATAAAATTATGTATGAAATATTTTTATCTTTCTAATGAATATTTATAGTAGAAAATATAACATATATAACCCTATGTAAAAATTGTTTTTCTAAAATATATAGGCTTATGTCATTTTTGTATTTACTTTAACTTAATTAATATAAAGTGTCATTATCACTTACAAGTGGCTCCATGGGGTCCCAAAATCGACCCAAAGATGCCCATGGCCGGAAATGTATCCACCAATAAGGTTAGTATGCGTTTTAGGGTAATTAATTATTATTATAATATTTTTTTAACCCTTATTTAGCAGATTTACCCTTTAACCATGGTAAATAAAATATTTACCGAAGTAATTATTTAAAATGTATAAAAATAAAATTTACCTATTTGAAAAATTTCGACATCCTGATTCCAAATATGGAATCAATTTTTCTAAATTCAAAACATATAAGTGGAAGAAATTAATTTAAAATTAATTCCCGCTGTCAAAACAAAAAGCGTGTTTTTAAGATATAATAACTATCAAAATATTGACACTTGTTTATGTCCGGTTTAATTGTGAAATTATGTCCAATGACCAACATTGTATTAAATGGTAAAAATATATTATAAATACACTTTAAAACCACTCAAATCCATAATTTATCACTATTAATTATTTTGATTAAAAAAGTTGTTTTTAATTAAAATTTAGTAATTTTCACTATTCATCAAAATATAAAAGTTATCCGAAAAGTACCAAAATTTCACCCTAGGATAAATTAGATATTCCTAATCCAAAAATTAAGTCCATTTTGAGAGATAAGATTTATAAAATTTCAAAAAGGTGGGTATTACTATTCTTAATGGCCAGTATGATTGGTTGTGGTGTGTTAGAACTCGAAGTGTCGTATAACACACGCTATTGTATTATTCAAAGAGAAGCGTATCGTGAAAGCTTGGGGTGTTACAATATTCCACCGTTTTTGTATTCCATGAAGTTTATATAATATTTAAGTTATAGTTTTTTAATTACTCTAACCAGTGCCTCCACCTCAGATAAGATCTATTGGGGTGAAGATGTATCTGAGGCTCTTATGATTCATGTAGATTATTAACCAATCATTGAGATGGCAGTGTATCAAAATATTTAAGGTAAAAAACTAACACAAACAATTCCAAATAAAAAGTATCATACTTGTACTTATGGGGTATCAACTATATATATTTATAATAAAATATTTTTTGTATATGATTCATCACAAAACTAATCCTGATACCAGAGGAATACCTGAAAACCACATACTCAAATACTTCATTTGGAAGTCTTATAACAATATAACGTGTTAATATTTTATTAAAATACTTAAAATATATCTCGGATCACTTATAAAAAATGAAGGTCTTACCCTTTTGGGTATGTTTAGCATAAATATATGATACTATTCTACCAACCTAAGGAACCTCTACACCTCAAACATGGTATTGGGTGGCTCCCAATAACCACCACCTTAATATTTTCTTAGTCTATAACTTATATGTCCTCTAACATGACATACCACAATAAGAAAAACTCTTGAATATATAACTTAAACTTAGAGATATTAACGTAGATAATTCTATCAAATAAAGTAGAAGATGATCATAAAAGAATATGTGTTCCCATCCTACAATTTTGAATAGATAAGGATGTAATCGATGAACAAAACCATGAACTAATCCATGAAAGGATAAAATATATAGTTCATGAGTCCCATGAACATATCCAGGGAGTTCATCATTCCATAGGGCTTCACCATAAACTCATAATTTCTACAATTGATCTAGAATCTCATCCTCATGATATATCACTCATGATTTTAAATCTTTTTATAATAAAATGTAAGATCAGTATTTTAGAACCACTTTTCTCCCTCCATATGGTCAGATAGGTCATCAGTCCTCAATAGAGGGTATTAATTCTTGATTTTCACCTGATTTAGGATGTGATAATAAATAAAATCCTCAAGATCTTGTCCACCTTATTGGTGAATAACACAAGAGCTACCTTGGGGGACACATTAGTTATAAAGAAACCCTTATTTATAAAGTCATATGATTTCACCTTAAGGTCCTCAAACATAGATAGAGCTATCCAATATGTCGTATAAGATACCGTAGTGGTCCAAAAATATAGATAAATACAAATATTAATCTATGAAATATGGGTAAATAAAGGTACATCCTTAAAGAATATATTCATATAATCCGCCAATACTGTGTGAAGATGATCATACAAATATTCTACTATACACAAATATAATCTTTCTAACTGATGGATTATAATCTAAAAATTCTCATGGGTAGATCCACTAATCTTAACTAAAGGTTCCACTCATATATAAAGGAAAATATAGACCCATTTTCTCAATAGCTCACCACTCTTTGATGGTAGCATCCTATTTAAACACGGACTAAGGATAAAAATTCCATGCTAATTATAATGTCATAAAGACCCATACCAACCATTATGAGGTCCCATGATAATATCTATCCACAAAGTGAAAGATTTAATTATCAATATATGTGGGTTATAATGTGATCAGTTCTAGTAGGAGTCTTTTGATGCATAGGTTGGGTCAGTGACTACATTGGGACTTCTAAATATTGAAGAAGGGGTGAAAAAAAGGAATGGGTATATAGTTATCTTTGATTATGGGTTTGAGTACATAGAATACATAGATCATACCTCAATTCATGTTGGGAACTACCTAGTTATATCCCCCCATTTCCAATATTTAGCCACTCCACTGGACTATAGACCCCTAAGTCTGACATTGGAAATCTAGGGATGGCAGTAGTATAATTGGATCATATATATAACCACATATAGCTCCAAATCCCGGGGCAATGCTAACTCCTCTACCATAGATACTTCCATAAGGGCCACCTTATCTGCCTGAGTTAGATCATCGATCGTGACCCTACTCATAATGTATAGGTATATCTACTTCATTAATTCCCTCTTTTATATGTCATGTTGGAAAATAATGAGGCATGTGTCCTTATCCCTTATAAGAATAACAAGTCATATATCCTAGATGACTGGATCCTCTGTATGACTCTTTCATTGTTGATCCTTGCATATGGGACTACACATGGGTATACCTTCGATGTCACTATCCTAATTTCATTCATCATCCAACCAAAACTAATGAATATACTTCTATATAATTGACACCAATGCCTACTAAATATTATCCATATACTAAGAAGCTCTTGATCACTAAGTATATCTCTATAATTTTGATGTATGTTGAGGTGTATAGAGGAACAACATCAACTCATATTTCCATCTAAAGGCCAAGATCAAACTTCCATTATTGAAGGATTCTATCATGAATCATGCCAACAAAGTACATCTTGAATTCAATAAAACTTGAAACATAATTTTAAATAGACATGATACCTTTCTTCACATCCAATAGCTTCTGAATAAGTACCACTGTCAGTGTAGTAAGGTAATACTCCTTTTGAAAAAGGTACTAAAACTCTATCCCTGGAAGGGTCTCCTCATAATTTTTCTAAATGATCATGATCCACCATTGAATCACTAAATTATGGATAAGGATAAATACTAGAAGCATCATCTAATCAGTAAGTGTTCATATTAATCATAACACCCGAGTCATGACCTATATCTAGTGGTTAGTTACCCAAGGGACAGGTTAGCCTCAGAACCTAGGGGGCCTCTATTTCTAGAACTCATGAAGCACACTCAACCTATGTGTGTAAAAATCCCCTCCTAATGAAATGATTTGATTCATTTCTTTTGTAGGAAGTTTATACTAAACTATGGAAGGTGGGAATACTCGCTACACAACAGGTGAAGGCACTACTCCCTACATTCATGATGGAGGAATGTTATGATCTTTTCTCTTGATGGAATGCACATCGATTAGCTAGCTAGTGAAAAGAGGAAAAATCATTATAATAATCACATCATGACCTTACCTTAGGATCCCAACTGGATAACTTCATGGAAACATCCTATAATTACAAGATGAACCATGATATTTAGAGAACATATGGGGAGATGACCCTTGAAGGACATGTAATAAATTGACCTATTTTTACATGATATATATTCTATTTGCTTTTTATATATAAACAATTCCATACATAACCATGTTATTAGAGTCCTGGGGAATTAATACATCGACTATTGCACCAACAATTGGTCTCCTAGCCTAAAAGATAAACTCAAGGTCCCTTGAAACCATCACCCTAGTTCCCAAAACAATCCTCACATGTTTCATATGTAAAAACTTCATCCCTAATAAAGACCAAAAATATTTCCACTCTAACATGATTTGACTCACCAAGACCCCACCTAGTTCGATAGTAAGCTTAGTGTGCCACCCAAGACTTTTTAAAATAGGCCAAGGTATGGTGACTAGAACTAAGAATACATACCAAACAAGATGGAAGGCCATTGCCTAATATACCTATATATAACCACCAATCCCTATATAGGATAACAATAATTTAATACTAATTAATAAAAAATTTAAATATGTATAAATTTATGTGACATGCTAAGATCCACAAAGGAGTAACAAGTACATAAACCACAAAGTAAATGGGGGTTAAAACACACCTAAAAAACATAATGTTAAACCAAACTAAATAAACAAGGTTAAAGGGACCTCTATAATTCATGAGAAATAGACATGATCATTTTATGATACTATCACATTTGGGTACCTCTAAGCTCCCACTCCACCAACAACATTTTGACTGAGATTACCACCAAACTATTCACTATCTTCATAATACATGACACATGCATGAAAAATGACCATGTGAGGGTGAGTATATAGATAAATGGAAATAAACATAAAAAAATAAAGGATATATAATAAGACTCTTCTTATCAAAACCAAAAAGGTAAGAAGAAACCTAGATATTATTATAAGTATAAGACTAGAGAGGTAGATGAGATTTTTTACTATATATAACCCTACTATAGAAGAAACAATCACAATATAAACCCAATAAACTAAACTACTCAACTTTACAACCAACATAACCTCTCAAAAATGAAATTTGGGACCTGTACCTCAGTATTGTAAGTATCAGTTTAGGAAATAATCTACCCTTGTGGAGGACCCTTGTCTCATCGAGTAGAACACATCAGATAAGGGAGTACCTAAATCCATGGATAGATGACCCATGAAACAAAAATAAAGGGGTGTACTAAACTTTAGGAAGAATATAGCGACCCATAACCTATCAATAGCTCACTTCTAGTTGGATTACTAACCTCGTGTCCACTTTGATCGTCATGTCCAATCCTAGTAGATGACCATATGAAGATAAGAAACGGAACTGCCTGAATCATCTCATGTATCACCTCTTATGTTGAATAGGTATACAACATTGCATTATATATAGAAAACACATAGTTTAAACTACTCATATGCCTAAATCCAAGTACTGGTTTTGAAAATATGAATTTATTCAAGTTTGAAAAATGTAAATGATGTGTAGCCCCTTAGTAGAATCCTGGTCATAAACTGTTATCCACATGAAGTGTATGGTTCTACCTATAGAGTGTGTTTACTAATGTACATGACATCTAAGATCAGTGGGGGTAATTGATATCTACATCCAAGAGTCAAGTTATATAGATATGAGTTACATGGTGTTTGGGATGTCTCAAACATTGTGGGATATCCAATAACCAGTTGGTCATCTACTATATCCCACAAAATTTAATCTCATATACATTTAAGGAACTCCTAATTATTCTTATAATGACTACATGGTGTATGATTTAGATTCACATGTCATGTGAAACTTTATGAACTCTATCCAGCACTGTATGAAAGTACATTGAAAGTGAATCGAATACCACACATCATGTGATCATGGAAAATAGGCAAAAAACTCTAGATTCTTGGTAATTGTGCTACTATCTCCATTTTTACCTTTAATCAAAACTGAATCATTGAAAAGTCTATTTACATTGTTGTATCACCTCTGGTGGTCCTTTTATGACCATCCTTCACTAGAAAATCTTCCCAGAAGGTGTTTTCACCATGACAATTTCTTGAAACATGGATAACCTTAAAACCACCACATCTCTACCTTTCCCAATGAACTTTCATCATGGATAATATATCTTCCATGCTCTAATATCCACATTAACACCTATTTTAATTACTCACAACCCCAATTTTTGATTATCTATAATTTTAGACCAATTTTGTCAAACTACTCTTCATTATAAAGGAGGGTGGTGAATATGTGAAAAAAGGGGAAAATATGGGAGAGAATCATAGATGGGAATTTTTGGTGACTAGAAAAAAGTTTTAGTTGTTGATCTTCAGGCATGGATTTTCCAACGATGATGAATTTTAGAATTTTTTTAAGAAATATTATAAAAATTTAATTTATTATAGGGACACATGATTTTGGAAGATAAACCAAGAAAAATAATCCATGATCACAGATCCCAAATAAAATAGTCAAAAATTGAAATAACTAGTCCTACCTATTGATTAGATCATCTATTATTGATGCTCACACCTACACATTTTTTGGGTGATTTCTTATGAAGAATATGTTCATAGAATCCATGGATATTCGGTTCTCCAATGATACCCCATCTCAAGCTAGGGTTTATAGTTACTGAATGTAGAGAGAGAGAGAGAAATCTTAAGGAGGGTTAAATAGAGGCATACATGGATATAAGATACAATTAGTTGCATTAATTAATTCCACATGTTACATAGTCATCTTGAGGGCCCAAATGGGAACAACAATTACACCACTAATAGGGTTAACCACATATTTCATAGACAACAACAATGGATATTTTTCCATTTGAGGATCTATTTAGAAGGAAATGGAATTTTATGGTGTTTACGCACGCACAAACTAAAAATAATATATTGTATTAAATATATTACATTCGGGACTCCACGACGCTAATCAAACAAAAATGGGTCAACACCCCATCCATAAAATAATATTTTAAATATTATATAGGTTCGAATTACAAACCAGTATAGAAACCTATATATCACTTATATAATTATTACACAAATTTTAATATATATATATATATATAATAGTATACATATCAAAATTGATAGGTTTATTTTCTTAGAAAATAAGTTTAATACAACAATAATACATAAAATTTTAAACTTTATTTAAATCATTCATCATTGTCCTCCTATATAACTTCATAATCTTCTTTATGCATCTGATCTTCTGGTGAAAAAAATCAAATAAAGGGTGAGATAATATCCCAGTAAGGGCAGGAATACTAAGAATGAAAAGGAATCACAAATCAACATGAGTATATAGGTGAGTATAAAAGTCATTATCACATCATAATCATAGAATTGTAATCATAAGAATACAAGAATCATATGAAGAAGATATGGAATATGGAATAAGAATAATAATTGAACATTATAAACATTAGTTAAGGATAATTATAAAGTCATCTTAGCATATTGGAAAAACAATTCGCATCATGTCCATGTATAATATAGTGGACAATGCTAACCACATCATGTATATACAAAATGATCTCATGAGATATAAAGATTTTAACAATTTATTTGGTTCTTTTAAAATTATAGGAATACCTATCACATCATAATATGTTCAAAATCATAAAAACCACAAAAAATAATGGAATAATAGTCATACATGAATCTATAATCCAAACATTGATAACTTGTGATGAAAATTGTAATGAGTTTCATAGTATGCTCAAACATCATAACAAGACATAAAATTTGAAGTAATCAATTAAAATATATGTAATTAGTCCAAAGGATAAACATACGGTCAAATATACAATCAAAATAGAGAAATAATAATTTAGCATCATATACAGGAGAGACAACATTAATGGGGTAAAGAAACCTGAAAATAGAACTGTGAAGCAGTCAAGAGAAGAAACGAAAAGAGTTCATATTTTAAAATTTATAAAATTTAAATGGGGAAACAATCCACCAAAGAAATAAGATAAATATATGTAAATAAATACAATATAATATGAAATGAAAAGAAGAAGGATTAATTTTTTTATGCAAATCTTCTAAGTGAAAATTGTGAAAAATAAATAGTTCTAAAGAGAATAAATAAGAAAATATCATATAATGTCATAATCCACAAAAAGTAATAATAAAAAAACATCTAAAAGGAATAAAAATAAATAAAGAAATATTTATTGGATAAAATGTGCATAATGAAAGATAAGAACGTACGTGCAAACGTATGTACGTACCTAAAGTACCTACATACATACATACATACATACATACATACATACATACATACATACATACATACATACATACATACATACATACATACATACATACATACATACATACATACATACATACATACATACATACATACATACATACATACATACATACATACATACATACAAACATACATTCATGCATGCATACATACATCCATACATCCATCCATACATACATACATACATGCAAACATAGATACATACATCCATCCATCCATCCATACATACATACAAACATCCATACATACATACATTAATGCATGCATATATCGATACATACATACATCCATACATACATCCATCCATACATACATACATCCATCTATCCATACAAACATACATAAATACATACATGCATACATACATACAGGCATTCATACATACATACATACATCCATCCATCCATCCATCCATCCATCCATCCATCCATCCATACATACATACATATATACATCCATCCATCCATCCATACATACATACATACATACATACATACATACATACATACATACATACATACATACATACATACATACATACATACATCCATGCATCAATGCATGCATGCAAGCATCCATCCATGCATCCATGCATGCATGCATGCATCCATCCATTCATCCATCCATGCATCGATACATACATCGATACATACATACATACATACATACATCGATACATCAAAACATACGTACATACATCCATCCATCCATCCATCCATCCATACGTACATACGTACATACATACATACATACATACATACCTACCTACCTACATACATACATACATACATACATACATACATACATACATACATACATACATACATACATACATACATACATACATACATACATACATACATACATACATACATACATACATACATACATACATACAAACATACATTCATGCATGCATACATACATCCATACATCCATCCATACA